>CAUYUJ010016760.1:618867-713867 GCA_963575745.1 Prorocentrum cordatum | reverse complement strand
GGGAGCGGCGACGGACTCGGGAGAAGGAGGGGACGTGATGGCGGCGGCGACGCGACGGCGGCAGCGACGGCGATGGCGACGGAGCAGCCCCAGCCCCTGTCACACGCTGACAGGGTCGGCGGATTAGTGGAAATGGTCATGTCGAAGTTCTGCCTGGTGCCTGGTTAGTGCCCAGTCGTGGGTGCCTTGTGGGTGCCCCGTGCGATGTGTTGGTCTGTCGAGGATTCGCCTGGTGCCAAGTTGTTGCCCAATCATGTGCGCCCTGAGGGCGGCAATTACGTTGGGCTGGTCTGTCGAGGTTTCGCCTGGTGTCTGGTTGGTGCCCAGTTCTGGGTGCTTCGTGGACACCCCGTGCGATGGGATCGTCTGTCGTGGTTTCGTATGGTGCCAGGTTGGTGCCCCGTCGTGGGCGCCTTGTGGGCGCCTCGTGAGCCGTGATTGGTGTGCCGAGGTTTCGCCAAGTGCCGTGTTGGTGCCACGTCGTGAGCTTCGCATAGACGCTCCGTTCGCTGGGTGGCCGTTGAATCCGACCCAGTGAGACGGCGCGTGTCTGGGGAAGCGCCCACAGCGGTCGTCAAGTCGGCCCCAAGACTGCGTTCGCGAAGGCGGAAACAATGGTCAATTCAGCTCCAACACTTCGCTCGTCAAGATGAGAGAAGCCGTCAACTCGGCCCCGACACGTTGTCCGTCAAGAACGACGTCGTTTTTAAGCATCAGCTCGGACCCGACGCCTTTGTTCGTCAAGACGGAGGGGGCGGCGAGGGGGGCCGTCAAGGGGGTTCATCAACTCGGAGGGGAGCCGTCACGGGGTTCGGCACCCTAGATGGAGGCTGCCCAGGGGGTTCGTCGAGGGGGTTCGTCAACTTGGAGGGAGGCCGTCAAGGGCGTCGTCAACTCGGAGAGAGGCTGTCTAGGGGGTTCGTCAGCTCGGAAGGAGGCCGTCAAGGGGCTTTGTCAAGTCGGAGTTGACGGTCAACTCTTGTCACTAAGACGGAGTTGACGGCCAAATCTTTTCATTAGGATGAAGTTGGCCGCGCAAGCTCTGGATAGAGTATACTTACATGGTCATCCGTCGTGGCGTCCAGGCCCACCTCCAGACTTGCCGCCCGCGACAGGCTCACGGTGGTTGCATAGGTTGCACCCCATAGTTTGCATTACAACGAGTGCACCATCTAGCTTGCACCACATAGCCCTCATCCCTTCGCCACGTATTCAGTTTTTCACCGCATAGCTAAGAGACGTCACACAGCTGGCACCCACCGCATAGCTCAGACCACATACATCAGTATTATCAGATTGCATCGCGTATCGCTCACATCCACCGTGGCAACCATGAATTTGTTAGTCGACGTGTGCCCCAAACAGTGACTGTTTGCAACCTGCGCGGTGCAATATAGGTGTACAATTAACGTGGTGCGATCAAAGTGGTACAGCACATGTGGTGCAACCTATGAGGTGCAGAGCAACGCAGACTCATGGAAAGCAAGTCAAGGGAAGGCAAAACACTGCGCACCAATGCAACGCAATGCGATTGCAATGCAAAGCAATGCAAACCACTACACAGCAATGCACATACATGCAACACAATGCAACGCATGCGCAGCAATGTAAGGCATTGCAGCGCAATGCAGTGTATCGCAATTCAATGCAATCAATGCAAGGCAATGCACCGCAACGCAACGCAACGCAACGCAATGGAAAGCAATGCAAAGCAATGCGCAGCAATGCGAAGCGATGCCACGCGGGCGGCGACCAGGCGGCGGCGGGCTGCGACGAGGCGGCGGCGGCGGCCACGTGGCGGCCAGAGCGGCCCGCAGGCCCAGGCGACGGGCGGCGACGAGGCGGCGGCGGCCAGAGCGGCCAGGGCGGCCCAGCGGCCGAGGCCCTCAGGAGAGAGGTAAGACGCCCTAAGTGCAAGCACTGTTTGGGAAATTATCGAAGGCGCCCGTGGCGAACCGCCGCCGCCCCCCTGCATTTCGGATTCGCCTATGTGGTCAAACGTTGGTGCAAAGCTTGGTCACGCTATTTAGCCACGCGTTCCCCAAGGCGTTGAGGAAGGCCTCCTGGGAACAAGTAAGGGAGGGCGAGGAGGATGATGAGAGGGAGAAGAAAGGATGACACAGAGAAGGATGAGGAAACCTCTGGGAGCTTCTTGGGTCATTCTTGGGGCTTCCTGGGAGCTTCTTTGGAGCTTCTTGGATGCCTTTTGGGAGCCTCCTTGGGCCTCTTGGGGGCCTTACGGGGCTTTTTGGGGACCTCGCTGGCCGTTGACGCCGTAGGAAGCCGTCTTGGGGGCCTTTCTGGGCCGTCTTGGGGCCCTCTTGGGGCGGTTCAGGGTCGGCTTGAAAGTCATCTTGGTCGTCTAGGAGGTTTTTCGGGCCGTCTTCGGGCCCTTTCGGGATACATTGGAGCCTCTTGGGCCATCCTGGAGACATCTTGGATGCTTCTTGGGCGACATTGGGGCAATCTCTGGGCACAACTATTCGGCCGTCTTGGGCCGTCGAAAGACTTTAAACAGAGAGGGTTAAAGGCGAGATGTATATCGAGCATGCACCGCTGCCGTGCCTGGCTCAAGCCGGGCCCGGCCTAATATGTGATTGTGCCTCACCGAGGCGCACGACTTGTATCTGAGATCGGAAAATACCTTTTCCATTGACGATGCCCCTTCTATCCTTTACTCCAGATCCCATGCTTCGTCTTGCTCTCTTGCTCATGCGATATGAGCCAAAGCCTGGGATATGGGAGCGCCTAAGGCGGAACATATATCATGGTTTACCAGTGCGTTTTCGACTTGGTAGCGGAGCTGGCTACACTCTCGTGTGGCTGGCTCTCGCTCTGATTCCTGTAATCCACGGCACAACTTGGTGGACTACTACTACGGTGGAATACCATGTTGCGCCGGCTCTGCGAGGAGCGAAGCCAGTCCGCGATCGAGCTAGCGGGGCGACCCGCGAGCTCGAGACGCTCTCTCCTACTTCACTGCGCTACTTCACTCCCAACTTCCACCAGATGCCAATCGGCAACTCGATCGAGAACGTGGTCACTCTGCGGGGCTACCCGCAGCAGGGCCACCTGCATCCCGTGCCGGTCAGGCGCCTTACGGCCACTACGCCAGAGCCTGACAAACCACAGCCTAAACCAATCACCGAAGCCGAAATGCACATGCACTGGATTAAGATAACTATCTTCGGCATTCTATGGGTGATAATGGGATGTGCTGTGGGCTACATGCGGCAGGGGATGGACGACACGCGTACTACCGGCCCTTCGTGGGACCCAGCCGGTACTACGTCTTTTCGCGAGTACGTTCGCGAGGTACATGCATGGATAAACGTAACGAGCGGCAATATGACGCCACCTCAGCAAGTTGCAGCACTACAACGTGGCCTTCAAGGCCTTGCTCGTCGTATCGCCATGCAGGTCCCCTCCCAGATCATCAACTATGGTGTAACTGTCAACGGACAGCCAACGGATGCAGTTACCTATATACTGTACCTATTGAGCACCAAATTTGAAAATCTGGAAGATGAGCGCCAGCTCAACTCTGGCACTGCCCTTATCGACTTTCGCGTCGAAAGGGGCGAGCGAATCGACTCAGTGTTAGCTCGATTCGAGATGGCCCGTGACGAGGCTAACTCTGTTGGCTTTGTCATCCCCAACTTTCAGATCCTAACGCTGATCCTTTTCAGAGCGTTAGGCGTTGGCGCGTCACGAGCCCAACACCTGCTGGAGCCCTTTAATCATCAGATGCCCAGAACACAAGCAGACTATGATAGGCTGCTGACCAGGATGAGGAACTACGGGCATGTTGCCGAGCGCTCTCCTGGCAATATTGCGGGTATCTTCACAGGGCACCACTCACATGCAGGTGTCTACGCCACGACTGCGGGGTCACCCGCTGGTCCTGGCGAGCCAAGTCCCTGGGCTGATCCAGCCGATATGCCTAACGAGGCCACTGCCTTCTTAGGGCAGACCGGCCAGGCATCGGCAGAGGCAGCTGAGGCGAACGCCTGGTCGAACTACACGCCGGGCGCCGCCTACACTGCGAGCCCGCCCTCGGGCACAACCCTCTGGGGCCAAGCGGAGTCATCCGCTCAAGGGTCTCAGCCACCCTCTCCGTTTGAATCTGGCACTGACACAGATACCTCATCTGACGATGAGCACAATGGCATAGTCTCTGCTGGTAATGACTATCCAGCTGGTGACACTCACCTTTCTGAACAACAAAGAGCGGAAGCCGCTTTTATGGCTTATCGCAAATCCAAACGCCGTTGGAGGCGCTTCATGAAGAAACCAGTCAGAAAAGTGAGACGTGCAGTACGCCGACATTTCAAACGATATGGAAAGGGTCGTGGCAAAGGGGGTCGCAGACGTCGTATGCATGGTAGGGGTATTACTGCTTTCCTCACGTCCTTAACTGATATAGTTTTTGAAGAAGTTCTTATCGGAGGCAAAGGTCGGGGTCGCAGGCGGACCTCTGGTAAGGGAAAAGGGCGGAGGGGCAACCCTAGGGACGCTTCTGGCAATACTATGAAGTGTCATACATGCGGTAGTACAGAGCATTTGCGCGATCAATGCCCGAAAGGGAAAGGAAAGGGATCCGTACATTTGGCTCAAAACTCTTTTATGGATGACATAGACTACATTGACTACGAGTTTTACGTCAATCCAGAAGCGGCTCCCGCCGCGGGCTCCTCCACGTACTACGTGATGGCCCGCTACGCTGATGTGACCGTAGCCCTGGAAGAGTACGCGGTGACCCTCTTCGACGAGTTCCACGGCTGGGACGAAGTCGACGAGGTCGCGTTCAATGCCTGGTTCGGTCTTCCAGCGGGGCCACCCGCCGACGACGAGATCTCCGAAGCTGAGACCGTCCCGGCGACCGAGGAGGAGCTCGCCGCCGCGCTGGCACCGCAGGTGATTGGCATGCCGTTGCTGCCAGATCTTCCGCGAGCTGGCTCGGAAGCGGGAGACGCTGATGACGAAATGCGGGGCCATCCCGCTTATTCTGACTCTGAAGAGGCCGAAGAGGACCATAAGGACATGCTCCAAGAGCAGGTCGCAGAAGCGATCCAGCTCCTGAGTGCGCCAGCACATCAGCAGATAACCATGAAAGACCTGCTGTCGCGCCCAGCGGCCGCAAGGCTGCGTCCATACCTGGATTCGGACATGTCGGCGCCTCAGATGCTGACAGCACTCCAGGTTCTAGCGGGGTCACCCGCCGAAGTGGCGCCAGCCGCAGCAGCGGGGCCACCCGCTTGGTCTATGGACGTATTCATGCAGGGCTGCGACCAGATGGACCTCAACGACCTCACGATGGAGCAGCTAAACGACATCGGGTACTTTCGGAGCCCGCATCAGCACGTATTCATGGTCCAGGACAGCTCAGAGGACTCGGAGGACAGGCGCTATGCCAAGAAGAACAGACGACCATCGCCTCCCCGAGACTCAGAGCATGAAGATGAAAGGCCCATGGAACGTGGCAGTGCGTCAGCGGGGCCAGCCCGCAGGAGGAGCCGTTCAGCTCCACGACGCCCTACACATGATGCATCTGGCTACCCGTACAGTACGGAGCACTCCGTAGGTGTATCCGCTCAGTACGTGCCGGAGTGGTACATCAGTTGGTACCCCGGCTACTCGATGGACGTGATCCGCCACTGGTATTCTAAGGAGTACTGCGCAAAAAGGGACGAATCTGGCATGATAATACGTACCAAGGGTGGCAAGACTAAAACGCCAGAGGCTTGGGACAAAAGGGCTAAGAAACAGGAGATCATCAGCGATCGCAAGACATACAGGAAACAAGTATGTCAATGCGAGCCCTTCAAAGGTCACATGCGCGGCTGTCCAATGGACCGCCCCTCCAGGAGCCCTCATCACGGTGAGACCCCGTGGAATTGGTCTCATGGAGATGACGCTGGCAACGTCCATGATCCTAACAAGAAGGCCCCTGGAGGAGGAAAGCGCATCACTGAAGCCGATCGCGTCCCTATGACCGAGGAGGTTGCCAACACTGTCAGGGAAAATTGGGAACAGCTTCCCAATGGCCATCGCCTCAAGGAATGGAACCGCCGATTCCATAAAGAGGCGGGGTCACCCGCAGAATCCAGCGGAGAAGCGGGGTCACCCGCAGGCGCGGCGCCAGCTGCTGGGTCCGCGGACGAAGAGTGGATAGCTGTTGCATCTGCTGCCGGATCCGCCGCGTGCACTGACCAAACCGAACTGAATGAAGAATGGGCGGCGGAAGACGGCTCAGAGAATCCATTCCTTGACGGATGCGCCTGCTGGTACTATAGCTCCTCGGCACAGAAGTGGTTTTGCACGATGGTAATTCACCGCCACGAAAATGGCAAGTACAAGCTGGCCATAAAAGGTACTGCCGACATCGACCAGATGAGGCAGATCATCCATGATCATGGCCAGCCAGAAGGCCCTCCTAAAGACCCTCCTGGTCCACAACCAGGCAAGGGCAGCAGACCACCTCCAAGACCTGAAGCCGACTCCTCGTCTTCACCGTCTCCTGCAAAGAGGCACCCTTCCAAGAGCCCCGAAGGCGCGCAGGGGCGTGCGAAGGCCAGAGGGATCGCCGAGAAGGACGACCCTGAGCAGGGAGAGCCTACCGGCTCGTCCGTGACGGAGAGGAGGAAGGCTTTTGCTGGACCATCAACCCCGATGCCACCGGCTGCCCACGGCGATGTCAAGGACGAAGTTCGCGACCAGCCTAAGGCAGCCTTCCGAGGTGACTGGACTCCGACTCTGCATCAGCCGCGCCTTGCACCACGACCAGGTTCAGCACGAATGAAAGCACAGCCGAAGCCCGAGGCTGGGATGAGGTCGGCGCGGGCAGAGGCAGCCGCCAAAGCTAAGGAGGACAAGGGCTCTGCGGGGCCACCCGCTAAAGCGGCGCCAGCCGCAGCAGCGGGGACACCCGCAGAAGGCACTCTCTCAAGAGAAGAACGCTTCAGAGCCCTCAAAGAATTTGGCGACCGACAGAAACTAGCCGACGATGCGGTGGCTGACCAAGGTCACCCGCACTCTGGCGCGGGGTCATCCGCTGGAGCTGCCTCGGCAGCCGCAGGCTCTGCGGGGCCACCCGTTAAAGCGGCGCCAGCTGCAGCAGCGGGGCCACCCGCACGTCGGCAACCAGTGATGTCTGTTCTCAGGAACATCCCTCTGGGAGCCATTGAATATTGGCAAGGCATTGAAGGCAAAGGCCCGAAACGCACCATAAACCCACGAGTCACTCGAGACGATACAGATCGATACGAGGTCATTAATTGCCCTGATCGTCGTAACTTCGAGTGCCGCAACGATTGGGAACGTGAACAACAAGCCGTGGGAAATATGTTGCGGGACAGGCCGCCATTGCGCGTCGCGCAGCACAGGGCAGAACTCATGAAGGTCATGGAGAAGTTTGACACTGATCCGACTCTGCCGCGCGATTGGCAAATGACCAAGGTGTCAATATGGTTCTCTACAGCCCTACGCCATAGTCCGTATTGGAAGGATGGATTCAGCCGACACTTCGAAAAGATCAACATTTTCGATCCATACGATGGCTGGGTTGTTGTTGACGATTTGCTGACAAACTGGACTGAAACGATCAGTGGAAAGGCTACCGGGACATGCATGATGTGCTGATCAAGGGCATCCCTCACTGTTCATACGTGTACTGGGTGTTGCTAAACTGCTGCGAGATGATCGACAATCATGGTATGCAGAAGGGCAGGCTCCAGATGAAGTGCGTCGAGGATAGCATGAAGCTACCTCCCAGATTCCGACCAACGGCACGTAGGCCACAATACTTCATCAGAGCCACGAGCGGCCATAGCAGCCCAGGCATCCACTGCCCCGAGTCGCTCTATAAGCCGATCACAACATGGATGAAGGAACCAGATGACCCAGTATACTTCATCCACGGGACACAGTGGGAACATGTCAAGGGCATCCTTGATAATGGCCTTTCATGCCTCGCACAGGACAACCCTAAGGGGCAGGGGGGGCGCCAATTCGTACACGGCTGCCCCTACCTCCCGGGTGACCCGAGGATTCAGTCGGGCATCCGTCCTGACTCTGAGGTGCTCATCTTCTGCAGCATCAGCAAGATGTTGTCCAGCGGCTTTTCCTTATGGAGGTCAGCGAATGACATCGTCATGACACGGGGCCACGACGGCCGCATACCGCCCGATCATATCCTCCAGATTGTGAGCATTGCAAAATATCGGGTCGGTGAAGCCTGGAGCAATCCGCTGGCGTATGACAAATCGCGGAAGCGGGGCCGACCCGCAGACAGGATTCGCACCGATGATTACTTGCCACTTAAATTATGTGACAGAACTCTGGGTGTGATGGAAGATCACGCCATGTACCTAAGGGGCTGGTCTAAGACGGACGGTCGCCCATTCAACCTGATCATGACCGAACAAGATATTGCTCCACGACCGTACCTCACACAGACAGTCCTCATGATAAATGCCCAGGAAGACGAGGTCATGCCTGAGGCGGGGCCACCCGCAGGTGCGGGGACACCCGCGGCAGACACCTCGGATGGTTCATGGCAGCAAGTGGTCACACCAGTAGCAACGGTAGCATCTCCTTGGAGGCCGGACCAGCAGACATGGGTCCAGGCCCTCAACAGCTACCTGTCACCAGCCGACGTTTCTGGACTGACCGATCAGCTATATCGTGCTGACCCGTGGGCAGTGCATACAGGTATCCAAGACGCACAGCAGAGGAACCTGCGCACTCCTGCGGGGCCACCAGGCGCCCTAGGACCACAGCCACAACGCCCTCCGCAGCAGGCTGGAGGTGCGAGGTTTGTCCCTATGGGCGGCTCCGATGGTGGCTCGCCGTTCCGGACTCCGCCGTCTGAAACGAGCGAGAACAGCTTGTGGCAAAGACTCCAGGCGATTCGCGGAAATCCAGCACTCGCGGCAGCACTCCAAGCAACCACTCCCTTTGGCACTCCGAGGGGTAGTGAAGGAGGAGTGGCTGCGGGGTCACCCGCCGAGCGAACGCCTGCGGAGCCACCCGCTCAAGCGGGGCCACCCGCTGACGGACAGCAAGGTTCAGACTACGAACGTCGGGCAGCCAACTTAAGAGCACAGGCTACTTTTCTGCAGCAACAAGCTGATAGAGTGCCCAGCCTGTTGCGGAACCGCAACATAGATGTTACGAATCATGGCGACTTTCGACCTCTCTGGAGTTGGACTTCTGAAGATGCTCCAAATGCTGATCCCACGAATCCATATCGACAGGTGTTTATTCCAGGAATAGCATCACACCCGATATATGGATGGGACAATCACGGTCCAGCAGAGGCGCAGGCCATGGACGCGCCGATGTACCCGGAGTACTACGCGCAGATGAATAACACTCCTATGATTGCGGGGCCACCTGCGAACGAATACACTCGGAACCTAGCTAATGAGATGTTTCGTTTGCAGTTTACACGAGCGGTCGATGCGCAGTCTATGCCGCACTACGCCTACATGCCCACGCCGACGGACCCCGAGACCATAGTTCAGCCAGTTGGTCTCGCAGTGCCAGCCGCTTTGGGCAGCATGCCAGACTACATTCGCGGCGTGCACAACACGCAGCAAGCGATACTGGCATCCAGGCAGCAGGCTCGTGACAACACCAGGCTGCGCCAACAACGCGCGATCCAGAGAAGGATTGAGCGCGAGGCCCAAGCGGGGACACCCGCAGAAGCGGGGCCACCCGCTGAACGGCCAGACAGACGGCCGCCACCGACGCCATATCGGGAGGGCGAAACCACTTTCGAGCGCCAAGCTCGGACTCGCCCTGACGTGCCTGCTCCAGTCATTTCAGACTACAACTTCACTCAGTGCCCAATCTGCATGGACAACTACGAGATGGGCACTACAGTGTGGAGACTGGCGCGCGGGCACTTCTTTCACGACATATGCTGGGACCGTGTTGCACAGCAGCACGTCCGCAATCAGCGGCCAGGTGCGTCGAATGAGGCCCCCTGTGCCGTATGTCGTGGACCGGGCATAGTGATAGCACACTTCCCGTATGCTGGACAGCGCGATGCTGAGTCGGACCAAGCGCGCCAGCAGGAAAGGTACGTTGCAGATGCCCGAGAAATGCGTCGGTTACGCGAAGCAGTGGAGGCACTGGAGGCTCGAGTCGCACTATCGGCGGAGCCATCCGCACGTGCCCCAGCTGCACAGGCATACCCCTGGCCAGCGCCAGAACAAGGCATTCAGATGCCGATCCTGTCCACGCTCCGAGCGCAGGAGCCCCCAGCTGCGGGGCCACCCGCTGAAGCGGCTCCCGCCGCCCAAGCGGGGCCACCCGCAAACGGACCTCCAAACCCAGGTTTCTTGAGGACCATGGAGGCCAACATCAGGCGGAGTGGCAGGAGCGGAGGCGGGATTCGGAGGCCAACTGGATCAACCAGGACCTCTCGAGTGGCAAGCCCGGTCAGCGCCAGAAGCCGGGCAAGCGCTGAGAGCGCAGAGGCAGCCCAGTTTCATTCCACGTTCATGATTGACACAGAGGGGCTGACCTACGCGCGTGACGATACTGACACGCTGCCACCAGGAGGCGAATGGATGTCCACGCTATCTGCAAACTATTGGGTCCTCCAGCAGGAACCGATTACTGTGGAGGAGCGCCGCCAGTACGAGCAGATGTGGTGCACCGAGCTGACCATGAGTCAATGGGTTCTTGAACAGCGCCTGTTGAGGGGTACACTCGGATCGCAGATCACGTACCACACCAACGACCACACTGGCGTACAGGTCGCTCTTGCAGCGCGCAATGGGACATTCTTTCCTGATGAAGATGGTATGCCCTGTATCTCGTTCATGCTGGACATTGGTTCTAATGTGAACATCATTGGATCCAACACGGCGCGGACCTTCCAGGAGATAATGGCCAGGTTCAACTACCGACCTGCCATCTGCACCCTGAGCAAGACCCTCTACATCAATGGTGTTGGGGAGGGCGCTGCGATATGTCGGAAGATGGGCAACTTCAAGATCGGGGTACAGTATGCCAGCGAGGCGAGCCCCCGTATTGAGGAGTATGCCTCCAACATCGCAGAAGGCTCGGGTGCCAATCTCCCGGCCATCTGGGGCCTAGGAGCCATGGAGGCACGTGATACGATCATCGTGCTGAAGCCGGGCTACCAGAAGGTCATCTTCCCCAGCGGTGACTACACCCTGAAGCTGGGAAGAGGCGCCAAGGTCCTGAAGGCGAAGAAGACTCCCTCGGGACATCTCGCGATTCCCTGCGGGTTGTACGATGGGGCCAAGAGCCACACGGTCACGAACACCTTCACGATCCGCAGCAGTCGAGATGGCTACACCGAGACGGAGAACGAAGAGGACCCCGTCAGTGCGGGGCCACCCGCTGAAGCAACAGCGGGGCCACCCCCGACGGGACTGTCCGCGACCTTCACGACCGATGCGTACATCGTCGAGCCGTGCATAGACAAGCAGCTCCTGGAGGACACGACCCGTTTGATCGTGAACAGGACGCTGAACAGCTGGTGGGAGTGCCGACAGGGTCCCGAAGGGGCTGGGCCACACATGAAGGCTGCCCTGAAGTCCAAGATCTTCTGGGCAGTCCAGGAGGCGGTGAGCAAATGGACGCCTGAGGATCCAGCGGGGCCACCCGCGTCACCGCCACCACCACCACCAAGCTACACGGGCGGAGGTTCGGCGGACTCTGCGGGGCCAACCCGCGTGGAGGTCGTGGGTCACGCTACGGATCGGACGGAATACTTTGACATTTCCGAAAACAATCCGCCGATTCTGTCTGCGAGCGTGGCCACACCAGCGACTCCTGCGGAGCCATCCGCTAACAGCATGCCTCCGAGCCAAGCGGCAACTTGGTCTCACGACCGCCGCTGACGGGGGCAGGCGGGCGCGCCGGCGGCGCTCGCTTGCGAAGAGAAGCCGAATACCGGCCTCCTCGCTACATACGTTGGCCGCGCTGAGGCCCGAGAGGAAAAATATCATTCAAAATGTCTTGTCATCGAAGATATTCGCACAGCTTGCGCTGAACTCCGAACCCGTGGCTATATATGTGACCGGATTACCCATAATGAGGTAATGACTTCAACTGGAACACAGTATTTGGGAAATTTGTTGGCAGGAGACTACAATATGTTGTGGGTGGCCACACCCTCTGATTGGTACGTTCGTACTCCAGGAAAGAGGGCGGGACCACACTATCAACGTATACAAAATCTCCTGATCAAAGCGCGTGCTCTGAGAATGCAGATTGTTATCCTGGGGCCACCCGGGTATTTCTGGAAACAGGGTCCGATCAAAGATGTTATCGAAGATTTGAAGCTAAGCATTATACGAATGAGACTCTGTCATTTCGGTATCAAGTTTGACCGCTCCAGTAAATATCCCAGTGGTTCTTATATACAAGTTGCTACATCTTGTCCTCATATACCGATAAACTTATGGAGATGTACTTGTGGCTCACACAAAGAACATGATTTGGATTGGTATGGCCAAGATCAGCAACGTGCCGAGTTCCGGCATAAAACCTTGGCTATCATCACTGCACGCTTCCTTGATCAACTCAATAAAGCCAACATGATTAGGAATGAGCGGAGTGCGGTACACCTCAGTGTGTGTACGCGCGTTGACAAAAAGGTAAGACACTACGTTCAATGTCCACAAAAGGGCCCTCAATGGGACCATGTTGTTCGTAGAGTCACGACCGACCTGGACACGAATAAGATCGTTCAAGATATCAGAATCCAGGATCAGCCGACTGGGTACAATTATGTAGCTCCATTACCTGATGGGGTTACAAACATCAGTACTCGGTTATACTGGGAGCCTCCGGCTCCAGTTCTTCACGGCGATGGTGAGTCGCGAAGGCCACGCCCAAAGCGTGCGACGATCGTCGATGACGATCGGTCTCCTCCCCCTTCGATTGAGCGTTGCCAAACGCGACCCACCAACTTTCCTGAAATTCCGCCATTTCCTGACTTAACAGCGGATCCTTCCGCAGCGGATCTCTCCGCGGAAACTGCGCTGCCCACGGATGCCAGGATAAAACAGAAAGAAAAGCAGAAAGCTGACAAAGAGGCTGGCATCAAACCGAAGAAAATCCCGAAGAAAGTGGAAGACGGTAGCGACGACAGTGGAGAGGACCTCAAAGGGCTTGACTGCTCCACATATTTCAACGACGTTCCTCTTGATGACTCGGACTCGGACAGTGAATCAGAGGACATCTTCATGATGTTACCGGCGGGGCAACCCGCTGACTCACATGCGGATGTCTTCTCGATGGTCCAGTCACTATGCTACGGCAGAAACAATCAAGTGGACATGCTTGAACTATGTGGGGGCAAGGGTGGTATATCCATATTAGCCTTCAAGAGGGGACTCTCGTCGGGCGGGAACCTTGATAAGATATCTATGGTTGACCTTGGAAACTCGGAAGTACAAAGGGCAGTCCTTCACTACCTCAAGACTTGCATTGTCAAGATCACGATTTTGCAGCCAAGCTGCAGAACTACAGGACTTCCTTCCTACTTCAATGCACAGGTCAATCATGATACGTGGCTTAAACACCACAAAGAGGACCTGCCTCACATCACGTTCTGCGGAACAGTTGCTCTATTACAAGACGACCTAAGATGTTTCTTTCTCAGGGAACAACCAATGGGCACGCGGGTGGATGAGATCCAGCCATGGAAGGAACTGGCACAACGCAAGGTCACTTGCCAAACGATTATTGATCAGTGCACGACTGGTCTCAAATATTCGTTTGGACAATACATCCGCAAGCCAACGCAGATGATGGCAAACAAAGAAGAGTTGTTGGCACCTTTCAGAGGCAAGCGTTGTCCAGGTAATCATGTGCACGCCAATGCTTGCAACAAAGAACTAGCAAGGGCGGCACAGTATACCTACAGAATGCAGTCATTGATCGTTGATGCGGTGCAAATCGCCAAAGATCTGTTTGCTTACGGTCGCGATCCATTCGCGAATCGCGAACGCAGTTACGCGTTCGTAACAAACAGTGCTGGCTACGACTTGGACGACCCAACAATCCAGAGACACCCAAACGGAGAAATCCGGCGACCACCACCTGGCGGTCTTGGGTGTCCTGGCTGTGTAGACAACAACTACAAACAATCACCAAGACACAGCAGGGATCCGAAGATGTGTCGATGGTATGATGTTGAACCATACTATTGGGACTGTCCAAGCTGTAAGAAGGAATATCAGAAGAGCAATCCTCACCATGCCAAGATATCTGGCCAATGTAGATTCGCCGAAAAATGGAAGCTGCCAGATAACTATGGTCAGCCGCGCCCAGCGGGGCAAGCCGCTCCCGCGGCGCCAGCCGCAGAAGCGGCTCCAGCCGCAAAAGCGGCGCCAGCCGCAAAAGCGGCGCCGGCCGCGAAAGCGCGCATGCGCGCGCCTAGGCCGCCACGGCCCGGTGAGGGCGATCCAACCGCAGGCGCCAGCAGCCATGACATTACCAGGGCCGAGGGAGCTCATGGTAACACCACTGGCGCTGGCAGCTCTGACGATCACCGCAGACTGCCACAAGTTGCAGCAAGGCGAGGACGCATGGAGGGAGGAGATCCTCCACCGCCGCCGCAGCCTCAAGCAGAGCCGAGGCCAAGGCCAAGGCTTCCTGATTGGACTCGCTTCGACGTTCAGCTCAGCCTTCAAAACCTGCGCAGCTTTGACCCAGCTGTAGTGCAGCGAGAACTCCGCAAGCTCCACTTGAGATGGTTTCATGCCAAGGAACCAAACATGCGGATGATTCTAACTAAGGTTGGCCTGGGTGAAACCCGTTTGAGTCTGATCAAAGGCATTTGCGACTCGTGTAGAGAATGTCGTGCCTGGGACAAACCAGGCAACACGGTGATGCCTTCTGTGTCACTGCCAGGACGTTTCAACGAGGAAGTCGAATGTGATCTCTTCTTCTACAAACAGGAACATATTGTTTTTCACATAATCGACCGTTGTATTCGCTGGGCAGCTGGCACAGAGATTCCTGATAAGACTATGCATACTGTTCTCGATGCCTATCACACAACTTGGATGCAACATGGCCCTGCTAAGATCTTATACTCCGATGGGGAAGGAGCACTGAATAACGATACGAGCGCGTGGCCAACACGCCACGACTATCGAAGCTAGGAATGGCATCCTGCGACACCTCATACACGTGATGGGAGAAGAATTGAATAGATTGAATATTCCTCTGAATTTCACTCGTCTTTTACATGAAGCCTTGTTTGCCAGCAACGCATTTACCTTCTACAACGAAGTTTCTCCGTATAATGCGCTGTATGGCAGACAACCAGCTATGCTTCCCGATTTCCCTGTCTTGGATCATGATCAGTCCGCTGAATCATCAGATCACTCAAGGGAGGAGACAATCAGGAGGGTTAGTCTGGAGGCAATCACGCAGGCCACTGCGGTTGCCAAGACGAACAGGGCTCTCCGTACGAAGACTACTGCTACGGGTGAATTTCATTACAAAGAGGGAGATCTCGTGGACTATCATCGCCCGACCACCACGAAAGACGACTGGGGTGGATGGAGTGGTCCATACCCGGTCATCCGCAACGAACCTGACCGAGGTCAGGTCATCGTGAAGGTCGGCAGTCGCGAAGTGCGAGTACAGTATCCTGACGCACGACATACGCTGTACATCGAAGCACTGATGGTCCGCGAGATAGGATCGGACAATACGGCCCTTCGGACAGTATTGGCCTTTATTGCCGGTCTGCCAGCGGGGAAACCCGCCATGACTTTCGGATACCTACCGGCGAAACAGGGCCGGCTGCAGATGACTGCTGCGAGCCGGCTTTCGCCTAAGGTGCACTTGGCTCTTCAGTATCTCATCCGCAACTATTTTCGCATTGAAAACGTGGTTGCTGTACGACTTGCTAAGAGCCTGACTAAGTTGCCTGCTGCACCCTATGCAAACAGCTGTACACTAGTGCACTATGATAACGATGTGACCCCTGGCTTTCATTATTATGAAGCTGATGGCACTGCCTTGAACATCTACGACATCACAGGATCTACACACTCACGCATCATCCAGTGTCTTAAATCCAAGAAGCCGCCTGCTGGATTCGACCGAGACCTCACTAAGTTTGAGGAACTCGCTGACGGTCCACCACCAAGCGAGTCACCTCCAGCAGCTGCTCCTGAGCAGCCTCCTGCGGAGAATGATGGTCGGCTCCCGACCATCATAGAGGAAACAGAAGAAGATCTGGATGCCTTTGTCTTGAAGTCGCGGTATGCTGAACTGATGGATGACAGAACACTCCTTGAAGCTGACACAGAAGAAGTCATGCATACAGTTCCGACATACATGACAGATTCACAGTGCGTGTTGGTCTCTACGACCTGTGAAGATGTGCAAGGCCACTTGACGGTGCGGGGTCACCCGCCAGGATACGACATGGACACTTCTTACTACGTTCCTTTGTGCTCCACGGTTCCGGACAGCCAATATGATCTGGACTCCGACGAGCACGGGAAGTATATCGAGCTTTGCTTCACAGCAGACATGTCCAAAGTCGTCCTGTCCGAGCAGCAACACCGATTGTTGGGTGACAGCAGCGTCACAACCATGCGAGTATATGTTAGTGCTGCCTCCAAACGTGCCGTGGTCGTCAAGGAAGACGATCTACTCACGAAGGCCGACGTTCAAGCGAATCCGGTCAAAGTCTCCAAAGCCCTTTACACAGAATTGAAGACGTGGCTTGACAACAAATGCTTCCAGATGACTGACTTGAGCAAAGCGTCGAACATCATGACTTCACGCTACGTATACAAATGGAAGTTTGTCAAGAACGAGAAGGGCGAAATGGAACGGACGATCAGGTTACGCTTGGTACTCCGTGGCTTCATGGACATTGAAGCCTTCGATGTCGAAACCTTCTCTGGCACGGCAAGGAGGTCAAACCAGAGACTGCTCGCAAGTTCTGCTGCATGCAACAAAGCTTGGATCATCGCTTCCCTGGACATCAACATGGCTTTCTTGAAGGGACTGACCTATAGCGAGCTCGCCGCGGCAACGGGCGAGAAAGAGCGTGTGGTGTGCTTCGCACTACCTCCTGGGTCAGCAGCTGTCCTTCGCGCACTGCCAGGCTTTGAGTCATATGACGAATCAAAGCATTGTCTTCGGTGTCTGAAGCCGGGGACGGGCACGAAGGATGCTCCCAGGGCATTCTCGTTGAAGCTCAGGTCCATCACTAGGAGCTTTGGACTACAGCCTACTTCATGCGACGAAGAATTCGAGATGAGCTCAAACCTCTTGACAGCCAAACACGTTGATGACATCAATATGACTGGGAAGGAAGATTCTATTGACAAATACGTCAAATGTGTTGAAGATACGTTTGGAAAATGCAAACTGAACAAGCACACATACACAAACTGCGCCGTTCGGTACAACAAGACCGATGATGGGAGCGTCACTCTTGATCAGGACGAATACATCAAACAGCTTCGTCCTATCACACATCCTGAACTCACAGGCGCTGATCCTGAGAGCAAAGCGACAAAGACGATTTCTGATATGTTCGTCAGTCTTCGTGGCGCTCTAGCCTATGCTTTGATCACGCAGGTATGGCTGATGGTCTATGTTGCATCACTACAACGTATCCAGGAACCGACAAACATCCAGGTACGACGACTAAACGCGGTTACCAGGAAATTGCAGGCAGGTCCGAAGAAGATCGTGTATCAAGCTATGACTCCAACAGGAGAGGTCGACCTGCATGGCGATTCTGGCTATCGTCGTCTCAACGGAGATGAAGACGACGAAGTCAAAGGCTACGGTATCCGCGGGGCTAACCTGCTGAGGCGTGGCCACGCGCAGGCGGGGAAACCCGTCGTGCACCTGGTGGACGCATACTGCAAGTCTCATTGACTGCAGGTGCGTTCGAGCTACTCTGCGGAAGCACTGGCAGCAGCCCACAACTTGGAAGACTGCTACCCGACCATTGTAACGCTCCACGAGCTACACTCGGGACCATTGACCCCCACACAGTTAAAGAACATATTGGAAATGGGTGGTCTATGTATCAAAGTCACTCTGACTATTGATGCCGAGTCTGTCTTCAAGTCTTTGTCTAGCAAAGATCTGAAGAAGCCCACAGAATGCACTCTGCTTGGGCACATTAGCTGGATCCGCCAGATGATGGAGCGCGGAATCGTTGAAAGCGTTCAATGGTGTGACACGCGGGATATGACTGCCGATGGTCATACCAAAGGTAGTATTGACCGCGCGTTGCTCCTACAAGTAATGGCCGGCCAGCAATCCTTCAAGCACGAGCTGAAGAAACATACTCCGTATAGGGCGGGCAGGTCGTCTCAGGGCGGCCCTGCCTCCCGAGCTAGCGGGGAACCCCGCATGCAGGTGCGCTCTAGTAGCGAGGAAATTCGCCGGTAGCGAGGCTACTCGCGCGCCCTTGCCTTGTAGGCAGCCGCTGTTGCCTAGCACTGTTTTTTCCGCATAATGTAGAAGTGCGGTGCTTGCTCGTCTCCCCCCCCTCCAACTTTAAACGGAGAGTGTTAAAGGCGAGATGTATATCGAGCATGCACCGCTGCCGTGCCTGGCTCAAGCCGGGCCCGGCCTAATATGTGATTGTGCCTCACCGAAGCGCACGACTTGTATCTGAGATCGGAAAATACCTTTTCCATTGACGATGCCCCTTCTATCCTTTACTCCAGATCCCATGTTTCGTCTTGCTCTCTTGCTCATGCGATATGAGCCAAAGCCTGGGATATGGGAGCGCCTAAGGCGGAACATATATCATGGCTTACCAGTGCGTTTTCGACTGAAAGGCCGTTTTGAACCAAATGCCAAAGTCTTGTAAAAGACAGTCGGGAATCAATGATTTTGGCCTTTTCGGGCCTTCCTGGAGGACCTTTTGAACGCCTCATGGGCCGTTTTAGGGGCCTTTTGGGTGCTTCTTGGGCCTTCTTGGTCCGCCTTGGGCCATCTTGATGGTCTTGGAGGCATTTTTGGTCCGTCTTGGAGGCATGTTGGGACCGTCTTGGAGGCCATCTTGCGCCAACCTGGCCGCCTTGGAGGCATCTTGGAGGCCATCTTGCAGCTGGCCTGGATGAGCCTTCCGAGTGGCCGGCTCGCTGGGCCAAAGCCCCAGGGCACCACCAGACGTCTAACATGCCGGACACACCTGTGGCAAGCGCAGGGGGCAGCGGATTAAGTGGTGGCCTTCGGCCCATACCGCCACCGTGCCTGGGTTTGGGTCTGAGGCCTTTTGGATGTTCATTGGGGTTTCGTCGAGGCCTCTCGGGGGGCTCCTGGTGACTGGCTTGTAGCTTCTGAGGGGCTGTTTGGGGGCAAGCACTGTTTGGGGAATTGTATTGCACACGTATTTGCACGTGTGTATGCTCATCTGGCAGAGCGCCCTAAAGGGCCCACCGAAATTGATTCAGTTTTCGAAGCGACGTCTCCCCGCAGTACTCGCTCGGGTCTGCATCCCTCGAGCGCACCTGCCGAATTGATGTCCCGCCCGCCTGCAGGAAGGAGGGGGATTGTTGAGGTGAACGTGGGGGACCACGTAGCGTGGGTTTGGGGGAACAAGCAGCAAGCTGCGCGCGCCACGGAGGGGTGTCCAGCGCCGATCCAAGAAATCCGCGCGGACCTTCGAGGTTTATATGTATATGTCATTGCCTGGTTCCCGAGATTTGAAAGTGTCAGCGTTGAGGGCGGGTAGGTGAGGACTGTTCGCTGATTGAGGCTACGCAGGGGAGGCCACACATAGCGAGCACAGTAAGACGGCCGCGAAGAGGGCCAGCGAGAGCTGCTGCTCGTGGCCGAGGGCGGCTACAGCGTCCCCTTGTGTCTGAGCCTCGCGCCCTGCGCAGACGCAACGCGTCTGGGGTCCGATTCCTCTGGGGTGGACACGGACGTTGGGAATGGGGGAGAGGCGGGGCGGGGAGGGAAGGAGAGGCAGAAGGGGGGGAGAGGGAGGAAGATGGAGGCGTGGAGAAAGGTGGGGAGGATGGGAGAGAGGGAGAGAGAGAGAGAGAGAGAGGAGGAAGACAGAGAGAGAGAGAGGGAGAAAGAGAAACAGAGAGAGAGAGAGAATAGAGACACACACAATCACACACACAACACACACACACAACACACACAACACACACACAACACACACACACACACCTGAAGTGGGAGCGCGCGGGCGCAGATGGGCGTGTCGTTCAACTACGTCGTGGCGCAGGCCGCCAGTGTCCTGCCTCTGCCTGCTCCCGCCCTCCCTGGAGGAGGGGGCCAGGGCCGCGACCGTCAAGAGGCATCGGGCGACCAAGCGATTAAAACACGCCTTTGGTCGAAGAGCGCCAAACTGCATAGGCATAACATGTCTCGGAGGTCCGCGCGGATTGCGGCACTTGGACGTGCATAGGGGCCCCCCTGGCGGCGCCGCTGGTGCCGCCTTTGGCTCGCTCCGCGCGCCAGGGAGGGGGTCCAGCGCCGATCCAGTAACTCCGCGCTGACCTCCGAGAAGTCGTGTCAATGCCGCTTCTTTATTCTTATTGGGGGGGTCGAAGCGCTCCTTATAGAAGTGGAGGATTCCAGATACATTCCCAATTCGTTGTCGCCGTCAAGACCGCCAGGCCGTAGTCAGCGGCCCAGACGGGAAAGAACGGTGCTTCGTTCGTCCCTGCCCGACTTGTTTTGTAACCTTTTGCTCGCCCCAACCTTTTGGTCGCATCGTCTCAGGTTTCCTCTGCCTGCCCGCTCGCGCAGCCTCCTCCTCCTCCTCCTCCTCCTCCTCCTCCCGCTGGCCTTTCCCGCGCCTCGGACGCTGGGGTGGGCCGCGTCGGCATCGATCGGCGCGCTCCTGCTTCGCTCTCATCATCATCTCCCCTCCGTTCCAGCCTCCTTCCCTCTCCCCTCCCCCCTCTCGGCACCAGCGCCAGCCCCCCTTCCCATCCCCTCGCTGCCTCCCCATCCCTCACCACCCACCAAACCACCCCAACCCAACCCGAAGGCCTCACATTGACCTCCATTTCCAGGGGAGGGGGGTCGGGGAACATCGAGAAAGCGCACATGGAACCCGCAATTACCCCTCCCACCTCGAAATGCGGGTCTTCGGGTTGGGTTGGGGTGGTCTGGTAGGTAGTCGGTCCCCTCGCGTGGCCGTGGAACGGCCCCGCCCCAGCTCGCGCGCCCCCTGCCGACCACCCCCCTGCGAGGGGGGTGGTCGGCAGGGGGCGCCGGGCCGGGGCCACGCGGCGCCGGGCGGCGCGCGGGCGCGGGCGCGCGCGCGGAGGGGCGCCACGCAGGGCGCCGGCCGTGCACTTGCACCTGGCCTCAGGTCGGGCCCGTCCCGCTACAGGAGGAAGACTCAAAAATGGTCAAAACATAGTCCGGGGACGATTTTCGGGATTATGTTTTGCAACTATTTGTGTGTGTTCTGTATATTTTTAACTGTTCGCTCAAAATCCGCATGTAGGGGGGCACGCCCGACCTAACCCTGGCCTGACCATGCCGAGCGTTTGGACGTCCGTTCACGGGGCTTTTGCCCTCGGATCTGGGCGTTGCCGTTTTTGCGCCTTTGCCTTGAGTCGGGCCTGTCCCTCTACAGGAGGAATATTTCAAAATAGCCTAAAAAAAGTCCCGGGACGACTTTTCGATTATTTTCGATTATTCATGCATTCTTTGGCTACTTATAATTCTTCGCCCAAAACCCTCCTGTAGGGGGACATGCCCGAACTAACACTGGCCGCTTTCACCCGATTCTGGGCCCCAGGACCATCGCAGATCGATCTGGCTCGCAAAATAATGTGCAGAAGGATGGGGTCCGGAGCCGAGGTCGTCATTTTTTCCCATGCTGCTTCTTGTGCAGCTTCGGATGTCCTTGCGAGCGGCGACATTGGATCCAGCTGCTTCTGCATTCGGACCGCATTTCGACCGCATTTGGCCCTTCCTCCTAATTCTCCTCGCCCTTCCCGTTTCCCATTCCCTTCCTCGTTCTTCTCGTGTCCTTTGTGAAGGGGCGAATCCGGCCCAAAACCGGCCCCAATCCATGCCCCAATATGTTTCAAGTCAGGCCCAGATCGGACAGCGCCAGGGGCCACGTAGGCTCCAATGTAACGGAGACCAGAGAGCCTGGACCCAGGATCGGTGCACGCTGCGCATGTTGTCCTGACCCAGACGTGCTCGCGCCGCGAAGCAATCACGAAGAAAGGTTTTTCGCTCAGGTCGCCATGGGGGCCCTCGCCAGGCCTCGGGACGGTAGAAAACGGTTCGCGATGAAACACCGGCCTTGGGGAACGGTGCAGGACTTCCAGAGACACCGTGTGGAACAGGAATCAAGGCATCGGATGTCTGGGGGTTGACCTGACCAGGATCCGCCCTGCTGCCAGCGCCCTCTGCAATGAGGGCCGGTCGTCGATTGCGACACCACCATTAGGGGGGCCACCTCCAGCGAGGAGGTCCACGGTGTTGGCTCTTCCCGCTCGTGGTCCCTGGTCGTATTGGTGTCGCTTTTCCTTGTCCCTGGCAAGAAGCGTGGGTCTCCAGGCGTCCGTGAGTTGGAGCCACTCAAACACGGCGCCCGCCAGCGGCAGTTTTTGCACCCGGGCTCTGACTAACATAGCGCGCAATGGAATGCACGTTCGCGGAGGAGAAGGAGGAGCACACGGAGGAGCGAGCAGGAGCGACCCCGTTGACGGAGGAGGCCAGTGCACGGCCGTGAGGCATGCGGGCACGCGTGTTCTGCCCACGCCTTGCGCGCACGAGGGGTGCTCGGCGTGCCTTGGCGCTGGCCTTCGCGCGGGGGGGCTGCGAGGAGCGCGGCCCAGCCTGGCCCTGCCCAGGCACCTGGGGTGTGCGTGCTTGGGCGCACCCTTCCGCCGAAGAATTGCACGAGAGGAGGAAGGAGGAGGAGGAGGAGGAGGAGGAGGAGGAGGAGGAGGAGGAGGAGGAGGAGGATAGTGTACGGCCCCGTTTCTCTCCTCTGATGTCACCCCCACCGCCCTGGCCCCGACTGGGTCATCTGGCCTGCTGCAAGGGCGTATGAGGCATGGAGGGGCAGGCTCTTTCTCCTACATGTTGCTATCATCGAACTCTATCTACAACATATTGCCCGATACTATCAGAAGCTCTTTAGTGCTCCCCATACATGGGCGAATTATTATGTTGTATGGGGGCTAATTCAGGGTTGCCGGCACCCAACAATATTCGGCACAACATTCTTCCGCTGCCGCCGTTTTCGTCGCCACCGTTGCCGACGTCGAGCCAGCTGCACTGATGAAAGTGATCTGGATTACGTGCAGATGTGCGAGGCCAGAGCGAGCGCGAGCAGAGGAAGAGGAGAAGGGGAGGAGGAGGAGGAGGAGGAGAAGGAGGAGGAGGAGGAGGAGGAGGGCAGGGTGAACCTGGGGACGCGCGGAGTGGATTGCCAGCCCTGAGCCTTGGGGGGTGCCAGTATGTCCTGAGGTAACGTAGTCAGAGCCAAGTCAAGGAGGACGAAACACAGCAGACCGTTTCTTCCCGATCCCCTGGCGATAACGGGCGTGACAGGGGGGGGGGGGAAGGGGAGAGGGAGGGAGGGAGGGAGGGGGCCAGTCACGTCACGATTCGCGCCGACGCCGCCTGGAAATGCTTAATTAAGTTGGGCTAGTTCCCAGACGGCGCCTGCGCGACGGCGTTTTCGCGTATTATTTCGAAATGGGTTCCAGCACCAGCAGGAGAAGGAGGAGGAGGAGGAAGAGGAGGAAAGGATGAGCAAAGGGAGCAGCAGCAGCATGAGGAAGAGCTGTGCTTTGGGGGCCGCGGCAAGTTCCCCAGCGACTGCGCGGTGATGCGCCCTCGGAATCTTGCTGACAGGTGATTTCTGGAGTTGCCAGCACCATGGGTTCCACGGCTGAGGGTGCGGTGCGGGATGCGCTGGGATAAGGGCGAGGGAAAGAAGGCATGCAAGGGGACAAGGACATGGAGTTGGGGCGAAAGGATGGCTTGTCGCACCCGGGGTGCGAGTCTGGGCCTCGGTTGTTGCTTCGGTGTGATCGCATGGCAATGGCTTACCTGGGATCTCGGGCTCTCTCGTAGCAGCGGCTCGCGTGGGATCTTCGGGCAGCGGTTCGCATGACCCACATGCATTCGACTCGCTTCCTTTGCTTTTTGGGCCGTCAGGTGTCCCCTCGTTGCCACGAATTGTGTGGCGAAGGTTAGGAGTAGGCAGCAGTAAGACGACGAGAGAGGAGAGGCAGGGGGTCGGATGCGGGCAAAAACCACTGATCTGGACAAAGCACCATGGGGATGTGAAACTATGTGCGATTTCGGCGCCAGTCGGGGCCAAGCAACGTTCTTTATCCTGGGCACGCGATGACATCCAAACCGTGGTGTGGACCGCATGGTGGTTGACAGCTTAGGGGTTACCAGTGGTCTCTGGTATTCATCTCCTGCTTTCTCCTGGCAACGTAGCGCGTGGTCATCCAAACTTGCAAGGTCCAGACCGAGTTCGAGCCCAACTACACACGAGGCCGGATAGACGCTTTCTTCGACGAACACTTCGATTGGATAGACAGGCTCCGACCGCATTTCTCCCACCGCTTCTCTTGTGAGGCCTGGAACGTTGCTTAGGCCCAATGTGACATGTTAGCCAGGTGCACAGCCGCAGCGTCACGACTGAACTCAAAATGTTTGTTTGTACCGCGTTGTTTCATGTATGCGGCCCATTGTGAAGCGGCTTTGGCCAGCATCGCGGAGTAAGCATCCGTCTGTTGGATCTGCTAGAACCAAATCAATAGTGGTCATTGGTGGAGTACCCGCGTTGCGCAGCCGTCCGCGGGTAACTCATGAGAGATAGTCTCAGCAGCTTCAAGCCTGTGCCAGAGTTCACCGTGATCAGCAGACATTTGCATGCGAGCCGCACCTCTAATCACATATTTCACAGCGCTCCCATGCCATCCTCTCCGAGCCATTTTTTTGCTGCCAGTTTGCTTTCATTTGCACTGGGTATCGCTATCGTCTCCCGTTAAATATCCCCCTCGCGACAGTGGCTTGCCCCTCGACGAGCTGGAGACTTGCTGCGCTGGGGTGCTGTCGGAGCTGAAGACGAAACCCAAGAACCTTAGCGAGGAGTTCGGAAGGTATAGCAGGCACTGGACTTACAGGACGCCCTGGGGACAGCGCGAACGAACAGCATAATGCAGTGCTTGGACGGATAGGCATCATGATCTCCCACGGAGTTCTCTTGGCCCGCTTGGCTCTCTGGCGGAGCTCTCTTGGCTCCCTCAGACCCTCAGACCCACAGACCGCAGAGTTCCACCTCGTCTCGGCCCACGATCGCCCACCTGGGCCTCCCTGTGGGTCAGCCGCGCCGTTCTTCTCGAGGGTGTTCCGCCTCCTCTACCCTCCCTCCCCCGCTCCACAGCCTCCTCTCCCCTCTCCTCGTTCCGCCCCTTCTTCCTCGTTGATTTTGATCTTGATCTCCACCCTTGCGCCCCCCACCGAAAGCCCAGACGGCGCTGCGGAGCTCAACGCTTCCTCTTGCCGAGTCGATCCGATCCTCCTCCTCCCTCCTCTCCTCCTCCTCCTCCTCCTACTCCTCCTCCTCCTCCCATCCTCCTCCTCCTCCTCCACCTGCTCTTCCTCGTCGTCCTCCTCCTCCTCCTCCCTCCTCCCTCCTCCCTCCTCCCTCCTCCCTCCTCCTCCTCCCTCCTCCTCGTCCTTCTCCCTCCCTCCCTCCTCCCTCCCTCCCTCCCTCCTGCCTCCTCCCTCCTCCCCACTCTCTCCCTCCTCCCTCCTCCCTTCTCCCTGCTCCCTCCTCCCCCCTCTCCTCCCCCCTCCCCCTCCCTCTTCCCTCCTCCCTCCTCCTTCCTCCCCCCTCTCCCTCCTCCCTCTTCAGCCCTCCTCCTGCCCTGCTCCTTCCTCCCTCCCCTCCCTCCTCCTCCTCCTCCTGCACCTCCTCCTCCTCCTCCTCCTCCTCCTCCTCCTCCTCCTCCTCCTCCTCCTCCACCCTCCCTCTCCACGTCCCTCCCCTCGCCCCCCCCCCTCCCGGCGTCGCCGCGCCAGAGCTCGCCGAGGCCGGACGGGCGCGGCCGCGCCCCCAGGACCTACGCCTTCGGCCACCGGGCCGAGCTCGTGGAGTACCTCGAGAGGGGCGTGACGCTCGACCAGCTCAGGCCGGCAGGGGGATGGGGGGACTCTGAGATCCTGGTGCAACTGGAACTAACCAACACTGCCAGCAAGTTGGACGGCAAACAGGCCTGCGACATTCAAATGATGGCAAACGCACGCTTGCCAGACAGGATCGGCATACACCCAAAGAGCCAGGCACACGTGCCTCCAAAGAGTGCGGCGACGAATCAGCAGACAAACCATGCTGCATTCCGCGAGACTCGAGGCAGATCGTAGAGATGCTGCATTCCACGGGAGCGAGGTCGCAGGGCACGGGCGTGGCGCGGGGCGTCCTCTCGTGGCCTTCTCGCCGTTCTTCTGGGGCAAGGGGCAATTTTAGGGGGGATGGGGTGGGGAGGCATCAACCCGGCCAAGAGAACGTGCGGGTTCGCAGTCGGGGGCGAGTCGCCGAGCCCTCGGCGATGCGGCAATGCATCGCCGTTTCAAGCTCGATGCTTCCCCCCCCCCCCCCTGTGACGGTCACTCCCCCAGCGTTCCCCCTCACGGTTGGCGAAGGCTGTAAGTTGTAAGTATGGGAGCAGGAGCAGGAGGAGGAGGAGGAGGAGGAGGAGGAGAGGGCTGATGATGATGATGATGATGATGATGATGATGATAATGATGATGATGATGATGATGATGATGATGATGATGATGATGATGATGATGATGATGATGATGATGAGGAGGAGGAGGAGAGGAGGAGGGAGGAGGAGGAGGAGGAGGAGGAGGAGGAGGAGGAGGAGAGGGATGATGGAGAGGGATGAGATGAGGAGGAGGAGGAGGAGGAGGAGGAGGAGGAGGAGGAGGGGAAATGACGCTACATGATGCTGCATCGAGTCTGCGCAACGTCGAGAAAAGAGGGAGGGGAAGGAGGGAAGGGGGCGCGCCCGCCGCCCCGTCCTGCCGGGCCTCCTGGGAGAGGTCCCGGAAGAGGGGGGAGGAGGCAGGAGGAGGAGGAGCGGGGTCGGCCAAGAGGGGGGTGATGACTAGGGGGGGGTGGCTATCGCGGTCGAAGACATGGGTCAAGGGGGGCGTGGACTAGCGACGGGTCCCGTCTCCATGGGAAATCGCGGATTTCCGCCGCCGAGCGAGGCGGCACCAGCCGCACTTTGGGGAGGGCACCTCCCCCGATCCATGGATCAGGCGATCGCGCGCCAAATCCATGGATCGCTAATCCATGTCTGCGCGCCCCCGACAGAAGCCGAGGTGTCAGGCGGATTGGAGGGAGGAGGGGTGGGAGGGGGAGGAGGAGGGGGAGGAGGAGGGGGAGGAGGAGGAGGAGGAGGAGGAGGAGGAGGAGGAGGAGGGGTGAAGGTGATCGAAGTGTTGGACGCCTCTTGGACTCCTCGGGCGCCGCTGGAGGCCGCCGGGGACCGACCTGGGGACCTCTGGGGGCCTCCGACCCCTAGGTGTCCAGATATCTGGCGGATTGACCGTTCAAACTCCAGATGCGCTTTCTCGATGTCGGCGTGCTGGGGTCCGTTCTCGGGCCCCTGGAGCCATCAAAAACATTTACTCGGGATGAACAATTGGTCCAGGAAGAGGGTCGAAATCCCTTTTTGGGTCCACGGGTTGAGAGTTCAATCCGCCAGATGTCTTGCAATGCCGATCCCATCGTATGCAAAGGGGTTCGTCGCCTGAAAAAGGTTCCCCTGTCCCACTCATGCCTTCGCATCTGAGTTGCCATCATGGATTGCGTGGTCAGCACAAGTACCGCCGTTTACATGTTGAGTATCGCTTCCATGATCAATGCGATCACAGCCTTCGCCGTTTAGGCTCAATCTCTGTTGATGGCTTCGAACACTGCGGAACACTGGTGGCGACCGATGTCGCCATGCTCGTGGTCTTTGAGACTGCAAAGGCGGCCAGCGGTCCGCTGCTGCAACCGCTGCACAGTACCACTTCTGTCTGTGGTCGTCCTCTTCTCGGTTGAGGCTTCCGCAGACCATTCGTCATTCGGCGAGGCCTGTGACTTCTGTGAGCTCTTCGGGCGGTGTCGCGGGCTCCCAGATGCGGCCTGCGAGGCGGGATCTTGCGGCTTCGCTGCCCAGGGCGATGACCAAGCTGAGATCGACGGTAATCATACTCAGAGAGAGGTGTTCTGCTGGAGTTGTGGCTCATTCAGTTGGGATGGCGTGCCCTTTGCGCCTTGCTCAGCGTTGCCGAAACTGGATGTGGCAAGACCGTCGATACTGGAAGAAACAAGCGCAATCTCTAGCCATGTGGAACAGCCTGGCCTCTTCGGGCTCTCGGGAGGCGATTCTTCATGTGACGGTGCAATTCTTAGATGGAAATTTGGTATGCCATTGGATGGTAGGTCATAGCCTCAAGAGCACATCACATATGTAGCCAGTATTCGCAGCCGTCGCTGTCTTTGTTGGTTATCCTGGTCTGTTGGTGTTGCCGCTTTCAGAGCGGCGCAATTGACCCTGAGCATGGTTGCAGCGGACCAGGAAAATATGCTGTGCTTGTCCTTCAGAAGTCCCTGATCTGGGCGCCTGCGGCCCATCCCGGCACCATGTCTTGGGGGGCTGTGGGTCTCCAGAAGCTTTTCGAACCTCAAGGCGGAAGTCAAGGGGCGCCTCTGGCTGGACATCAGGGGTCCAGGGAGCGTGGGCCCCGTGGGGGTTGGAAAGGATCGGGTACCTGTCTCGACGCACCCTTTGATTCCAAAAACTGGTTGGAACATAAATTTTGCGATGATGGTGGCCTCTGCGGGACTCACGCGGCACGCCCAAACAGGATCTCGGCATAATCGGTGCAAGAGGCCATGACAACGAGACGTTCCAAGAGTTCCAGGATTTCCAGGATATCCCAGATTCCCTAAGGTTCTGGACGGGCTGCAGAGAACGAGGGCCGCCAGATGCTCTGGAAATCTTGAATCGCACCCTGAGCCGAGCTTATTTTGAGAGCATCCCCGCTCTGTCTAGGCGCCCCTCAGTCTCCCTGCCGCTCGCGTCTGCGTGGGCCTCGAGGCGCTGGGACTACGTGCTCGGGGCGCGGCGGCGAACGTGCCGTCCGGTTGCGCCGTCGCGCCGGCCCCTCTTGTGGGCCAAGCAGCTGTGACTGTCGGAATCGATGACGAGCATGGGTAACAGCCTTCGCAAATTGTACCTTGCATCCTTTTCTCTTCGATCCGTCCTCAAGCACTTTCTATGGCCAGCCCCGCCCGATCAGCCGCGCGCTATGGGCGTACAGGGGGCTTGCACCCTCATCGCGCGTCCTGACCATCATTCTTGACCGTAATCCTCGCAACAGTTCCAGCGCGAAGGTTTCCCATATTACGGTCGCAGGTTTTCGAATTCCAGCGGCTGAAGTTGTGGAAGAACGTGCGGGGAACCCAGGCCGAGAGGCCTCTGGGGGCGCCCTGCGTCTAGGGGGGGGAAGGGGAGGCCCGGGGAGTGTCTGTGTGGGGTGAGCGGGGGGGCGGATCCTGCCGCCTTGGGTTTGGAGGTTGGGTAGAGGTGATGTCGGTTAAAGTCGCGCACGTTGGGCTCGGTGCGCGCACACACAACATCGGTGGCGGATATTCCTCAATCAGTGCTTGCGGCCGACCCACATTCGTGCGGCCAGCCAGGCAGTGACAGCCGCAGGCCGCCGCATAGGACGTGCAACAAAGTAGCCGCCACGTGTTCGAATCACTTGAGGCTCCTTCTGGGAATCCCTTGCCACACAAAAATCAGTGCTTGCACCGACGGGGTTCTAAGGGGTGTGGAGAGATTGTGTGGCGAAAGTTCGGGGCCGATCTCGGTGTTGGGTTCCTGTCCCATCTTGGTGTGCGGCCGCGTGCCCAGTTTAGGGTTGAGTCGGGCCTGTCCCTCTACAGGGGGAATATTCAAAAATAGTACAAACATAGTCTGGTGACGATTTTTGACCATTTTCGAGTAATCTGGGAGTATAGTTGATTTGGTTTTTTGTTCGCCCAAAATCCCCCTGTAGAGGGGGACACGCCCGACCTAAGTTTAGGGCCAGGGTATCCTGGCATTATAAGGTTCTCGGGTTCTCGAGCTCTTGGTCGCGACCAGGTGCCTAGTTCTCTGCGGCCACGGCCATCATGAGAGAGTATAAAAGCAGAGTGCTACGTTCATGGCAAGACTAGATTGAATACCGAGTCAAATGTTGGATATTAAAGCTAACGGGAAAAAGCAGAGCGAGTTGAAAAGGCAAATGCAACACCGCGCACGGTAGAACCAAAGAGAGAGAGAGAGAGAGAAGCAGAGACACACAACGACGACAGACAGACAGACAGACGGGCAGCAGACAGACAGACAGACAGACAGACAGACAGACAGACAGACAGACAGACAGACAGACAGACAGAGACAGACAGACAGACAGACAGACAGACAGACAGAGACAGAGAAACGGACAGAGGCAGGGACAGACAGAGTAGAGTTAGAGAGAGATAGTACGTGCGACCACGGTCAGTCCATGATATTATATGTAGGACAGCAGAGAGACCATAATAGAGATGAGATGATACATGGTAGACCTGTTCGAGAGGGTAAATCAAGTAAACAGCATATGCATATATGTAGAGAGAGAGAGAGAGAGAGAGAGAGAGCCAGAAGAAGACAGAGAGAGAGAGAGCGACAGAGAGAGAGAGAGAGAGAACGAAAGACCGAGAGAACACATAATACACAGAGGCGCACTTTGCAGGCGTCCACGGAGCATCGCGACACACGCCAACTGCATCGTGACGTGGCCTCGCCCTGCACTTCGGATTGGCCTCGGTGGAGGGTGGAAGAGATCCCCGAGGGAAGCGGGGGATGGGGAGGGCAGCAGGGAGGACGAGGAGGAAGAGGAGGAAGAAGATACTCAAGAGAAGGGGGGGACAACGGGGCAGGAGGAAGAAGATTAAGAGATGAGGCGGGACAGGAGTGAGGAAGGATGAGGACAAGGAAGGGGAGAGGCAAAGAAGGACGGGGAGGAGGATCAGGAGGAGAAGGAGTCGAAGAAGAGGCGGAGCAGGAGATTGCAGGACTAGCTAGGGAAACAGGAGCAGTGTGCACATATAGAAGGGCGGCACGCGCATGAAGTACAGAAGAGGGAGGCCAGGTGCATCAGGCAGATGCAGCCCAACCGGTGTGTATATCAATTTCGGATCGTCTTTTCAGAAGGTCATGCGAAGCCTTGGGGCTGTTGTAGCGTCTTTGGGCATACTGTAGCCAGGGCACCTTTGCATGTAGCGTGTTTGGGCAAGTGTGCAGAGGACAACCGAAGTCGTGAGGGTCTGGCGGGCCCAGGTCATTCCTGAACGACAAGGTGCGTTCAGCTCCGCGCCTGTACGTTCAGGTGCGGAAGGTGCTAGATAAGGCGCGAGGGGGCAGCAGGGGTGCAACGTTTGTCGTCGAGGGGTCGGGGAGGCGGATAACGCTCGTTGGCAGGCGGGGAGGTGGTTTGTCCGAGGAGAGCGTGGCCAGAGCGAGCAGAGCAGCCCGTTGCGATTTCGCTTGGAATGGGACTGTACGCTGCGAGCCAGCATCGAGTTGTCAAGCAACTATCCCTCGTTTGCTCGCTCCCTTCCTCGTGACTTCCCCCTCCTCTGTACATAATCTTTTTCGTCAGCCACCACGTGCCACGATCCCGAGATCAGCCAGCCATCCTCAGCTTTTTACAAACGCACGAGGCTCCTTAGAAGTCATTCGGCCTTCGGAGAAGCCCCCGAGCCCGTTTTAAGACGCGCCCTGCCTTGTTGGAAACCCCCCCCCGCCCGTGCCCGAAGATGAGGGAGGGGACCACAGGAGGAACTCTGCTAGTTCACAGACCTGGTGTCGCAGTCCACGCTGACGTGTCCACTGCCCTGTCTTCATTTCCACGCTGGCGTGTTCACCGCCTGGCCCGTAGCAGCGCGGGGGCAATCCACAATACCCCCGATGTTTGATTGAGCGTTTCTCGTCCCTGGTTCACATTTCCGTTTTTCCCCATTATCCTGTGGTTTTGAATTCCCACTTGGGAGAGAGCGTTATGCGTCTCCTTCCTTCCACCTCTTCCGTCCTCCTCCTTCTTTAGCACGCTCCTCGCATGCTTCGTGTTCCGTAGTCATGTTTTATACCGCTGCATCACTACGAAATTGATTTACCCAAGAATTGAAACGCCAAGTAAAATTTTACTTGATTTTTGTTGTAATTGCGCGGGTCATAGGGGGGTAGGCTGAGTGGACGGGTGCAGGGGCATTCCAATGTTCGACCCGTACGACACTGCGATAATGATACACACGCCCAGCATGCGTAGCCAGTTCGGGGTCGGCTTCTGTTTTGCGTTGTCGGCCCTCGCCGCGCTCCCAGCTACAGGCCGCGTGCATCGCCACCACTGGTGCGCGGGTCGTGGGGCAGGACAAGAACTGTGAAAGGCGACTCAAGGGTGGACGAATCCTACCCACCCGCAATGTCACGGAATCTGCGCCGCAGGTTCTGAATTGCAAGTGGCGGGGCCCGCCCACTGATAACATGAAACGCGACCACGACGGACGCGGTCGCCCACCGTGCAATCAAAGGTGGTGCCGCCAGGAAATTTGGCCCACTAGCGCGGTTAAGGCGCCCCAAGCCATAAGACGTCAAGCCATCATCCTTTCCCGGCATCCTTGGCTGCTGCTTCGGCTGTCCAAGGGTACCCTTGGCGGCACATTCGTCCTTGCCGTTTGGGGTTGAAGCCCGGTGCACGGCGGCGTCGCAGGGATGGGGGAGGCAAGGGTACCCTTGGGGATCCCTCCGTATTCTCGCCCATGTTCTCGTTTGGGCGGGCGCATCCCCGCGCGTTTCTTGCCGCGTAATGGCGTTGCACGGCCCCTTGGGCATCCTTGCAGATTTTTGGGTTGTCGCCTTCTCCCCGATCTTGGGTCAGTTGTGACCCGGCAACGGTATGTCTTAATTTTCCCCACGCCCCCTTCTGTGCCTCCCCCCTCCTCCCCCGCGGGAGCTTGTCACCCGCTGCTCTTTTGAGGCGCCCTTGGCCCATGATGGCATCCAGATTCAAAAATGTACCATTGGTTTTCCTCAAGCGGTTTCCGTGGTGACACGTGTCACCTGCTTTTCTTCTGAAGATTTCCTGGCTCATGTTGGCGCCGAGAATCAAACGATTACGTTTGGTTTTCTCCAAGCGGTTTCCGCGGTGACACGTATCGCCCGTTGCTTTTCTGAGGCTTCCTTGGATCATGGCGGCGTCCAGAATCAAAAATGCACCGTTGGCTTTCCTCTAGCGGTTTCCTCGGTGACACGTGTCACGAGTTGCCTTTCTGAGGCTTCCTTGGTTCATGTTGGCGCCCAGTCAAAAATGCACAGTTGGTTTTCTCCATGGGGCTTCCGCCGTGGCACGTGCCATCCAGACGGTCACATCCAGTTCGTCATTCGATGTCGTGTTTGCCTGTCATACCTTTTCTCCCGTGACACTTTTCCACGCTAGTCGGCGACGTGCGGTTAACAACTTTTCAGTAAGTAACCTTTGTCGATTTTCGTGTTCCCTGCCCCCCCCCTTCCGCCAACGAGCAGCTCACCAGAAGAGATCTTATAACAAAGTGTGCGTGCATGCTTTCCACGCCATGCTACCCCAGCCCATGTCGTACTCAACGGGATCCTGCCCTCTATTTTCGCTGGAGGCACTAGGTTCTATTACATCCAGTCTTATTTAGACACTACGCTGGCTTCGTTTTATGCATATTTAGAGCGTTGAAAATCTACTCTGCACTAACGTGCCTTACCGCGCCCTTTCCAACCCCTACTCCTACACATGCTGTGATCAAGGTAAACCGCATCTCTGCAACTATCCTGCGCCGTACGATTCGTAGCATTCGCGTGGTCCGCAAACCTACCCCGCAGCTCATCCCACCTCACCCTGGCATATTCAAACGCCAGCCAGACGCTATCCACATGTAACGGTGGTGCAAAGGGCGGCAAGACCGAGTTCGACGCGGGCATCTCCTCAGGGTTCGACGCGTAGATTTCGTAACACACGCGGCCGCCATGGCGGCGTCCACGACGCAAATGTCACCGCGGTAGCACAGCGCAGCTCAACGCCCAATCCGCATGCGCAGACCACGTGCACATGTCCTGCCCAATCTATCCAATGCCCGCTCCCCCCATCAGGCTTTGCTCTACACGGGCTCCTGCAACTAATCACAACTCTTGTGTACCAGTGCAATATACCTCCTTACCTTGTCCAATGCACAGCCAGCGCTGCTCTTCTTCGTTTGCCGCGACTGTTAAGGCGTCGTTGCTATTTTGATGTGGATCGCCATATGCTTTAATGTATTCATCCTACGCGAACTTTACGGCGCGCCTGCATCGCGCAATTTTAGCCCCCCCGCCGCTCCCCCTCCCGCCCCTACCGCCACCCCTCATCCCACCCGACCCCACTCCATCGCGACCCCGCTCTGTTCGCGCCCTTCCCCCCCCCCCGCGTCCGCGCGCAGCGCCCGTGCACAGCAGCGCCCGCGCGTGGCATCCGTGCGCGAATGTCCATGCGCCACGTCGGTGTGCCACGCGCACGCGCGACGCCTACGCACAAGTCCCGTGCGCCGCATCCGCGCCACAACGCTGCGCCCTTCCCATGGTTCATGGCCACTTATGGAATTGCACCCAAGGCCCCAGTAGAGACGCTTACATGCGTCCGCGCCGCGCATCATGCCGCACCCTCGCACGGACCGTGGCCCCATAGGGGGCTCCATCTGAGCCCCCTGTGGCGACGTGGACATGCGTCCGCGCCACCGATTACGGCGCGCCCCATCACGCGGTTCGCGGCCTCACATGGTGCTGCACTTAAAGCACCCGTGGCGACGGTCGCACGCTCCTGGGCCACCCATCGCGGCGCGCCCTCGCGCGGTTCGTGGCCCCAGAAGGATCTCGACGAAAAGCTGCCCAACCATTGCGACGCTCTCCATCGCGCGGCCCGTCGCCTCAGAAAGAGTTCCACCCAAGGCCCCAGTGGCGAAGTTCGCGCACGCGCGCGCGCAACCCATTGCGGCGCACCCCTCGCACGGTCCGTGGCTGCATCTGGGTTTTCACTTGAGGCGGCGTCGTACAAGCGTCCGTGCCGCCCATTGCGGCACGCCCCATCACGCGGCCCGTGGCCACATGAGGAGCTCCACATAAAGTCCAAATGGCGACCTTTGCCCGCGCCATTCGCGGGCCCATATGGAGCTCCAAGCGACGTGTACTGCGTTTGGCCGCCTATGACGGCACGTGCACGTGCGGTTGCGCCGCCCATGGCGCTTGCGCCGCCCATGGCCCGCCCACCCACCCAGAGACCCCCGCCCAGCTCCGCCCCCGCCACCACCAACCCACCGCGACCACCGCCCCCCCCACGCACGCCCCCCCCCCCCCACACACACCACCACCGCCACCACCAACCGTCAACCACCACCACACAAACACGACACACACACACGCACGACCGGCACCACAGACACACACACCACGCACCACACACATCACGGCGCATCTATCGCACGGTTCGTGGCCCCATAGGGAGCCCCACCGAACGCCCCAGTGACACGCGCATCTGCGTGTCCACAATCGCGGTCCTCGCCATTGCACGCGATTGAGCTCATGCCCAAGATGCAGTCGGAGTCCATTAGTAGGTCGGGCCTGCCAAATCAAGGGTACTCTCGTGTCCTGTGCATCGCGCTTCGTGTCCTCTGCATTCCCCGGGCAAGGGTGCCCTTGTGTCCTGTGCTTTCCGCGGGTGTCGGCGGCTTGGCCCGCGGCGTTCTGGGCGCGTCGCGCCTCGGGGAGGTCGCGGCCCTGGTCAAGGGCACCCTTGTGTCCTCTCAGATTTGGGGGTTCGGTTCGCTTCGATGTAAGATTGCGGTTGCAGCGCCGCGCCGCCGGCGCCGCGGCGAAGGGTATACTCTGCGATGTCCTCTGAGTGCGGCCGCGCCGCCAGTGAACCAACGACGCGTTCACTCGAGGTCGCCCCCGCGCAGCAGGGTACTCCTGTGTCCTGTACTTGCCCAGCCCTGCAAGTTCATTCATCGTCGCGTTCGGGCAGGTCGCGGGGCGCGCAAAGGATACCCTGCCGTCCTGTGCATTGGCTTCTCTTCGGCGGGCTCCTGGGAACAGCAGTGGAGGCGCGCTTTTGGCGGAGTCACGCGGGCGCTCAGCCTAAGTCTCATAGAGCGCTCTGTATTGTTCCGAATAGAGAAGACGCCGTGTTGGCTTGCAAGCTAGAGCGCGCGCGCGCGGACGCGGACGCGCGCTGGCGCGCGCGTGAGGAGTTCTGTATGGTCCACAACAGAAAAGCTACCATGTAATTCCACAAACTGAATTTGAAATTTCTGTGGCCCTTTACGGAGGCCGACGGACGCACCGAGTTTCCATTGTGGACAATACAAAAGTCCCCACGCGCGCGCGCGCGCGTGAGGAGTTCTGTTTTGTCCACAATAGAAAGGCCGCCATGTAAGTCCAAAAGCTGAATTTGAAATTTCTGTGGTCCTTTAAGGAGGCCGACGGAAATGTCGACTTTTCTATTGTAGATATAATACAGAAGTCCCCACGCGCGCGCGTGCGCGCGTGAGGAGTTCTGCATTGTCCACAATAGAAAAGCCGCCATGTAATTCCAAAAACTGAATTTGGAACTGTTGTGGCCCTTTAAGGCGGCCGACGGAAATGTCGAATGTTCTATTGTGGACAATACAGAAGTCTCCACGCGCGCGGGCGCGCGTGAGGAGTTCTGTCTTCTGCACAATAGAGAAGCCGCCTTGTAATTCCAAAAACTGAATTTGGAGTTTCAGTGGCCTTTTAAGGAGTCCGACGGAAATGCCGACTTTTCTATTGTGAGCAATACAGAAGTCCCGACGCGCGCGCGTCCGCGCGCGCGCGCGCGTGAGGAGTTCTGTATTGTCCACAATAGAAAAGCCGCCATGTAATTCCAAAAACTGAATTTGAAATTTATGTGGCCCTTTAAGCAGGCCGACGGAAATGTCGACTTTTCTATTGTGAACAGTACCGAAGTCCCCACGCGCGCGCGCGCGGACGCGCGCGCGTCCGCGCGCGCGCGTGAGGAGTTCTGTATTGTCCACAATAGGGAAGCCGCCATGTAATTCCAAAAGCTGATTTTGAAATTTCTGTGGCCAGTTAAGGAGGCCGACGGACATGTCGATTGTTCTGTTGTGAACAATACAGAAGTCCGCACGCGCGCGCGTGAGGAGTTCTGTGTTGTCCACAACCCACAATCCGCCATGTAATTCCAACAACTGAATTTGAAATTTCTGTGGCCCGTTAAGGAGGCCGACGGAAATGTCTACTTTTCTATTGTGGACAACACAGAAGTCCCCACGCGCGCGCGTGCGCGGACGCGCGCCAGTCCGCGCGCGCGCGCGAGGAGTTGTGTATTGTCCACAATAGAGAAGTCGCCATGTAATTCCAAAAATTGAATTTGAAATTTCTGTGGCCCTGAAGGTCGCCGACGGAAATGTCGACTTGTCTGTCGTGGACACTACAGAAGTCACCGCGCGCGCGGACGCGCGCGCGTCGCGCGCGCGCGAGGAGTGCTGTATTGTCCACAATAGAAAAGCCACTTTGTAATTCCAAAAACTGAATTTGAAATTTCTGTGGCCCTTCAAGGAGGCCGACGGAAAAGCTGACTTTTCTATTGTGGACAATACAGAAATGCCCACACGCGCGCGTGAGGAGTGCTGTATTGTGCACAATAGAAAAACCACTACTTAATTCCAAAAACTGAATTTGAAATTTCTCTGGCCCTCTTAAGGAGGCCGACGGAAATGTCGACTCTTCTATTGTGAACAATACAGACGTCCCCACGCGCGCGCGCGCGCGTCAGCGCGCGCGTCAGCGCGCGCGTGAGGAGTTCTGGATTGTCCAGAATAGAAAAGTTGCCATGTAAGCCGAAAAGCTGTATTTGAAATTTCCGTGGCCCTTTAAGGAGGCCGACGGAAATGCCGACTTTTCTATTGTGGACAATACAGAAGTCCCCACGCGCGCGCGCGCGCGTCCGCGCGTGCGCGCGCGTGAGGAGTTCTGTATTGTCCACAATAGAGAAGACGCAATGTCATTCCAAAAACTGAATTTGAAATTTCTGTGGCCCTTGAAAGCGGCCGACGGAAATCTCGACTTGTCGATTGTGAACCATACAGAAGGCCCCGCGCGCGCGCGTGAGGAGTTTTGTTTTGTCCACAATAGAGAAGCCGCCATGTAATTCCAAAAACTGAATTTGAAATTTCTGTGGCCCTTTAAGGGGGCCGACGAAAATATAGACTTTTCCATTGTGGACAATACAGAAGGCCACACGCGCGCGCGCGCGTGAGGAGTTCTGTATTGTTCACAATAGAAAAGCCGCCATGTAATCCAAAAGCTGAATTTGAAATTTCTGTGGCCCTTTAAGGAGGCCGACGGAAATGTCGACTTTTCTAGTGTGGACAATACAGAAGTCCCCACGCGCGCGCGCGCGTGAGGAGTTCTGTATTGTCCACAATAGAAAAGCTTATGTAATTCCAAAAACTGAATTTGAAATTTCTGTGGCCCGTTAAGGAGGCCGACGGAAATGTCTACTTTTTATTGTGGACAATACAGAAGTCCCCACGCGCGCGCGAGAAGTTCTGTATTGTCCACAATAGAAAAGCCGCCATGTAATTCCAAAAACTGAATTTGAAATTTCTGTGGCCCTTTGAGGAGGCCGACGGAAATGTCGACTTGTCTATTGTGGACAATACAGAAGTCCCCCGCGCGCGGACGCGCGCAGCGTCGCGCCGCGCGCCGCGTGAGTCTGTGTACTGAAAAGTCGCTGTTCCAAAAAAACTGGATTTTGAAATTTCTGTGGCCCCTTTAAGGAGGCCGTGGAAAATGCCGACTTTTCTATTGTGGGCAATACAGAATCCCCCAGCGCGCGCCGCGCGCGGACGCGCGCGCTCCGCGCGCGCGTGAGGAGTTCTGTTTTGTGCACAATAGAGAAGCCGCCATTTAATTCCAAAAACCGAATTTGAAATTTCTGTTGCCCCTTAAGGAGGCAGACGAAAACGTCCACTTCTCGATTGTCAACCATACAGAAGTCCCCACGCGCGCGCGCGTCAGCGCGCGCGTCAGCGCGCGCGCGCGCGTGAGGTCTGTATTGTCCACAATGGAAAAGCCGCCATGTAATTCCAAAAACTGAGTTTGAAATTTCTGTGGGCCCTTTAAGGGACCGACGGAAATGCCGATTTTTTTTATTGTGGACAGTATAGAAGTCCCCGCGCGCGCGCGTCCGCGCGCGCGCGCGTGAGGAGTTCTGCATTGCCACAAATACAAAAAAACCTTCATGTAATTCCAAAAAATGAATTTGAAATTTAAGGAGGCCGACGGACATGTCGACTTTTTCCATTGTGAACCATACATAAGTCCCCGCGCGCGCGGACGCGCGCGCGTCCGTTCGCGCGCGCGCGCGTGAGGAGTTCTGTCTTGTCCACAATAGAAAAGCCGCCATGTAATTCCAAAAACTGAATTTGAAATTTCTGTGGGTCTTGAAAGAGGCCGACGGAAATGTCGACTTTTCTATTGTGGATAATACAGAAGTCCCCACGCGCGCGCGCGTGAGTTCTGTATTGTCCACAATAGAAAAGCCGCCATGTAATTCCAAAAACTGAATTTGAAATTTTTGTGGCCCTGTCAGGAGGCCGACGGAAATGTCGACTTGTCTATTGTGAACGATACAAAGTCCCCACGAGCGCGCGCGCGCGCGTGAGGAGTTCTGTATTGTCCACAATAGAGAAGCCGCCATGTAATTCCAAAAACTGAATTTGAAATTTCTGTGGGCCTTTAAAGAGGCCGACGGAAATGTCGACTTTTCTATCGTGAACAATACAGAAGTCCCCACGCGCGTCCTCTCGTTTGCGCCGTCCGCGTCCGCGCCCATGTTCTCTGGTCTTCTGCCATGGCGACAGGTCGCTCTCCCGCGGAAGGCTGGTCTGCGCGTCCTCTCGTTTGCGCCGTCCGCGTCCGCGCCCATGTTCTCTGGTCTCCTGCCATGGGGACAGGTCGCTCTCCCGCGGAAGGGTGGTCTGCGCGTCCTCTCGTTTGCGCCGTCCGCGTCCGCGCCCATGTTCTCTGGTCTTCTGCCATGGCGACAGGTCGCTCTCCCGCGGGAGGGTGGTCTGCGCGTCCTCTCGTTTGCGCCGTCCGCGTCCGCGCCCATGTTCCTGCCATGGCGACAGGTCGCTCTCCCGCGAGAGGGTGGTCTGCGCGTCCTCTCGTTTGCGCCGCCCGCGTCCGCGCCCGTGTTCTCTGGTCTTCTGCCATGGCGACAGGTCGCGTGACCGCCCCCAGAGGGAGGTGGGCGCGTGCGGCGCATCATGATTTACTTTTCTGCGCGGTGGGCGGCGCGGCCTGTCGGACACCCCTGGTGTCCTGTCCGACGTTGGCCCCCCGTCGCGGGGGCGCGGGTCGGCCGCGGGTGACCGCGGTCGCGGCCCCGAGAGGGTACCCTTGTGTCCTGTGGTTCTGGGAGGTCATGTTGCCGCCGGAAGAGTATTGTGTCCTGTCGCGTGTCCTGGGCAATGGGCTCTGCCTGTACGTCAAACTCCAGCCCCGCGCCTTTCCTCTTCCCCTCCCCCTCTCCCGCCCCCCCCCCCCCCCTCCGCCCCTCCCCCAACCCGTCCCCCGCCCGTCTAATATGGGCGGGCAGGAGGAGAATTGAGTACGGCAGAGCAAGGCAGAGTCGGGGGCAAAGGATGGGGAGTCATAGGTCACGAGATAGCGCGCCGTGCCAACGTGGGATGATCTGTGGGCGCATGCAGTATGAGGCGCAGGTATCTGAGTTCCACTCGCCCACGTTTTGCGATCCCACGGGTGCCCTCGAGCACGCGCCTCTGCCATCCTGGCCGTGCGCGTGCGATCTCCAGTGTTGGGCCACCCTCTGGGAGGGCAGCCCTTGGCCTCTTCGCGCACGCCCTGGCCCATGTTGGGGCATCGCGCGCGCGCCCGCAGAACGGGGCGCCCCGTGTGCCCAAGCATTCCGCGGCCGCGCCGCCTGGTACTTGCGGCGGTATCCTACTCGTGGCGGGGGAAAAAGAGGGGAGAGGCTCTGTCCGTCGGGGCCGCTGGTGGCGTTCAGCGTTAAGCGGCACTCGGCCACCGGCAACGAGGGGCGCCGTGTCCGAATGCGTTTCTGGCGCATTTGCCCATGTCTTCGAGGGGGGGGGGGGGGCGGGGGGGTTAGGTCGCCCGTGTGCCGACAGGTGGCGTCCACCCGAGAATGCGACAGTGGAGCGCTCGGTGGCACAGGGCAGCGCATCGCGGCTGCGCGAGCGTTGCGCTGCGGCTGGGGCGCTGGGCCCGCCCGCCAAAGTTTCGAAGGGGGGGCGGCGTTCCTCAATCGAAGATGCGAGCGAGCAAGGTGCGTCGCGGCGGAGAGAATCGCAGGGGCGTCGTCATGAGCGTTCTGTCCACCTACGTCGCCCGAGCACCTCGGGCCGCGCGCCTGGCGCGTGCATCCCGCCAGCGGTTGGCGAGGGGGGAGGGGGGGGGGGGGGGGGCTGGTCGGGCGCCCGCGCCGCATGCGCCGCCGCAGCCATCAGCGCCGCCAGATGACGACGAAGCGCGCCGCAGCGCATGGCGCGCCTCGACGCCGCGCGACCGCGCGCGACGGCGCACGACGGCGCACGACGGTGCACGACGGCGTACGACGGAACGAATTCAAGCAAAATTTTGCTTAAATTTGCTTGAATTTTGCTTTTTTTGCTTGAATTTTACTTGGGGAAGCATTTTTCTGAAAAAATGCTTTCCGATAGTAGAATTTTGAAAATTTGCTTGAATTTTACTTTGCAAGCAAAATTTTGCTTGAATTTTGCTTGGCAAGCAAAATTTTGCTTGAATTTTGCTTGGCAAGCAAAATTTTGCTTGAATTTTGCTTGGCAAGCAAAATTTTGCTTGAATTTTGCTTGGCAAGCAAAATTTGCTTGAATTTTGCTTGGCAAGCAAAATTTTGCTTGAATTTTGCTTGGCGCGGCCCACTAAGCAAACTTCGAAGCAAATTTTGCTTGGTCGGCTGCGCCAAGCATCGATGGCGGTCGTGGTCTTATGTGGCCACTACCGCCATCGATGCGAACGGATAGCTAGTGGAAGGGGCGTAGCAACAACAAATGCTTGGATATTACTTGGGCAGCGCAAAGCAAATTTTAAGCAAATTTCTAGCAAAATTTTGCTACGCGAAGCAAAATTTAAGCAAATTTCTAGCAAAATTTTGCTACGCGAAGCAAAATTTAAGCAAATTTCTAGCAAAATTCTGTTTCGCGCCTTCCACATCTTACCCGCTCACATCGACTGCGGTCGTGGTCCTATATGACCACTACCGCCATCACTGCGCACGGAAAACGTAGTGGAAGGGGCGTCGCAACACTTTGCGTTTCACTTGGGGGGGGGGGAAGTGTGGCAGCGCCAAGCAAATTTTAAGCAAATTTCTAGCAAAATTTTGCTACGCGAAGCAAAATTTAAGCAAATTTCTAGCAAAATTTTGCTTCGCCCCTTCCACATCATACTCGTTCACAGCGATGGCGGTCGCATCTTAGTTGCGCGGGGGGACGGGGGTGGCAGCGCCAAGCAACATTTAAGCAAATTTCTAGCAAAATTTTGCTACGCGAAGCAAAATTTAAGCAAATTTCTAGCAAAATTTTGCTACGCGAAGCAAAATTTAAGCAAATTTCTAGCACAATTCTGCTACGCCAAGCAAACAAGCAAGTCGTCTAGCAAGCTGTTTCTACGAATTGCGATTCGAACGCGCCCAATATATTGCAAAGCACCCCCTCCTTTTGTTTTGTTCGCAAAGGCCACCCCCCTTCCCCCGTCCTCCCGATTTCTGCGAAAGTCCTCACCCCACCTCCCCATGCCGATTTGTGCAAGGTCCCCCTCGCCCCCCGCCCCCGTCCTTCTGATTTTTGCAAAAGCCCCCCACCCCCCTTCCCCCCCGTCCTTCCGATTTTTGCAAAGCCCCTCCTCCCCCGTCCTTCCGATTTCTGCAAAGCCCCCCCACCCCCTTATTCCGATTTGTGACTCCCGATCTTTGCAAAGTCCCCCCCCCCGTGCCGTCGGAGTCCATTAGCAGGTCGGGCCTGCCAAATCAAGGGTGCTCTCGTGTCCTGTGCATCGCGCTTCGTGTCCTCTGCATTCCCCGGGCAAGGGAACCCTTGTGTCCTGTGCTTTCCGCGGGCGTCGGCGGCTTGGCCCGCGGCGTTCTGGGCGCGTCGCGCCTCGGGGAGGTCGCGGCCCTGGTCACGGGTACCCTTGTGTCCTGGCACATCTGGGGGTTCGGTTCGCTTCGATGTAAGATTGTGGTTTTAGCGCCGCGCCGCCGGCGCCGCGGCGAAGGGCATGCTCTGCGATGTCCTCTGAGCGCGGCCGCGCCGCCAGTGAACCAACGACGCGTTCTCTCGAGGTCGCCCCCGCGCAGCAGGGTACTCCTGTGTCCGGTACTTGCCCAGCCCTGCAAGTTCGTTCATCGTCGCGTTCGGGCAGGTCGCGGGGCGCGCAAAGGGCACCCTGCCGTCCTGCGCATTGGCTTCACTTCGGCGGGCTCCTGGGAACAGCAGTGGAGGCGCGCTTTTGGCGGAGTCACGCGGGCGCTCAGCCTGAGCCTCATAGAGCGCTCTGTATTGTTCCGAATAGAAAAGACGCCGTGTTGGCTTGCAAACTAGAGCGCGCGCGCGCGCGGACGCGCGCTGGCGCGCGCGCGAGGAGTTCTGTATGGTCCACAACAGAAAAGCTGCCACGTAATTCCAAAAACTGAATTTGAAATTTCTGTGGCCCTTTAAGAAGGCCGACGGACGCGCCGACTTTCCATGGTGGACAATACAGAAGTCCCCACGCGCGCGGGCGCGTGCGGACGCGCGCGCGTCCGCGCGCGCGCGCGTGAGGAGTTTTGTATTGTCCACAATAGAAAAGCCGCCATGTAATTCCAAAAAACTGAGTTTGAATTTTCTGTGGCCCTTTAAGGAGGCCGAGGGAAATGTCGACTTGTCTATTGTAGACAATACAGAGGTCCCCACGCGCGCGCGCGCGTGAGGAGTTCTGTATTGTCAACAATAGAAAAGCCGCCATGTAATTCCAAAAACTGAATTTGAAATTTCTGTGGCCCTTCTAATGAGGCCGACGGAAATGTAGATTTTTCTTATGTGGACAATACAGCAATCCCCACGCGCGCGCGCGCGCGTGAGGAGTTCTGCATTGTCGGCAATAAAAAAGCCGCCATGTAAATCCAAAAACTGAATTTGAAATTTCTGTGGCCCTTAAGGGGGCCGACGGAAATGCCGACTTTTCTATTGTGAACAATGCATGCGCCCCCACGCGCGCGCGCGCGTGAGGAGTTCTGTATTGTCCGCAATAGAAAAGCCGCCATGTCATTTCCAAAACTGAATTTGAAATTTCTTGGGGCTTTTAAGGAGGCCGACGGGAATGTAGACTTCTCAATTGTGAATAATATCGAAGTCCCCAAGCGCAAGCGCGCGCGGACGCGCGCGCGTCCGCGCGCGCGCGCGTGAGGAGTTCTGTATTGTCCAATGGAAAAGCCGCCATGCAATTTCAAACGCTGAATTTGAAATTTGTGTGGCCCTGCAAGGAGGCCGACGGAAATGTCGACTTTTCTTTTGTGAACAATACAGAAAGTCCGCACGCGCGCGCGCGTGAGAAGCTCTGTATTGTCCACAATAGAAAAGCAGCCATGTAATTCCAAAAACTGAATTTGAAATTTCTGTTGCCCGTTAAGGAGGCCGACGGAAATGTCGATTTCTTTATTGTGGACACTACAGAAGTCCCACCGCGCGCGCGTGCGCGCGCGCGTGAGGAGTTCTGTATTGTCCAACAGAAAAGCCGCCATGCAATTCCAAACACTGAATGTGAAATTTTTGTGGCCCTCTAAGGAGGCCGACGGAAATGTCGACTTTTCTATTGTGGACAATGCAGAAGTCCCCGCGCGCGCGGGCGCGGGCGGACGCGCGCGCGTCCGCGCGCGCGAGCGTGAGGAGTTCTTCTGTATTGTCCACAATAGAAAAGCAAACTTGTAATTCCAAAAACTGTATTTGAAATTTCCGTGGCCCTTTAAGGAGGCCAACGGAAATGTCGACTTTTCTATTGTGGACAGTACAGAAGTCCCCACGCGCGCGCGCGTGAGGAGTTCTGTATTGTGCACAATAGAAAAGCCGCCACTTAATTCCAAAAACTGAATGTGAAATTTCTGTGGTCTTTTCAAGATGCCAACGAAAATTTCGACTTCTCTATTCTGAACACTACAGAAGTCCCCACGCGCGCGCGCGCGTCAGCGCGCGCGTCAGCGCGCGCGCGCGCGTGAGGAGTTCTGTATCGTCAACAATAGAGAAGCCGCCATGTAATTCCAAAAACTGAATTTGAAATTCCTGTGGAAATGTCGATTTTTCTATTGTGGACAATACAGAAGTCCCCACGCGCGCGCGCGTGAGGAGTTCTGTATTGTACACAATAGAAAAGCCGCCATGTAATTCCAAAAACTGAATTTGAGATTTCTGTGGCCAGTTAAGGAGGCCGACGGACATGCCGACTTTTCTATTGTGAACCATGCGGAAGTCACCGCGCGCGCGTGAGGAGTTCTGTATTGTCCACAATAGAGAAGCCGCCATGTAATTCCAAACATTGAATTTGAGAATTTTCCGTGGGCCTTTAAGGGGGCCGACGGACATGCCGACTTTTCTATTGTGAATAATACAGAAGTCCGCGCGCGCGCGTGAGGAGTTCTGTATTGTCCACAGTAGGAAAGCCGCCATGTATTTCCAAAAACTGAAATTGAAAGTTCTGTGGCCCTTTAAGGAGGTCGTCGGACATGTCGACTTTTCTTTTGTGAACCATACAGAAGTCCCCGCGCGCGCGTGAGGACTTCTGTATTGTCCACAATAGAGAAGCCGCCATGTAATTCCAAAAACTGAATTTGAAAATGTAGACTTTTCGATTGTGAACAATACAGCACTCCCCATGCGCGCGCGCGCGTGAGGAGTTCTGTATAGTCCCTAGTAGAAAAGCCGCCATGTATTTCCAACATCTGAATTTGAAATTTCTGTGGCTCTTTGATGAGGCCGACGGACATGTCGATTTTTGTATTGCGGACAATGCAGAAGTCCCCACGCGCGCGCGCGGACGCGCGCGCGTCCACGCGCACGCGCGCGCGTGGAGTTCTGTATTGTCCACAATAGAAAAGCAAACTTGTAATTCCAAAAAGAAGCTGAATTTGAAATTTCTGTGGCCCGTTAAGGAGGCCGACGGAAACGTGGACTTTTCTATTCTGGACAATACAGAAGTCCCCACGCGCGCGCGCGTGTGAGGAGTTCTGTACTGTTAACAATAGAAAAGCCGCCATGTAATTCGAAAAACTGAATTTGAAGTTTCTGTTGCCTTTTGAGAAGGCCGACGGAAATGTCGTCTTTTCTATTGTGGACAATACAGAAGTCCCCGCGCGCGCGGGCGCGTGAGGAGTTCTGTATTGCCCACAACAGAGAAACCATTTTGTAATTGTAAAAACTGAATTTGAAATTTCTGTGGGCTTGTAAGGAGGCCGACGGAAATGTCGACATTTCTATTGTGGACAATACAGAAGTCCCCACGCGCGCGCGCGCGGACGCGCGCGCGTCCGCGCGCGCGCGTGAGGAATTCTGTATTGTGCACAATAGAGAAGCCGCCATTTTATTCCAAAAACTGAATTTGAAATTTCTGTGGCGCCTTAAGGAGGCAGACGACAATCTCGACTTTTCTATTGTCAACCATACAGAATTCCCCCGTCAGCGCGCGCGCGTCAGCGCGCGCGCGTGAGGAGTTCTGTATTGTCCACAATAGAAAAGCCGCCATGTAATTCCAAAAACTGAATTTTAAATTGCTGTGGCCCTTTAGGGAGGCCGACGGAACTGTCGATTTTTCTATTGTGGACAATACAGAAAGTCCGCACGCGCCTGCGCGCGCGGACGCGCGCGCGTCCGCGCGCGCGTGCGAGCGCGCGCGCGCGCGTGAGGAGTTCTGTATTGTCCACAATAAAGAAGCCACCATGTAATTGCAAAAACTGAATTTGAAATTTCTGTGGGTAAGGAGGCCGACGGAAATGCCGACTTTTCTACTGCGAACAATGCAGAAGTCCCCGCACGCGCGCGCGCGTGAGGAGTTCTGTATTGTCCACAATAGAGAAGCCGCCATGTAATTCCAGAAACTGAATTTGAAACTTCTGTGGGCCATCAAGGAGGCCGGCGGAAATGTCAACTTTTCTATTGTGAACAATATAGAAGTCCCCACGCGCGCGCGCGAGGAGTTCGGTATTGTCCACAATAGAAAAGCCGCCATGTAATTCGAAAAACTAAGATTGAAATTTCTGTGGCCCTTTAAAGAGGCCGACGGAAATGTCGACTTTGCTTTTGCGAACAATACAGAAGTCCCCACGCGCGCGCGCGTGAGGAGTTCTGTATTGTCCACAATAAAGAAACTGCCATGTAATTGCAAAAACTGAATTTGAAATTTTACGTGGGCCTTTAAGGAGGCCGACGGAAATGTCGACTTTTCTATTGTGAGCAATACAGAAGTCCCCACGCGCGTCCTCTCGTTTGTTCCGTCCGCGTCCGCGCCAATTCTCTCTGGTCTTCTGCCATGGCGACAGGTCGCTCTCCCGCGGAAGGGTGGTCTGCGCGTCCTCTCGTTTGCGCCGTCCGCGTCCGCGCCCATGTTCTCTGGTCTTCTGCCCTGGCGACAGGTCGCTCTCCCGCGTGAGGGTGGTCTGCGCGTCCTCTCGTTTGCGCCGTCCGCGTCCGCGCCCATGTTCTCTGGTCTTCTGCCATGGCGAGAGGTCGCTTTCCCGCGGGAGGGTGGTCTGCGCGTCCTCTCGTTTGCGCCGTCCGCGTCCGCGCCCATGTTCTCTGGTGTTCTGCCATTGCGACAGGTCGCTCTCCCGCGGGAGGGTGGTCTGCGCGTCCTCTCGTTTGCGCCGTCCGCGTCCGCGCCCATGTTCTCTGGTCTTCTGCCATGGCGACAGGTCGCGTGACCGCCCCCAGAGGGAGGTGGGCGCGCGCGGCGCATCATGATTTACTTTTCTGCGCGGTGGGCGGCGCGGCCTGTCGAACACCCCTGGCGTCCTGTCCGACGTTGGCCCCCCGTCGCGGGGGCGCGGGTCGGCCGCGGGTGACCGCGGTCGCGGCCCCGAGAGGGTACCCCTGTGTCCTGTGGTTCTGGGAGGTCATGTTGCCGTCGGAAGAGTCTTGTGTCCTGTCGCGCGTCCTGTGCAATGGACTCTGCCTGTAGTCCGATTTGCGCAAAGTCCCCGCTCGCCCCCGTCCTGTAGATTTTTGCGAAATCCCCGCCGTCTCCAATATGTGCAAAATCCCCCCCCATCGCCCCCCCCTCGCCGTCCTTCTTATTTTTGCAAAAAGCCCCCCCCCGCCCGCCCCCCTTTCCCCCCCCCCTTTCCCGTCCTTCCAGTTTTTGCAGAGCCCCCCCCTTTCCCGCCCCCGTCCTTCAGATTCCCCCCCCCCCCCCCCCGGCTTGTTTCGATTAACGACGCCCCCCTCCCCCCCCCACCGCCCCTTTCGCGATCGTTTCCCCCCACCCTACTTCCCCCCCCCCTCCCCTCCGCCGATTGCGGAGCGGGCCTTTCCGGATTATATTTCGGTGCGAACCTTGGCGGCACATCAGGCGTGTGCGCCTTGGCACCCCGTGCCCCCCCCCCTCCCAGGCGGGCGAGCGGGCGGCTGCGGCGGGCAAGCGGTTGCGCATGTTGCGCCGGGGTGATTGGTCGAGGGCGCGGGGCCTTTCGGGGCGGTGACGCCGCCCGATGGCCGACCCCGAGCATGCCCGACGTGGAAGCGCAGAGGCGGGCAGCGAGCGATTGCAAGGCGCGCCGCGGATACCGGCGGGCGCCGAGGGCGAGCGGCAGGGGGCGATAAGGGAGATGGTTGAGCTTGGCTTGCGGCCGACAGGGCCTGATGGCGCGCGGGCTTGGCAGCGCGCGGGAAAGCGGCGGTGGGCCGCCGGGGGGGAGCGGGGCAGCGGCGGGCGGGGCGTTGCGAACGGGAAGGGGGGGGGGCACATGCGGGAGGGGGAAGGAGGCGGGGGGGGTTCTAGTTTGGTTTTGCCCTGCCAATGCAATCCATATTCCGATCGGACGCTCCTCCCGCTCTACTTTCGCCATTCTTCGCCGACGGGCCCTGATTGCAATTGCCATGCTGGAAGACATCGTTGACGCGCCGCGGCGCAGCATCCCACAGCGTTGCCCCGCTGCCTGGGAAGCGTCGGGTTGCTTGTCGGCCCACAAGGCCTACGTCGCGATCGCGCGAGCCCAGGGCCGCAGTGCGTCTGCCCAACCCCGTCCCTTGTTCCAACAGGTTTGTGCACTTCTGCCATGCCCTCTGCAACCCCCACTACATCAGTTCCCAAAGCAATTCTGCGTCGGGGCCCTCGGTCTGAAGCGACGGCGCCACGCGTCACCTTACTTCCCGCCCTCCCCCCCCCCCCAATCATCCCGCCCCTGTCCTGCGCTCCGTGCGTCAATGTCGGCGCACCCCTCCACGCGCTTCGTGGCCGCGTAGGGAATTGCATGCGAGTTCCCAGTGGCGACGTCTGCATGCGTCCGCGCCGCCCATTACGGCGCACCCATCGCGCGCTTCATGGCCCCGTACGGATCCCCACGTAAAGCCCCCGCGGCGACGTTGACATACGTCGGCGCCACCCATGGCGACGCGCCCCTCGCGCGGTCCGCAGCCCCATGGGGGGCTCCGCCAAATCCACCCAGTGGCGACGTCCACATGCGTCCGCGCCGCCCGCAACGGCGCGCCCCTCAAACGTTTCGTGCCGTCATGGGGAGCTCCACCCAAGACCGCAGTGGCGATGTTACATGCGCCAACGCTCCATAGGGTGCTCCACCGAAGGCCTCAGCGGCGGCGTTTACATGCGCCCGCGCAGCCCATGACAGCGCACCCGCGCGCCGTTCGTGGCCACGCAGCGAGCTCCCTGTACGGCACCACCGGCGATGTTTGCATGCGCTTGCGCCGCCCATGACGGCGCGCCTGTCACAGTGTTCATGGCCCCAAAGCGAGCGCCGCCGAAGGCCCCACTGGCGACGTGCACATGCGCCCGCGCCATTCATTACGGCGCACACTTCGCACGGTCCGCGGCCCCATAGGGAGGCCCACGTAAGGCCCCAGCGCCGACGTATGCACGCGCCCGCGCCCCCAAGAAGGGCACACCGCTCACGCGGTTCGTGGCCGCGTAGGGAGCTCCGCCTATAGCTCCGCTGGCAACCACTGCGTGCACCCGCGCCACGCATCACGGCGCACCGCTAACGCGTCCCGTGGCCCCACGGGGGGCCTCGCTTGAAGCCCCGACGGCGACGTTTACGCGCGCCCGCGTCGCCCGTTACGACGCGCCCCTCAGACGGCTCGTGGCCCATGAGGAGCCCCATCTAAGGCCCGAGTGACGACGTTAGCATGCCCCCCCCCCTTCCCGCCCCCTCCCCCCACACCCTCCCATTCACTCCGCCCGCCCACCCACCGCGACCACCAGCATCAACACACACACACACACACACGCACGCACACACACGCGCACACACACGCACATACCACCACCACCACCACCACCATCGCCACCACCACCACCACCACCACCCACCACCACCAGCACCACACTTATACACACCACACACACCAACACACACACACAGACACGCGCACGCACGCACACACACACACACCAACACACACAGACCACACACACACACACACGCATTGTGGCGCACCCCGCGCGCGCTTCGTAGCCGCATGTGGAGCTGAAAGGGACGCGCCAGTGACGCTTGCCGATGCGTTGCCCCGTAGGAGGTTTCACCGAGGAGGGTGTTCACAAATGCTGCGCTCCCAATTGCACATGGTATGGCTTTTCGTCACGATGAGTATATACCAGCTCTACGTCGTCCTACTACCACATGCCACACACTGGTTTCACATGACTCTTTCCTGTTCTGGAGTACTCGTCGGTGCTCATGTGGGTTTCGCGCTTCGTTGCTCAGGAGCCAGTCGTACTCGATTCACCTTCCGCATTACTGGAACAAACTTGCTCGACGCATACACTAACTCTCGTGTTTTCTCTGGTCTATTCCTACCCTATGGAGATTACGTCCAGTCTGCTGCTCTGTGACGCGTATCGGTACCCTGCTTTATTTCTATAATGTGCATACTCTTGCGGTGATGCGCGCGTTGTCTACTCCTCTCTTACTTAGGGAGGGGGAATAAGGAGGTGCCCGCGCCCATGTCATTGCTGTTTTGTTTTGTATTTCGCATCCAACGAAATGTTCAGGATTGTGGCCTCACACAAAGTTCAAAATCTCACGGACGTGCCTGAGCCACATGCAGCCTCGATGGGCGACGTTGCCGCAGGTGCTTGCTGCGACATGAGGCGGGCGTGGTTCCCACGCGCCACTCCAGCCATGCCGACCGTCGGCGCCGTCCTTCCCCTACTCTTCTAATGTCCCTCTGGCACATCATCATTCTCAATCGTATCCTCCCTGGTTCGATCCCGCCTCACATGTCTTCGGATCTCTCACATCGCCCGCCCCCATTCATCAGCATCATATTTTCCAGCCTTCCCCATCGTGAACAAAAAACACCAAGTAAAATTTTACTTGATTTTTCAATTCGTATGTAATTCAATTCTGTAGTCGTTGAGCTATATGAACATTGCCATTGAGGAGGCCCAGGCGAAAAATGACTCCCCCCAAGTGTAATTCGAACAGAAACAAAGCCAACATCCAGCTGACCCCACCCGTGCTCTCGCACATCTTTGCGCGTGTTTTTTTTTCCTTGCAGCTGGCTTTTTGGAATGCGCGTTTAGCGTGGCTATGGCGCGGCAGTCTCTCGCGCGTGCTTGTGTCAGGCTTGCGCAGCCAGCGATGTCGTCGTAGCGAACGGCGCCGAATCGTTACAACTGCGTCCGCTTCGGGGCCTTTCGTGCGCGCTTCGTCATTTGAATTTGTCGAGTTTCTCCGGTGCGTTTCGCGCGCGCCGGCCCTGGCGCCGACGCTGCCGTTCGCCGCGGTGAACATGCGGCGGCCCAATAACGTTGTATCCCACAGTTGCGGAGGTCCACATCGAACCAAATACATCCAGACAAGTATGTTACGACTTGCTTCCATTCTCATTGTCGTATTCGTTGTCGCCAACAGTTCCCTCTTCTTCTTCACGTCACTAGTATGTCTTCCCAGTTATGCGCAGGCCCAATACCTTATCCTCTCCCCCCTGCCCTTGTCCTCCTTAGGTTTGTCATTTCTCAATCCTCATCGATGGATCGGTGGTCCCTCCTCTTTTCCTCTTCCTGTCTTACGTTGTCTTCCCTCTAGCCTCCCTCGTCCGTCCTCCTTCCGCCTCTCTCCTCCTCCTTATTCCCCTCGTCGCCTTCCCGCCTTCCTTTCGCGCCCTCCTTGCCGTTCCTCCCGCCCTTCGCTCCGGGCGGTCTTCCTGCCCCCTCCTGCAGCCGTGTTCCTCCGTCGCGAACCTCGTGTTTCCCATCGCGCCCCTCCATCCTGCGAGGTCCCATGAGGCCACGTAGGGGCCCCCGGGGAGAGGCCCGCGGCTGGGATGCGGCTTGGCGGCGGCTGGGCGGCGGCGGGGCCGCGGCGGGGCCGCGGCGGGTATGCGGCTGGGATTTTGCTGGCGTTTTTTTTTGTTGAAAATATATATATATATATATAGTATAGACATATAATATATAATACATATAAAAAAAGGGGTGGCAGTTTTTTGGGGGGAGCGGCGGTTGGGCGGAGGCTGGACCGCGGCTGGGCGGCGGCGGGGCCGCGGCGAGGCCGCGGCGGGGATTTGGCTGGGACATTGCCCGGCGGCGGCCGGGATTTGGCTGGGATTGTTGCCGGGGGGGGGGCCGCGGGCCTCAGAAGCGTGTCTGCGGCGAAGTTGTGGATCGCGACTCGTATTGGTCAGGGCACCTTCGGTTTGCTAATGCTCGCCCCCAGCGCCCTCGTGTCGTAGGGGGCTGCGTATTCAGCGCGCTTTACATTGGAACTTTGCAATTTAATTTTTTGACACTTGTGCTTCGGCTTCGCAGTCATTCTGCACTGTGGCGGCATCGTCGTTTCGACATATTTTGTCTGCTTCGCAGTCGTGCTGCACAGTGCGGCGGTTATCTTGTTGCGACGCGCCCCTGTTCTGCCTCGCAGTCGCGCTGCGCTGCGTGGCGGCGGTTTCGCGTTGACGCGCGTGCGTGTTTTCTGCTTTGCAATCGCGCTGCGCTGCGTGGCGATATCCTCGTTTCGACGCGCGGGCCCGTCTTTTTCCACGGGCGTGCGCGTGTCTGCGGCTATTCCATTGCAGTGGCAACGCCCTCGTTTGTCGCGCCCAGGGGGGGCTTCCCCCTTCGTTCGACGCGGCCGGCTTTCACTCGCCGCAGTCGCCGGTTGCCCGGCGCAGCGTAACGCTGCATCTTTTTTTCGCTTTGCCGCGCCACAGCAGGCGGCGAAGCGCTTCGCCCCCGCCCTTCTGCTCAGTTCGCTCGCGGCGCGAGTTGGGCACTGTCCAAGACCGCGCGGCTCTGCTCCTCTGCCACCCCCCATTTCCCCTCCCCTCCAACCGCCCCCCCTCCATCGCCGCTCCTGGTCCATCCCTCCAGCTGCCTTGACGCTTCGCCGCCGCTGCGCCGCTGCCCTTCTCCGCGAGGCTGCTGTCTTCGGGGTCCTCTCGCTTCGGGGGGACTGTCCCGCGGCGGGGCTGCGGCCGCGCGAGCGCCGTACCACTCCCGGCTTTTCTCTTGGGGGGGGTCCTTTCGACGCGCGCTCGCCTGGGCCTCCTCAATTGCCATGCTCTCGCTTCACAGTGACAGCCGCATTGTGCGTGCGGACGGCCACGATCCCCAGTAAGACGTACGTGCGCATGGCCGTGGCCACACCCCCGCTCCGGCAGCTCTCGCCCTTGTCCCGCCCCTTCACTTTTGCTGCTAACAGGGTGCTTCGTTGGGGAACTTTTTATTCTTAGTTGGCTTGAAGGTAGCGGAGGTGGATGATAGACGGGGGGGTTAGAACAGAGATGTTTCAAGCGTTATCTGTTTCAATCTTGGCGTGCTTCCCTTAATCTCGGCGTTGGGGGAGGCCGCTTCCGCGTCCCAAGGCCATCCCGCATATATCTTGGAAAAGAAGCACCACCCCAGGGAAGGAGTCCACAGCTGTGGGGCCATCGATTAAAATAATGACGCTGTCGGACGTCTGGAAGTACGGTCAGGAACTTTGGCTTAACGTGCCGCGCTTCCAGTTCTGCTACCACGCCTCGGCGCGGCACAGGGCATCCATGTCCCAGTCCCCAATCGTCAACGTCCCGAGCATTTCTCGACCTCCCGCCCCGCCGAGCGGAGCGACACGCCATCCGCTCGCAGGGCACAGCGTGTCGCCGGGGCTGCCGCCGCGACACGCGATAAGCAAAAGTTCCCGACCGCAGGCGAGAGGTGCAGAACATAGACATCTACAGGGTCCAGCTTGAATGAGGAACACTTACTTTCAAGAATGGGTTCGGTCGTTCCTTTTGTTTGCATGTTCTCCGCTATCCTTTTGGCGGCGAGCCCCCTTGGTGTTTCTTCGGACTTCGTAGACCACCTTTCCAAAACAAAGGCTTCGATCCTTACGTATCGTTCCTCAGGTCAGGCCGAATACTGTAGACATCTGGAGGATTGTCTGTTTCAATCCTGATGTGCTTTCCTCAAGCTCGGCGTCGGGAGGCCGTGCCATCACTACTGTACCCTGGACCAGAAAAATACCCCCAGGGAAGGGTCCACAGCTCAGAGAACACCGACTGCAAGACATGTTGTCGGACGTCTGCACCTTTTCGATAAAAAGGGTGGCAGTTCAGTTTTCCTGCACTCCCGATTACCCCCCCGCTTAATTGCCCCAGGTTAACTCCTACCCGATTTGACGAGGAGGAGGAGGAGACGAAGAATACGAATAATACGAAGCAGAAAAAGAACGAGGACAAGGAGGACGAGAAGGAGGACGAGGACGAGGACGAGGAGAACGAGGAGGAGGAGAAGGATGAGCAGCAGGAGGAGGAGGAGGAGGAGGAGCAGGAGAAGGAGGAGCAGCAGGAGGAGGAGAAAGAGGAGGAGGAGCGAGAGAGGAGGGAGGCTCGAGGAGCGAGGAGCGAGGAGCGAGGAGGGGCGGGGGATGGGAGGGAGGCAGAGCGCGTCTTGCTTCCTTCCCGTGGCCACGACGGGCTGCCGCTCGAAAGGCAGGTCAGGATGGTGCCTGGGAGGGATCCGAGGGCGATGGTAAGGCTTGCTGCTGCCCCGGATCCTAGCATGCCCAGGCGTCTGCAGTCGGGGGCGACAAAGAGGGGGGTGATGACTGGGGGGGCGACATCACATGGCGTGGGCCATGATATTTCTCCAGACTTCATGGCGCCTCTCATTATTTCATTACGTCCATGGCCCCCCCCCCTGGGCCGCGCACATGCTGCCGGCCATGATTTGCACCCCCCTTTTGAACGCCCCCCTCTTGGACGCCCCCGATGCAGAGGCCCTCGGAGGCCCAACGAGTGCCAACAGAGGTCCAAGTCGTCCGAAGACCTTCCAGAACCGCCCTCCTCGAACCTCCAGAGGGTGGGTGGGGGGGTGGGGGGGGGGGGGGGGCAAAGCCTGGAGGTGGGGGAGAAGGGGGGGTTGGTAGTGGAAAATTGGGAGATAAAGAAAGAGAGAGTGAATAAGAGAAAAAGGGGAAGAAGAAGAAGAAAGAGGAAAGATGGATGGAGGTAAGGAAAAGTGAAATTAATGAAATGATGTGTAAGTAGAGGGGGGAGGGAGTAGGATGTGGGAGGGGTGAGAGAGGAGGATGGGTGAAAAGGATAAATGCAGCAAAAAGTAAGGATTTTCGTAAGGAATATGAAGGGGTAGAAAATATTATAGTAAGAAAACAGCGAAAAGAGAGGTGACGGGCCTGCCGCCCCCGATCTCTGCGAGGGGCGCCGGAGGTCTGCCGGGGAAGAGGGCCGGTGGCGCGCGGCCAGGAACCGCAGAGCGGCCACTGCAGTTCTGCCGAGGTCGCGGTGACATCTTTTGGCAGATGCCCGCAGAACGGTGTCCGCGCCGTCCCGCTGGCCAGGAGGGCGCCGATCGGATATAGCCGGGACCCCAAGTAATTGAGGGGAGCCGTTTAGCGATGGGGCCCCAGAGACCCCCGCAACATACCCGAATCGCTGGACCAAGTCTGCCGTAGCTGACGTTCCTTCGTGCGACGGCAGTTCCGCCGAGTGGAACGAATGGGGCGGGATGGACGTCCCCAGATACACTTCACGAGACCCAGCACGGCCAACAACCTGGCCAGGGAAGCACGCCCGCCCGCGGATCGGGGAGGCGCCACCTCGTCGCCCGCGGCAGGCTTCCGCCCGCCCCCCTCGCGGGCTCGCGGGGCGGCCAAACCCAGCACGGCCAACGCCCGGGCCAGGGAAGCGCGCCCGCCCGCGGGTCGGGGAGGCGCCACCGTGTCGCCCACGGCCTGGAGTTGGACCGACCCGCCGACCAGCCGACCGAGGAGGAAGGGAGGGGAGGAGGAGGAGGAGGAGGAGGAGGAGGAGGAGGAGGAGGAGGAGGAGGAGGAGGAGGAGTAGGAGGAGGAGGAGGAGGAGGAGGACAGGCGCCCCTGCGTCGCCCGTGGCAGCTCTCCGCCCGACCCCTCGCGGGCGCGCGGGGCGGCGGGCACCGCCTTGCGCGGACCTCCCCGACCTGCGCCACCAGCGCGCCTGGGGAGCTCCTCCTCCGCGCCGCTCGCCTGGGCGCTCCTCGGGGGGACCGCACTGGCGGGCACTGGGCCCCCGCCCGAACCCTCCCCCCGCGCCAACACTCTGGCCTCTGGGGACTCTCCTCCTCCTCCTCCTCCTCCTCCTCCTCCTCTTTCTCCTCCTCCTCCTCCTCCTCCTCCTCCTCCTCCTCTGCCGCGTTTCGAACACCCGCTCTCCATCCGTGAAGCTGTTGCAAACTTTCAGTACGAATGCGCGCGGCGCTGAGGCGAGAGCTACCTTTCGAAGACCGCCGCCTCAATCCGTGAAGCTGCTGCAACCTTTCAAGACGAATGTACGCGTCACAGCGAGAGCCACATTTTGAAGACCACTAGCCCGCCTTCCGTGAAGCTGTTGCGATTTTTCAGGACGAATGTGCGCGGCGCCAAGTCGAGTGCCACGTTTTGAAAACTACCCTCCCTCCAACCGGAAAACTGTTGCAAGTGTATGAGGAAATTGTGATCGGCGTTAAGGCAAGAACGAGCAGCCTTGTACAGACAACCCGCCCTCCATCCGTGACGTTGTTGCGAATGGTAGTCTTCAGGGTCCGAAGTGGCGAGAAAGTTTTAGGCGAATCGCCTGGCCCGCTCTGCGGACACGTCTGGGTGTGCGATGGAGGGGAGTCGTTTATAAGGAACAGGGATGGAGGAAGGGGGGAAGAGGAGGAGGTAGAGGACCACTGTAAACCCAACCCCCATCAACGATACTGCAATAAACCCTTCCCCCAAGTTCCCTCTTCATGGGCTTCCACACGGATTCATAGTCACTGAGGGAAATGCCCCGTTGGGAGACAGCCAGTTGACAATCCCGAAATGTGCCAGGACATCATTCCTGGGCCTTCAACGCCGCGAATCACCGTTTTCGTAGCGTCTTCACGGTCCTGAATCGTGCCAGAACGCCATTCTTGGAACTTGAGCACCAGGAATCAACGTGACTGCTGCGCCCTGACACTCCGACATCGTTCCCAAGCCCCATTTCTGGAACGTTAACCACGAGAGTCCTTGAAATTGATAGAAATTCTGAAGACGAATGTGCGCGGCACTAAGGCGAGAGCCACATCTTGAACGGGAGCCGCCTTCCATCCGTAAAGCTCTTACAAGCGTTTAAAACGACTGTGCGCGGCGCTGAGGCGAGAGCCACGTTAAAAAACGAGCCGCCCTCCATCCGTGAAGCAATTACAAACGTTTAAAACGAATGCGCGTGGCGCTGAGGCGAGAGCCACGTTTTGAAAGCGAACCGCCCTCCATCCGTGAAGCCCTTGCAAGTTTCAATCTTCAGGACCATGGATTGTGAGGGCGTCTCAATCGAAACGCCCAGTCCGCCCTTTTGACCGGCCTCGGGTTCCGACAGGGAGGAGTTACCTATAAGGATAAGGGGTGGAGGAGGAGGCGGATAGGAGGAAGAGTGGAGGAAGAGGAGGCGGAGGAGGAGGAGGAGGAGAAGGAGGGAGGAGGAGGAGAGAGGAGCAGAGAGCAGGAGCAGGAGGGGGAGGAATGATTTGGAGGGAGGAGGAGGAGGAGGAGGAGGAGGAGGAGAGAGGAGAGGAGAAGGAGGAGGAGTAGGAGGAGGAGGAGGAGGAGGAGGAGCTGTCCTGAGCAGCCGTCTCTTCGGCGCCCCCGTGCCGCGCGCGCGCCCGCAGGCCGCCTACGAGCTGCACTGGCACGAGAAGGAGCAGGCAGTCGAAGAGAGAAAAGCTGCATAAACGTACGGTAGGGGGTGCTTATTATTAGAGTGGATCTTATGCCTTCTGATAAACATAAGCTTTCGGATCTCCGCGCGGATTGCTCGGATCGGCACCTGGGCCCCCCTCGGCGGCGCCTCCGGCGCCTTCCTTGGCTCGCTCCGCGAGCCATGGAGGGGGGTCCAGCGCCGATCCAAGAGGTCCGTGCGAGCCTCCAACAGTTTACGTTTACGGTTGGGATTTTTGGCTTTGCGTGTCGCGCCGCCAGTTCTGGCCCACCGCGCCTCGGCGCGATACGCTGACCATTTCCCAGTCCCCAAGCGTCAACGCCCCGAGCCGTTCCCAGCCTCCCGCCCCGGAGAGCGGAGCGACAGGCTATCCGCTCGCAGGACATAGCGTGTCGCCGAGGCCGCCGCCGCGACTCGCGAAGCAAACGTTTCCGATCCAGATCCCGACGCCATGACTTTTCACAGCGTGGACCTCTGGAGGTCTCGACCCCTTCCCCTGGACCCGCCTTTCATCCCGCGCAGGTCTGTGACGGTCCTCGAGTCCGGCGAGGGCCCCAGGAGGCCGAGGACAGAACCACACACCAAAGACGATTCGTTGTGTCTTTTTTTTCGCGGCGCGAGGGGGGGGTCTGCGGGTGGACCGTATGCCGCTTCTTCAGGGTCCATTTCGATCCGATCGCTCCGATCCGAGATCGGCTCCGGCCAGCTCGATCCGATCCGAGTGTATATTCTTCAGGAGGGAAAAAACACACAGACACAATGAATCGTCGATTCCCAATAAAATATGGGAAAATCTGGGAAGTGGGGGGGAAGATAGCAACCCAGAAAATATGGGAAAATATGGTGAATCTGTTTATTTGTGTGTATTCATTTGCCCCTTTAATTCTGGCGATCCGATGCGGCCCGATGCTCGCACGGCGCTGTTGCGCAGCCCGGCGCAGCCGATCCCATTCGACCTCGGCTCCGTGCCGCCCGATCCGACCCAGACCCCCGACTCGGCGGCGAGCGAGGGGGGAAGCGAGAAGGATACTACAGATTTCGTAATAAAAGGGAGGGGGTCTGGACCCTCCAAGACAAGCCATTTCAGACCTCCCCCGTGGGAGAACCCTCCAAAACATCGGTCCCAGACCCCCCAGGCCCTCCAAGATAGCCTGGAAGAGACCCCCCCCCGAAATGAGACCCCTCTCCCTTTATTACGAAATCTGGAGTAAGGTCTTCTCAGAAGGCTCGGAAGTCGCCTGGCCTTCCGAGAATCTGCTTGAGCCTCCCTTGAAGACACGAAGACCTCTCAGAAGGCCGGGGGCCTTCTGAGATTCCCCGCCGCCTTCTGAGAAGGCCTTCTCCTTCTCGCTTCCCCCCTCGCTCACCGCCAACCGACGTCATGCTTTGTTCACAACGTCGACCCCGAAGTTCTCGACCAGTCCCCAGGTCCCAGTTTTGTCCTTCCGAGCTGTTTTTTGGACGGCTCGAGGTCTGGCAAGGGCCCCCAGAGTCAGGTCGGGCATGTCCTCTGACAGGAGGATTTTGGGATAAGAATAAGACATACTCAAGCAGTTGTCAACAAAACTAACAATAGCGAAGACACATGAAATCGTCACCCTATTATCTTTGAGCTATTCTTGAATAGTCCTCCTGTATATGGGGCATGCCCGACTCAGCCCCAGAGGTCGAACACAGCGAGAAACCGCCCGCCGGGTTTTTTCAATGACCCAAGGGGGGGGGGGTCCGACGCACCTTCTGTCCGAGTTGGGCAGAACCCCCACCCTGACACGTCGATTAGTGAATTGTCCGATTTCTTTTCTCGAGAGGGCGCCGCGGCCGTCATTTTCCAGGCTTACGCCCGCCAGGTTTGGGCCCGAGGTCGTTTTCATTGAACCACGCTTTACTAAAGGGAGCTCTGCCCATCCCCAATTCAGACTCGGTCCGACCTCCCGATTCCATGCTGACGGATCCTGCTTGTCTTAAGTCGGGCTTGTCCCTCTACAGGGGACATGCTCAAAAATATTCCGAAAATAGTCAGGGGACGTTTTTTTTGACTATGTTTGCCTATTTCTTGTTTTTTGTCAGTCAGTCAAGCCTGGCGCACAGACGACGCATTGGCAAAATAAATAGTGATGCGTGTGACCGGAAACACCAGCAATAGCCCCAGGCTCGGACTGGGCAGAGAAATGCAGGCAGTGAGAACGATACGAGTTCACCAGCAAACGTATCGGCGCCACGCGGGGGGGAGGGGGAGGAGAGGAGAGGGGTAACAGAAGCGCCACACTTAAAGCGAAGGTGTAGGCAGAAGGCTATACACGCAAGGGGCTCACTGCTGTTTAGGCCTTCCCCTGCGTCGCCAGTGCGCCCATCTTCTGGGCAGGTCGGTGCCAGGCTGGCATGTTAAAAGTCTGAAAGGTTCGGCTCCGGGCAACGCTGCAATTTTCTTGTGTAGCGCCGTTTGGCGCCAGCGAAGTGTGGAGCTCAGTGGGTGTTCCCCCGCTCGCTCCCAAACCTTTTTATCAGACACTCGTGAAACATATGCGCTTGGAAGTCTTAGAACTAGTCATTAAAAATTGCGTGTGGAAGCTGTCTGAACGGTCTTTGTCTGCCTGCAGCAGCCAAAGCGTTTCCAAAGTGTACAACAACTTCGGCAAAACGATCGTTTTGTACACTTATATTTGTCTGGCGCGGCTGATGTTGGCGTGAGACCAATATTGATACAATTTCTGAAAGGCGGATTTGGCCTTACCGATTCTCCTGGTCACTTCTGGCTTTACTATGCCATTGACGTTCAACAGGCCACCAAGATACATTGCTTGCTCCACCGCTGTCAGCGGGGCACCAGTATGGGAGACAATCGCGCCATAATTGTGCACGCTCATGCATTACAGTCTTGCCCCAATCCAATTCCAGACCGTACCTCTTGCCTTCGTCGACTACAATGTCGAGTCACGTCTGTCATTTCCCGGAGCTGCTGCTTATGAGCATGCTATTTTCGGGGAATTAGATTGTTTCGCCCAAACTCTGCCTATAGAGCTGAGGCCAAAGCACGTCGACACAGACGGGTGGCACACCAGACTGGCCAGCTCTCTTTCCATTCTTACTCTGCGAGTTGACCCGGGCCCTCGCTTCTGTACAGGCCCCAGGCTCCTCAAAACAGAGTTTTTCTCAGAGTTGAGCACGTCTTCACGACACTGCCGTCGTCCGCCGCCGCCGCCGCCCCCGTTTTTTTCGCACATGCCCGACTAGATTCAGGGGGGAAAGAAACACACAGACACAATGAATCGTCGATTCCCCAGAAAATATGGGAAAATATGGGAAGTGGGGGGGAAGACAAAAACCCAGAACATATGGGAAACTATGGGGAATCTGTTTTATTTGCGTGTATTTACTTGTGTGTCTGTGGGCCCCTTCAAAGCTTCGAGGCTCGTCTCGATCCCGTCCGATTCCATCGATCTGATGCTGACCGGTCCTGCCCCCGGGGGGAGCCCGTGGCTCGGCGAGGGCCACGAGATTGTGCCCGTGTGGCGGGCCGTCCTCGGGCCTCCTCTTCTCTCCCTGGGGGGCCCGGCATCGCTCGGACGTGTGCATTTTTTCTCGGCGAGAACCATCGATGACGATGCTGGACCATCGGGCCCCTTCATTGATGCCCCTCTTCCCTCCCAGGCACGGCTCGCCGCGGGCTCCGGCGCCGGCGCGGGCGCCGCGCGGGCCTCGGCGGCGGCGGGGCGAGGCCGGCGTCCGCCCGCGCCGCCCGCGCCGCCCTTCGCCCCGCGTGCGGGCACCGGCGTCGGGGGCGGTGCGGTGTTGTGCGTTTCGCAGGAGGGGAAGAAACACACAGACACAATTCATCGTCGATCCCCCAGGAGATATGGGGAAAATATGGGAAGTGTGGGGGGGAAGACAGAAACCCAGACAATATGGGAATATATATGGGGAATCGTTCTATTTGTGTGTATTTGTTTGTGTGTCCTGGGGCCCCTTCAGTTTCCTGCGGTGGCGAGGATCGGTGGTCCTCAGGTGTTACTTCCTTTCCTTCGGGTGTCACTTCCTTGACTTCCTCAGGTGACACTTCCTTTCCTTCAGGTGTTACTTCCTTGACTTCCTCAGGGTTCCTTCCTTTCCTTCAGGTGTTAGTTCCTTTACTTCCTCAGGGTTGCTTCCTGTCCTTCGATGGTCTCCTGTCCTTCGGTGTTGGGCCAATGTGTGTGTGTGTGCTTACCCCCACTTCAGCCCAGCCAGCAGAGCAGTAACTGCATCGCCTGCGTCGCACCGAAGGGCCTCGACGGGCAAACACACGCGGGGGCCAACGCACGTTCTGGGGATTATCGAAAAGAGAGCGTTTTTTATTGAATCGCTTCGCTCATTCCGCCGGCCCTCGACCGTTCTATGGGGCCTCTTTGAAGCCTCTTGGGGGCTTCTTTGGGGCCTCCTAGGGGCCTCTTGGGGGCCTCTGGGGGGTCTCTTGGGGCTCCTTGGCGGCGTCTTGGGGTCCCCTTGGGCCTCTTGGGGGAGCTGGGTGAAAGCTGGGGAACGCTGAGAAAGCGAACAAGGCTGGGAAAGAGAAGCTGAGGAAAGCTGAAAGCCGGGAAAGCTGGACAACCTGGAAATCTGGAAAGCTGGCAAGCGCGGAAGGCGGGGGACAGCGGGGAAAGCAGTGAAAGTTGGAGAGCAGGGCAGGGTGGGAAAGTGTGAATGCGGGGAAAGCTTGGAAAGCCGGGAAGGTTGGGAAAGCGTGAAAGTTGGGAAAGCGGGGTAAGGTGGGAAAGCGGAGGAAAGCGGGAAACTCGGGGAAAGTTTGGAAATTTCGAAAGCTGGGAAGCGGGAAAGCGGGGAAGGTGGGAAAGTTGAGAAAGCAGTGAACGTTGGGAAAGATGGGAAAGCCGAGAAAGCGAGAAAGCAGGAATGTTGGAAAGTGGGACAGCTTGGAAGGCTAACAGAGCTGGAAAGCAGGGAAAGTTTGAAAAGTTGGGGAAGCTAGGAAAGCTGGGAAAGCTTGGAAAGCGGGGAAAGCGAAGAAAGCTCGGAAAGCCAGGACAGCGGGGAAATCGAAGAAAGTTGGGAAAGCTGGAGGTAGGGAGACAGGAGGAGGAGGAGGAGGAGGAGAAGGAGGAGGAGAGCCCCACAGACAGGTCACCAGTCCAGAAAGTGGACCAAGGGCAGCAACAATGGCGTCGAGGAAGCCCCGAGAGCCTTTCGACGACACGCGGTTTGGCCGATGCCCGATGGCCGCAGACGGCCTAAGAGGCCTTCGACATCGCTCGAAAGCAGCTCACGAGTCCCTCCAGAGGACCCCCAGAACGCCCAAGAGGGCCCGAAGACGGTCCAGGAGGCCGCCCAAAACGCCCAAGAAGCCACCTGGAGAGCCTCAACAGAGGTTCGAAAAAGCCCGAGACCGCCAGCCAGCCCTCACGAGGCCCCCTAGCCCCCGAGACGCCGTCGAGTAGCCCTAAGACGCCCCTGATCGATCGACCGCACGCGTAAGAGTGATCCTTCGCTGGAGTGACCTCTGGTGCGCGGCTTCAGGCGGGCGCAGGCGGGCCAGATTCGAGCACGCGTGCCGCTTTGGTGGGGCTGGGGGAGCCCACTGAAGCCGCACACTGGAGGCCACCCTTGCCCGGGATCCTCTTGCGTTTAGCCGACCCGAGGGTCCAGAGCCTCTCGAAGCCATCGCGTCCACGTCCTAGACCATGTTCCTAGAGTGCCTTCCGGGAACCTCGATGTCCATGTTCCCGACAGCCTTTCCAAAGCAATGCACATCGATGTTTCTAGACGCTTTCCACATCGCGAGATTCGTCCGACAATAGATCCGAATCCCTAGGAAACTCCGAGCGCTAAGATCGCCCAAAGGCTGCGCGGTTCACGCGGTGTCGGGGAACTTGCCGCGGCCAAGGGCGCTGAAACCATGGTCCGTAGCCATTTTGGCTCAAGACAGTGTTGCACGCCTCGTAGGAAGCTTTTGCGGAAAACCAAGGGTTCTTGGCCGCACCCTAGCAGAAGGGCGAAATCTGACGGAGAACATCATCATGACTCAAACCAGTTGGCTCAAGGCCACTTGGAGAACATCTTCCTGGAAGATGCGTGCGCTCTCCATGTTAGCTGCAACGTGGCCACATGTTACCGATTGTAGCAATCAGTGTGTATCGCCCTCGGCGATTGGCTGCTTCGTCGACCCGTACCAAACGCCAGATGGAGAACGACGTGTTTTAAAGTATCTCGCTGCTTCCAATGATAATAATATGAGTCAAGAGCGTTGCATATATTTGTGTTGCTTAGCTGGGTTCGGAGCTGGATCTCTTGCTGGCTTGGAGAACGGAGGCAATTGCTATTGCGACCACGGCTTTGGTCCTTACACGATCCCCCAGGATAAGAATCCACAGTGCACACGTGCAGAACCATGTACTGGTGATGCAACCGAACGTTGTGGGAGCAATAATCGGATTCATGTGCTCGGGATAGCCGCATGTCCATCGCGTCATGCGACCAACACGGGCACTTCTTCTTTAGGACCACCTTTGCAGAAATGCGGTGCGTCCGGTTGCACACAATGTCCAGAAGGAGATACGTGCTGCATCGGAAAGAGCCCTGATGCCTACAAGGTGCCTGGTGGGTATGGTTGCGCCCCTCCGAACTCAACATCTTACCCTGGTTGTGCAGGTGTCGGTAAAGTTTCAGGCGGGTGCTGCTGTGGGCCAGGACCATCTACAATCAGCTCTGCTATGCCAAATGTTTTGATCATTGGAGACAGCGTTAGTGCTGGGTACATCATGAACGTGCGGGCTTCTCTGGTCGGCAAGGCAAATGTGCAGCATGGTCCTGATAACGCTGGCGGAGGAAACGCGGACGGCGTTCAATACGGGCAACTATGCACAAAGTATTTCCTCCGTACTCCACGCCATGTCTTGCCAGCATGGGATGTCATCACTTTCAACTTTGGTCTTCACGATGGCGCAGACGACAATATCACGTATCAGAACGGGTTGAGCGAAATTGCAGACACGATTCTGGCCGCTGCCAAGGTACCCTTACTGCAGCGAAGGCAACCAGCCACTGTACTTTATTTCTTGACGACCATGCCTGGCGGTAGCCGCTCGGTGCCTGGTGCTCTAAGCCCATCTGAGAAACGAGTCCTCGAGCTCAACGAGATTGCGACCACGATCATGGCGGAAAGGAATGTCACCGTTGTCGATTTGCACAAAACCATGCAAGAATGTGGCAAACTCTGCGAGCGTTGCAAACCTCATTGTCCTCCCGAAGGCTACAAGTACTTGTCGGATCATGCAATTGTGCCGGCCATTTCGAAAGCTTTGCCAGACCTTGTTGCCGCTGTCGTGGTATGAACCCTCGAGCTTACAGCGAACGTGTGAGCCATGTCGAGGCCATTACCTTTTGAGATTTACCGAGGGTGGAATGTCCTAGCGGCCAGCTGGCGCAAGACAACGGGGCATAAGCAACGGACGGTGAAACCACGGCGTTGCCTGCAGCACCGCTGCCCACGGCCGCGGGGTGGAACACAAGAGGGCCCCAAGAGGGGCCCCCGGGAGGCCGAGACCAGCCCGCCCCCAAAGGGAGGAGGAGGAGGAGGTGGAGGAGGAGGAGGAGGAGGAGGTGGAGGAGGAGGAGGAGGGGGAGGAGGAGGAGGAGGAGGAGGGGAGGAGGAGGAGGAGGAGGAGGAGAGGAGGAGGAGGAGGAGGTGGAGGAGGAGGAGGGTGTAGGCCCAGGAGGCCGAGACCAGGACCCCAAGAGGCCCCCGAGAGGCCCCCTGGCGCAGGGCGATATCCCGTCATCGGCAGCTGCGGCAGTGAGGCCCTCCGATTCGTTACCGGCGCGCGCCCGCCCCCCACTCCTCCCCCTCCCTCCTCCTCCGCTCCTCCTCCCCTCCTCCTCTCCTCCTCTCCCTCCTCTCCCCTCCTCCTCCTCTCTCCCCTCCCCCTCCTCTCCTCCTCCTTCCTACCCTCCTCCTCCTCCTCCTCCTCCTCCTCCTCCCCTCCCCTCCTCCTCCCCTCCTCCTCCTCCTCTCCCCTCCTCCTCCTCCTCCTCCTCCTCCTCCTCCTCCTCCCTCCCCTTGCCAGGCGCTTCTCCAGCACCCTCACGCGTTTCGGTCGCGTTCCTTCCAGATTTCACTGCACAGAGCGTGATTGTGTTCTCCTGCTTCTCCTTGTGCGCGTTGTGTCCGCCGCTCCTCCATGGGTGCGGGGGGGGAGTCCACGAAACTAACCTGGGTCCACTCGTGGGGGAGGCATGGAACTCTAGAAAACGTATGGGGGGCGCCGTTTGTGTGAGGATGCCCCTGGCCATGGGTTGTCCGACAATCGTCCACTCTGCCCAGCGGTACCCTAGTCGGCGCCGCCACTTCGGGCGGGGGAAGTGATCTCTCGCCATGAAGGTGGAAAAGGAGGAGGGAGGTCGGAGGGGAGCGAGGAGGAGTAGGAGGATGAGGATAAGTATGACGATGAGGAGGAGGAGGAGGAGGAGGAGGAGGAGGAGGAAGGGAGGGGATGAGGAGGATTGGGAAGGAAGGCAGGGAGGATGCAGCAGGAGGCAAAGAAGGAGTAGGAGGAGGAGCAGCAGGAGGGAGGAGGGGGGGAAGTGGAGGATGAGGAGGAAGACGGCGAGAATGCCTCAGAATACGAACCCGTGGCTTTCAACTTTTATTGCGTGTATGGAAACAGAATGGATCTCTGATATTCGCGTTGAAGAAGACTTGATGGGCGGCCAGCAATCTTGTTCAGAAGGTGTTTCGTGCTCTGCTGTGGAGTGGTATTCTACTGTTTGGAATGGGGCCTACGGTTTCCGAATCTTACCGATTGCGCCAGTAACCCAGGGTTCCGACGGCAACCAGTGGCTTGACGCCAACTGTTTCGTCAAGATTTGAAAGGCTCGTAGTTTCTTTGAGGGAGACGTATTTGCGAGCTCGAGTAAATCTTCGGCCGTCGTTTGTCTCCCGAGCTTTGTCGAGTCAGTGGTCAAGTGTTGTCGAAGTCGCCTATGGTGCGTCGGCGGCCCACCCCGTGGCCAAGCGGGGAGTCTTTCACGGCATGTTGGTGCCGCTTGCGGCCTCGGCAGCCGGTTTTGGGGGCCTCTTTGGTCTTCTTGGCGACCTCTCTCCCCTGGGCCCTGTTGCCCTATTGGGGGCCCTTTTCCACCTTTTGGGTGCGCTCTTGAGCTGCAGGGGTCTCTGGTTTTGTTTCCTCTTGGGCTGCCTTAGGGCCGTCCTGGGCCGTCCTCGGGCCATCTTGGTACCCTCATGGGACTCTGCGGGGCATTCTTTGGGCTCCTTGGGGCCCTCCTGGAACCATCTTGAGCCGAACCGCTTGGAAGCCAGAAACTTGCAGGAGACCTACAGTTGGTGCCATCATTTTGGCCATCTGAGCGTCCTGTTGGGGCCCTCTTAGGACGTCCGGAACCGTCTTCGAGGCCTTGTAGGGCCGTTTGAGGGTTGTTGCCGAGAGCTCTTGGAGCATCTTGGCGATGTACGGAGGTCTTTTTGGTTCATCTAGGCGTTCATGTGTTGGGCCGTCTGACCGATCTCGTCGACGAGAGCTGGTGGCGGCGGGGTGGGCCGAGAGTGTTGTGGAAAGGCTTTGGGGAACTAGACAGATTTTTACGCTTTCTTCTGATCCAGCATCGTCGTCGTCATCGTCATCGTCATCGTCGTCGTGTGAACACAAGAAGCAATGGATCCAGAGGCCGTCGGTCCATCCCACCACAGCGTCTGGGTTGCAGGTCAAGGCGCAGTGGGAGCGATTGAAGGCTGCAACGTATTCTCTGCCGTGCTTCCAATGATTCCCGGTGAAGGGCTCCGAGGAACATGGTTGCGACCTTTTGGAGTTCCCCTGTGGGCCTCTGGGCGGCCTCATGGGTGCTTGGCAGGGGTCCTGGAACCATCTTGGGGGAAGGAGGGGGATGATTCCCAACCATGCTCCTGGAGTCCGTTCGCGGACCCCCTTTTGGGCTGGGCTCCTCTTGGGTCCTCGGGGGCTGTGCTTGCGACGTTCTTGAGACCTAAACAGCGAGAGGGGCAAACTCGTGCAAATAGTTGGACAGTTTCCGTGTTTGGGCCTCTTGAGCCAGCCCCCAGTCCTAAGACGGCCACAGGACGAGCAGCAGGCATCTAAGAGCGCCCCGTACGACGCACCCAAGATGTTGTACTTACATAAGAGATCCCGTCAAGGGCATTCTAGAGGCCCTAAGAACTTCTGCCGATGCCGGCCTCCTCTGCGGCCGGCCTCCTCTGCGCCCGACCCGACACGCTTCGCACCCGCCTGGGGCAACAAAACAACGGCGAGCGGGAAGGCACCGGCACGGGACGCGCCGCGAGGTGCCCCCCGCCCCCTCTCCTGGCCCTGGCGGCCTCGCCCCCCGAGAGCACGGCCAGACCTGGGACAGAAGAACACCCAACAAGAAGAAGGACAAAAACAAGAACAATAACAATAACAACAACAACAACAACAACAACAACAACAACAACAACAACAACAACAACAACAACAACAACAACAACAACAGCAACAGCAACAACAACAATACTCATTTTAAGACCGTTCGCCCTTACATGCTCGAGTGTCCAATAACGCGCACTTCCCAAACCCTCGATAACCCACCCCCTTCGTTTTCGATCGAACCCCTTTTGGGGGGTATTCCTTTCTTCCCTGCAGGCCGGGGCCCGGCAAGCGGCGGGGCGGCCGCGGACCGTCGGCCTGGCCAGCGGCAGCGCTGATCGGCGGGGCAGCCGCGGACCGTCGACCCGACCCCAAGAGGGACGGACAGGGGACCGACCGCGACGACGACGACGACGTCGACGACAACGGCGACGACGACGACGACGGCGACGACGAGCAAAAGCGAGAGCGAGAGAGAACGACAGCAGGGCCACGAAGGACACGAAGTAGGCCACGAAGGGCGACAGCGGGGACATGAAGGGAATGCGTATGGGGCCACGAAGAGCGCGAACAAGCGGGGGCCACGAAGGGCAGATAATGCGGGGCCACAGAAGGAAACGATGGGGCCACTGAGGGTAGCAACTGGGCCACGTAGGACTGAGGGGGCCACAAACGGCGACAGCGGGGCCACGAAGGGCATGCACATGGGGCCACAACGGGCGCGACTCCTGGGTGCCTGGGTGTCGGGAGCGCGCCGCTTGAGCAAATTGCAAGAAATTCCAAGGCAACGGCGCTATTCTTCAGTAAATTGCAAGCAAGTCTCCAGCGAGAGCGCGACCCCAGGGCGCCGGGAGAGCGATTCCTGAATAAGTGGTAAGGAAGTCCCAAGCGAGAGCGCGATTCCTGAATAAAATGTGAAGGAATCTCGGGGGGGGGAGCGGCGGTCCTGGCTAAATTGTAAGGAAGTCTCAAGCGGGAGCGGTTGTTGTTGTAATCCGGGGGGCCGGGGGCCCAGTTTGAGCATCAAGATTTCCCCTGTCAAGAAACAAGGTGCGAGCGTCGAGGGGCACAGTTTGATTGAAAAAGCAGTATGCGCCGGTGGGGGGATCAACAATAATTATTTGTCAGAAATGAGAGTTCAACACCAACAACATCATCATCAACATGAGCATCATCATCAGCAGCATCAGCATCAGCATCATCATTGTCATCAGCAGCAGCAGTATTATCATCATCCTCACCATAATCCTCGTCATCAGCATCATACTCATACTCACCATCATGAAGATCATATTCATCATCATCGTCATCAGCAGCATCATCATCATTACCATCAGCCTCGTCATCAACAGCATAATCATCATCATCGTCATCATCGCCATCATCATCACAATCATCGTCATCACCATCATTATCGTCATCATCATCATCAGCAGCATCATCATCATCAACAACAATGTCAAAAACATGAGGCCTTCGAGAGTTCTCGAGTGTGTCCTCCCCCAGGATGCACAAGAACACCCAACAAGCACGAAACACATCAGGGTACCCTCCCCGAGCCGACCTCGATCTTATGCCTCGGTCCGACCGTAAGCCTCCCAGGGCTGGCGTTGTGAAAAGGTGACGACGTCGGAGATCTGGGAACCGCTCAGGGTTGCCCCCCACCCTCCCTGTGAGACCCGAGCGCTGCAATTTTGTTTCGAACTGGGCGTTCTCGCCCAGTTCGGGCTTCCTGGGCCGCTCGCAGGTCGACAGGGGCTCGAGGAGCGCCGCGGGAGGATGGGGTCTGGGGTTCTGGTGGTGAGCCTCGACGATGCTGCGGCTTGTTCCGCGGCGTCCGATCCCCGACGATCTGAGCTTTCAACTGGCAGTTGCTCTTCCATCTTGGCCCCCGGGGCCGTCGTCGGTCCCTGGCCCATCAAAGACGGGCTCCCGGCGGAAGACTGCTTCGGGGGAAGTGACCAGAGCACCTGGGGCCGCGGATCGAAGAACATATTGGCGGAGGAGCAGTGAGGAGTGAGGAGAGAGGAGTGAGGACTAAGGAGGAGGAGTAGTAGGAGGAGGAGGAGAAGAAGGAGGAAGAGGAGGGGGATGAGGAGGAAGAGGGGGAGGGGAGGAGGGGGAGGGGCATGGGGGAGGAGGAGGAGGAGGAGGAGGAGGAGGAGGAGGAGGAGGAGGAGGAGGAGGAGGAGGAGGAGGAGAGGAGGAGGAGGAGGAAGAGGAGGAGGAGGAGGAGGAGCAGGAAGAGGAGGAGGAGGAGGAGGAGGAGGAGGAGGAGGACGAGGAGGAAAAAGAAGGAAAAAGGAGGGAATGGAGGAGGGACTGGAGGAGGGAATGGAGGAGGGACGGAAGGAAGGGAGGAAGGGAGGAAGGCAGGGAGGGAGGGAGAGAAGGAGGGAGGGTTGAGGGAGGGAGATAGGGAGGAGGAAGGAGGGAGGGGGGGAGGGAGACAGTGATGGAGGGAGGGTGGAGGGAGAGAGGACGGAGGGAGGGATGGAGGAGGGAGAGAGGAAGAGAGGAATGGAGGAAGGGAGGGAGGGAGGGAGAGAGGGAGGGAGGGAGGGAGGGTGCGGGGAGGGAGGGAGGGAGATAGGGAAGGAGATGGGGAGGGGGAGGAACGGAGGAGGGAGGGAGGGAGGGTGGGGAGAGGGGGAGAGGGAGGGAGGGAGGGCGGGAGGGAGGGAGGGAAAGAAGGGAGGAGGGAGGGAGGGAGGGAGGGAGGGACCCACGCCCGGTCTTGGCATCTCCGCTCTCTCTCCCCGGGCCCCCAGAAGCCTCCCGAGGCGGCCCCCGAGGCGGCAAGAGGGCCCCGAGCACCCCGAACAGGGCCCGCAGAGCTCAAGCTAGCCCATGCCGGCCCCGAATACGTTCCCAAGATGGCCTCCGAGGCGGCAAGAGGGCCCCAACCCCCCCGAGGCCCGAAGAGCTCAAGCTAGCCCATGCCGGCCCCGAATACGTTCCCAAGATGGCCTCCGAGGCGGCAAGAGGGCCCCAAACACCCCGAATAGGGCCCGCAGAGCTCAAGGTAGCCCATGCCGGCCCCGAAGACGTTCCCAAGATAGCCTCAGAGGCGGCAAGAGGGCCCCGAACACCCCAAATAGGGCCCGCAGAGCTCAAGGTAGCCCACGCCGGCCCCGAAGACGTTCCCAAGATGGCCTCAGGGGTGCCGATGCGGTGTCCAGCATCCAGCGGTGCCGATGCGCTTGAGGTTCGACGTGTGCAGGACGGCGCGGTCCTCAGGTTTTTTTCCAGGGATTGTCTTTTGGGTTGTCATTGTCGTTAGATCTAGAGGGGGTCTCGCGACGGAATCGTGTTGGGGTCAGGCTTGGGAGGGCTGGCCAGCAGGCCCTCCAGAGGCTCCAGGAGCGTACTAAGGGGCCATAAGAAGCAGCCTCATAGGCACAAGCGACGGTCCGAAGAGAACCCGGGGAACGCTGCAAGGAATTCAAGAGGCCAAGCCAATGGGCTCTGGAGGGAGCATGGAGACACTTTAAGGTTTATGGGCAACGGTTCCAAGAGCCCTTTTACTCTTCGCTAGGAAGGCGCGAGGCGTCTCAAGGTGTGTGTTTGTGTGCGTGTGTGTGTGTGTTGTGAAACCCGTCCACGTGCGAGCGAACGCTTATCCCTTGGGTTCTTCCCGTGAGGTCTTCACTGCTCTTACAGCCAAGGGTGAGACATGCCCCTCCTTGAACGCCTGCTGGCACAGGGGCCCGTCTTCCTTATCCACGGATTCCACAAGGTCGTCGGGCAGAGGCTATGTAGCCCAAGACAGCGTAGAGCAGAGACTTGTCGTCTAGAGCCCAAGACAGCTCCAAATGGCTACCAGCGTGGCTTTCCCAAGCGTTCCTTATTTGTGATCTCTTTTTCGACTCGTGAAGTATTTTTTCCGGTGGCCTCTTTCAGATTGGTCATCAGTGCTTTTCTCCTTGGAACGGCCGTTGCGAATGCGCCCGACTACTAACACCTCAGCGCCAGAGGCGCGGCGTGACTCCAGTAGTTAATGTGTATTACTCGTAGTCTTTCTGTATGTATTCATCTCTCTCTCTCTCTCTTTACCTCTTCCAGTCTCAGCCTCATCTCTTCCTTCGTCTCCGCGTACCTCTCGGCCTCCTCTCCTCGTCTTTGTCCCCACCTTCCTCCCTCTCCCTCTCGTTAATTACTATGTTTGCAAACGCTTGTGTGTCTCTCTCTCTCTCTCGATGCGTGTATATATATATATGTATATATATAGATATGCTTGTCCTTCTCGCCGCCTTTGGGTGCTCGGCGGTGGTGGTATGGGGCCATCTTCCCTCAGCACCGCTGGCGAGCGTGGCCGCCCTCCCCGAGCGCCGCCGCAGGCGCGGACGAGCTGGACGGGGAGGCGATGGAGTGCGACATCGACGGGTTCCCTCTGGAGCATCGCCCGCTCTCCCGATTCGCTGACACGGGGCTCATTTCGATTCCGCCGACTCGGTTCGGTCCAGTGTCGATCGATTCCGATGTGGACTTCGTTCTCCAAGGGGGGCCTTACTGGCCCGCCGATTTCTGCCGATTCGATTTCTCCCGACTTGGCTTCCGATGTCCACCGACCCGTTCCATTTCGATCGCTAAGCCGACTTATCGATTCGATTAGTGGCCGTCCTGTTGAAATTTTCGCGTCGCGAAGAAACCACGAGGGTGGGGCATTCATGAATTTTCCAATTCTTGGGTGGGGGTTGGGGGGGGGCGCAAGGCTTGGGGACAGTCAAGCAAATGCATCCGAACCCGAGACGTACCCAGCTCCTTCACGCGAGGCGACTGTTCATATGAACGCTCCACACAAAAGAGCACGTTGCGAAATAAGCAGCACTCCGAACTGCTTCGCCAAACGATGTCGGGCCACGCGCGTCGCACACCTGCGCAGCTTAGATGATGAACGGGACGGCGACGACAAGGATGACAACGAACGCAGAATGGGGGACAGACGTGGAGGGGGGGAGGCGGAGAAACGCCGAGGTCTAGTCTGGGTTCCGGAGGTCTCGCAGGGGTCTGCGTGACTGCTCACCCTGCTGGAAGCAGCCCCCCAGGGAGCCGCGATGTCTCGCAGGGGTGTGCATGACGACTCACCCCGCTGGACCCCCAGGAGCGTGAAAGTGGCGACGTTTACCCCAGGGAGCCGCGAGAGTTTTCGTGACTGCCCATTCCGCTGGACCTCCCTGGAGCCCACGCAAGTGGCGACATTTGCACAATTCGTAGCCCCCCAGGGAGCCGCGAGGTCTCGCAGGGGTCTGTGTGAATACCCATTCCGCTGGACCTCCCAGGAGCCCACGAACAGGGCGACTGTTGCGCAGATCGCATCCCCCCAGGCGTGACTACCCACCCCGCTGGACCTTCCAGGAGCTCACGCATGTGGCGACGGTCGCGCAGTTCGCAACCCCACGGCAGGAAAGGTAGGACGAGGGAGGCAAGAACGAGGAGGAGAGGGAGGGGGAGAAAGAGGGTGAGGAGGAGGAGGAGGCCCTTGGAGACCAGAAGGCTCTATTCAAAGTTCTGGATCAAAACTGGCCCCCGTGGAGATGCCCAGACCTCTGGGGAGCCACATTGCGAAGAATGCACGACGTCAGATGTCAGGGTTCTTGAGCTGCAGGAGAAGGAGATGGAGTGAAGAGGAGGAGGACGAGGACGAGGAGGAGGAGGAGGAGGAGGAGGAGGAGGAGGAGGAGGAGGGGGAGAGAGGGAGGAAAACAGTGGATGGGACATCCATGACGATCATCTGTCTTTCTAGGCCTTTGAGGGCGCGCTTGTCGCCATTGGTGGATGCTGGATGCGCACGAAGGTTTGAATGAACACTCCCCCAGTAGAGTTCTCAGGTCGAGTGGGGGGAGGAGGAGGAGGAGGAGGAGGAGGAGGAGGAGGAGGAGGAGGAGGAGGAGGAGGAGGAGGAGGAGGAGGAGGAGGAGGAGCAGGAGCAGGAGCAGGAGGAGCAGGAGGAGCAGGAGGAGCAGGAGGAGCAGGAGGAGGGAGGAGGAGGAGGGAGGAGGGAGGAGGGAGGAGGGAGGAGGGAGGAGGAGGAGGAGGAAGAGGAGGACGAGGAGAAGGAGGAGGACGAGGAGAAGGAGGAGGAGGCGGAGGCGGAGGCGGAGGCGAGGGAGGAGGAGGAGGAAGAGGAGGAGGAGGAGGGGGAGGAGGAGCAGGAGAAGGAGGAAGAGAAGGAGCAGCAGGAGGAGGAGGAGGAGGAGGAGGAGGAGGAGGAGGAGGAGGAGGAGAACCCCCAGATCCGACGTCGTAAGAACATCACGACGTTCGATATGCATTGGTTGGCAGCGTTTTTTTCAGTATCAGGCTTACCGAATGGGATTTCATGTGTTAGTGAAGGAAGCCAGTAGGTGCGACGCCTTTCGTCAGAGGTGCGGTCTGGCGTCGCCCAGTTGCTTGCCCAGGGTTGCTCGGGGTTGTTCGGCATGGCTTGGAATTGCTTGGCCTTGCTTAGCATGGGGTCCCCCGGCGATTCTCGGGGTTGCCACGCAGCGCAAAGCCAAAGCCAAACACTGCCGAGCAACGCCAAGCAATACCGTGCAACGCTAAGCAATGCCAACCAATGCCAAACAATGCCCAGCAACACTGATGAATGCCACGCAGCGCCGAGCAGTGCCAAGCAACGTCAAGCAATGCCAAGCAATACCGAGCAATGCCAAGCAATGCAAAGCAACGCAAAGCAAGGACAAGCAATGCCAAGCAATACCGAGCAACTCCAAGCGGTGCCAAGCAACGCGAAGCGAATACCAATCCATGACAATCAGCGCCCAGCAGAGTCAAACAACGCAAATTAACATCAAACAGTGCCAAACAATCCCAAGCAATGCCAAGGCATGCTGAACAATGTTGAGCAATGCCAATGCGTGCAACGCAATGCCGAGCAATGCCGAGCAACTCCAAGCGATGGCAGGCAACGCACAGTCAATACTAAGGAATGCCAAACAACGCGAAGCAACCAAGCAATTCGTTGTATGGGATTATCTTGCGTTGCTCAGGGGTGCTTTCCGAAACGGTAGTGTAAGATGTTCGACCTCATACGTTGGGTCGCGCTGAGGTTTCGTGCTTCGACCAAGCCATTACTCAGTGAAGTGGGTCACGGTATAACAAAGCACCTCATGTTTAGCATGTTACGGCATAACACAATAAGGCAGAGTGTGTTACAGCGGGGTGTCCCACATAATCGAACAGTCTAGCACTACCCAAGCATGCTGCAACACATGGTAGCATTGCCATCGAAGTATCGTGGTGCAGCGTAGCATGTCCCAACACCCACTAGCACAACGTGATATGACACTCGCACTGGCCAATGTGAAGTCGCATCGCAGCATACCATAGTATGACACGACGCAGCAGTATCAGCCGTGACAGTGCACAGCGTAGCCCATCACCAGATCACAGCGCAATGCATCGTAGCAGCGCTGATCATAGCATGGCCCAGCATACGGCAGCGTCAGCATGGGAACCGTTGGGCACATCAATGGCACCCGCACGGAGCAGGAGGCCTGCGCCGTTCCGCCGGGCCCCCAGAAAGGGGACACGAGCGGAGTCCGGCTCCGTGTGCGTGTGTACGTGTGTCGTTATGCCACTTCCCGCCTAGCTGACTGTGATTCGTCCTCCTGCTCCTCCTCCTCCTCCTCCTCCTCCTCCTCCTCCTCTTCCGTGTCTGTTGCAGGGTTTCTTCGGTGCCTTTTGGAGACCTAGGGGGCGGCCCTGTGGAGCTTCTCCAAACGCCCTGTGTGGCTAGGGGGTCCCTATGGTTTTTTTGTTCGAGGGCCTCTTCGGATCATGGCGGGGGTCTTGGGGGTCATCTTGCGGGGGAGGCATCCTGTGGTCCTCTCGGGTTCCCCCTCTTGGGCCGCTCCTGGGCCTTGCTCGGGGCCTCTTGAGGGTTGTTGATGTCGTCTTGGAGGTAGATTGCGCCGTCTTGCGGCTTTTTGGGCTGCCTCCAGGCCCTATTTGCTGCCCTATTTGCGGCCCGTTGCGCCGTTTGTTGCTTCTTTGCTGACGCCCGCACGCCCGAACATGCGAGAACACGAAACCAGTCAAACCATACTCGCATAATCAATGATTTGTTAACTCTTGCGACCCTCGAGGGGGTCCTCTTGGGGTCATCTTTCGGCGAGCTGGGCTTGCGCCGTCTTGGAAAGCATCTTGGGCGTCTCGGAGGCGACCGGTACTGAGTTTGGATGGAGCGTTGAGGAGCTCGTGCCCGCTTCCCCCCCGCACCCTCGACACTCGATTTTGGACCCTGGGTGGGGAAGGGGGAGCGGGGGAGGGAAGCAGTCAACCATCTCACACGCCTTTGCACCCCCGACCAGCGGGGGTCGGCGGATAGCTAGTTTTCCTGTTCGTAGAATTTCGAATCATTAGAATGTTGGCCAGCGTGTACCTTAAACGGAGTGTTTCTAGAAATCGATGTGGTGCAATGTACGTGGAGCAACCAGGTGCAGGAATTTACGTGGTGCATGGACGCAAAAATCAATGAGAGCCGTTCCCGGATTGTGTTGGCATTCCTCCTTTAAGTTCTCAAACTTCGTACTGAGGAGGAACATGAGATAGATGACGCCATCAGTGTGGCAGCCGCCAATATTAACGCCAACGTTGATGACTGAGGGGGGTACTCTCACGGCTATGGTCCGTGCGAGGCCTCCCAGACCGCGCTGCAGTGCCGCCGCCTGTTGGGAGGGGGTCATGCTGCCTGTGGTCACGTTGATCCAGGCGTGTACCTCTCGAACGAATTCGCGGACAAGTACTTGGGGGCCGGTTGTTCTTGTGTCGTCTCCACCACGCTGCATGCGCCCCACAGCGCAACCGTTGTGAATTCTACGCGGAGCAATTTATTTTAACAAACGAGTTGACACATCCCATGTTCTTGCAGACCTCACACCCACCCACCCGCAACTTGGTTTGCAAAACCCATGCGGTGGCGATTGCGATGCATGCTTGGCGTTGGCTGGTCCATCTTTGCGGCCGGGCCAACTCAACACGCGCGCGCAGCTGCCAGCTGGTTTGGCGCGACCGACGCGGCCGCGGTGGCGCTGACCGCTGGGCACACCCCAGCGGGCACTTCAGTGCGAGTCGGCGACTTGGGCGGGCGCGGCATCATGGCATCGCCGACAACGGTAGACAGGATGATGATAGTAGCGATGCTGGTGGCGATGCTGACAGCGACGACGGCGCGGCCAGTGCGGGCGCCGATGCTGATCACGCCGACGACGATGACGGCGTCCCCGCGTCGGCGAGGAAGGTTTTGGGAAGAGTTCGGCATGCGCGCGCGGCCGACGTGCGAAAGTGGCCTGCGTGGTGTTATTTGACACGGATCGTGCCCCCCCAGCACGCGCGCAAGAGCGCGCGAATGATGTCGGCGTGCGGTGCCAAAGTCGCGTTTGGCAGAATTCCATCCAAATTCTGAGAAGCCTATGGTTTGTTTGAGGAACTCGCAAGAGCGCGAACGCACGCTTTTTTATTAAAAAACTGATGGTGCGAAACCATGTGTTTTCATATGTGTTCTGGACAATCGGTTGTGAATTCGCTACGACACCGAAGGTTTTCGACGGATTCCGGCATGCGCGCGCGACGATGCGCGCGCGTGCACTTCGTCCAGTATTTTCCGACGGGTCCCCGCGATGGATTTGCGCGCGCGCGAAGCCCGTTTCGTAGCATGTTTTGCAATTTCGGGAAAACCGATGGTTTTGTGAAGAATTCGCAAGATCGCGCGCGCAAGTTGTTTTTGAAAATCGGTGTTGCGAAACCGTATGCTTTATGTGTTGTTCGGACATTTGATTTCGAAATCCTTGCGAAACCTAGGGTGTTTGAAGTATCTCGGCAAGCGCGCTCGATCACGCGTGCGTATGTCCTTCGTTTCTTCTGTTGCATGGGATGTTTAAAAACTCATGTTTTTTGATAAACGAATGCGCTCGCATAGCATGTTGGCTGAGGATGGCTGGGGGGGGATGACAGCCCCCGTCGGATGGTGCGAGCTCATATTTCGGATGGGCCATGGGGCAGAACCATCTATAAAGTGCTATACGAAAAAATGGACCGGATAATCCCCGGGGGGTAGACTCTATTAATTGGGAAATGGAGAATTTATGTGGTGCAATCTACGTGGTGCTGCGTATGTGGTGCCGCATATGTCGTGCAATCTATGTGGTGCAACCTGCGTGGTGTAATCGAGTTGGTGCAACGTGCGTGGTGCAACCCATGTGGTGCAATTTATGTGATGCAATTTCTGTGGGGCGGCGTATGTGGTGCAGTGTATTTGGTACAGTATTCCTGGGACTATATAGTCGGCGCAATCTGTGTTGTGCAGTGTAAGGCGGCGACGAGGTGGCGACGGGGCGGCGACGGCGGCAGCATGTTTGCTTGACCTACACACGGGGGGCGACGGGGCGGCGACGGCGGCAACAGAGCTGCCAGACCGACCGACAGGCCCAGACGACGGGGGGCGACGAGGCGGCGATGGGGCGGCGACGGCGGCAACATAGCTGCCAGACCGAAGACACGGGCCAGTCCTTGAGAACAAAAGTGCGAACCCCTAAGCGCAAAGCGCAAGCACTGTTTGTGAAATGGTACTCGGGAAGCGTAGCGTCACTCACGCAGGGCGTACGGACGGACGATGACAAGTCAAAGGTGCTGTTCAGTATCGATTGCATTCCGCCCCGAAGTTGTTTGTATGCAGCTTCGCCTTCTTCATCAAGCTGCATACACGCATGTTGGGGGGGCATTCTTCTCTACGGGAATCCCAGATAAACCAAGCCCCGGTGCAAAAAAAAAGTTGCAGCTGCGTTCTATCATTGCGTCTTGCTGCAAACCATGAAATTGTATTGTGATGGATACGATGATGATTGCGATGGTGGTGATAATGAGGATCTTCGTGATGATCGGTGGTACGTATCATGACCATCCCTCGTAGTACTCATCACAAGCATCACCGAACAACTCCGTCTCTTCTGTAGCATCATCATCGCCGTTGTCGCAGTCATCACCACCGTCACCGTCACCATCAGCACGTATGCATCATCAGGTCACACACTTCTACATCGTCCTCGTCCTGCTCCTTTTCATCCTCATTGCCCCTTTTCATCCTGATTGCCATCATCATCATCATCATCATCATTATTATTATTATTATTATCATTATTATTATTATCATCATTATCGTCATCATCATCATCAGCATCCTCATCATAATCATCATCAACAGCATCATCATCATTACCATTGCCATCATCATCGTCATCATCGGTGTATCGCCCTTGCCTCCCTTGGCCGCCCCTTACCATCAGGGTACTCATGATGATCATCTTCCCCGTGCTCGTCCCCTCCCCGTGCGCTCCCTCCGCCTCGTTACGTACCATAGCCATGAACGCCCCTGTTTTCATTATCGCCACCAACGCCACCACCATCATCATCATCATCATCATCATCATCATCATCATCATCATCATCATCATCATCATCATCATCGTCATCACCACACGTCATCATTACCACGATAATCACCACCACCACCATCATCACCATCATCATCATCATCATCGTCATCGTCATCATCGTCATCATCGTCATCACCATCATCGTCTCATTAGCATCAGCATCACCACCACCACCATCACCATCACCATCACTATCACCATCACCATCACCATGACCGTCGTCATCATCATCATCATCATCATCATCATCATCATCATCACCATCATCATCATCATCATCATCATCATCATCATCATCATCATTTTCATCAGCACCATCATCAGCAGCATCATCATCATGATCATTACACCCGCCATCATTCAACCTCGTCGTCACCATCCTCGTAGTCGTAACCATCGCCATCATCATGTTTCCATGCCATTTTTGCAGGGGTTCGTTTGTCTGCCCGCAGAAGTGCCCTTCAACCCGCATGTCCGCAGCTGGGGGTTCCGAGGCTGCTTGCATGCAGGTTCGGGGGGTCCGAACCAGCACGGATAATTTCCGACTGGCGCCTCTGGCTCGTCATGTGCAGCATGAATTTCCCGCTTGGCATGCGAGCCCCAGCTCACAGGACGAGACAAAACTCGACGGCCTCCAGATCCAGCTCTCCATCCCAGGTCGCCTTTTGACACTCCCCGGGCCTGGAGAGGGCCCCCAGAATCGAACACTCTCCGCCGTGACCTCTCGCAACGCGAGTGCGGCATCCTTGCCCCCAGAGCTCCCTGGAGGCCCCTTTGAGGCCTCCGGAGGTCCCGCAGAGGCCCTGCGCGGGCCAGAACAAACGTCCGACAACCTCCCTCCTCGACCTGCGCCGCCGACTCTGAAGGGAGACGACGGCGACGATGACGACGACGACGACGACGGCGACGACGATGAGGACGACGAGGGCAAAACTGGGCACTATATTGAGTCGGGCATGTCCCTCTACAGGAGGAGTATCCAAAAATGGCCCAAAAAATAGTCAGGGGACTATTTTTCTACTATTTTAACGAATTTGAGCACTTTTTGGCAGTCTTTATTCCCAACCCTCCTGCGTTGGGTTCTCGTTTTGAATAGAGCACTGCTCGCAAGTCTCCTTCCTTCCTTCCCGTCCCTCTCTTCCCCCCTGCCTTTTACCCCGCTCGTCGCCATCCCTGGGGGGCTGCGATCTGTGAAACTGTCGCCACTTTCGAGGCCTGCTGGGGGGCCCAGAACAGTGGGTACCCACCACAGACTCACATGGGACCTCGCCTTCCCTGGGGGGCTGCGATCTGTGAAACTGTCGCCACTTTCGAGGCCTGCTGGGGGGCCCAGCACAGTGGGTACCCACCGCAGACTCAAATGGGACCTCGCCATCCCTGGGGGGCTGCGATTTGTGAAACTGTCGCCACTTTCGAGGCCTGCTGGGGGGCCCAGCACAGTGGGTACCCACCGCAATCTCAAATGGGACCTCGCCATCCCTGGGGGGCTGCGATCTGTGAAACTGTCGCCACTTTCGACCTGGGGGGCTGCGATCTGTGAAACGGTCGCCACTTTCGAGGCCTGCTGGGGGGCCCAGCACAGTGGGTACCCACCGCAGACTCAAATGGGACCTCGCCATCCCTGGGGGGCTGCGATCTGTGAAACTGTCGCCACTTTCGAGGCTTGCTGGGGGGCCCAGCACAGTGGGTACCCACCGCAGACTCAAATGGGACCTCGCCATCCCTGGGGGGCTGCGATCTGTGAAACGGTCGCCACTTTCGAGGCCTGCTGGGGGGCCCAGCACAATGAGTACCCACCGCAGACTCAAATGGGACCTCGCCATTACTGGGGGGCTGCGATCTGTGAAACGGTCGCCACTTTTTCGAAGCCTGCTGATGGGGCCCAGCACAGTGGGTATTCACCGCAGGCTCAAATTAGACCTCGCCATCCCTGGGAAGCTGCGCTCTGTGAAACTGTCGCCACTTTCGCGGCCTGCTGAAGGGCACAGCACAGTGGGTACCCACCGCAGGCTCAAATGGGACCTCGCCATCCCGGGGGGGCTGCGATCTGTGAAACGGTCGCCACTTTCGAGGCCTGCTGGGGGGCCCAGCACAGTGGGTACCCACCGCAGATTCAAATGGACCTCGCCATCCCTGGGGGGCTGCGATCTGTGAAACTGTCGCCACTTTCGAGGGCTGCTGGGGGGCCCAGCACAGTGGGTACCCACGCGGATTCAAATGGGACCTCGCCATCCCTGGGGGGCTGCGATCTGTGAAACTGTCGCCACTTTCGAGGGCTGCTGGGGGGCCCAGCACAGTGGGTACCCACGCGGATTCAAATGGGACCTCGCCATCCCTGGGGGGCTGCGATCTGTGAAACTGTCGCCACTTTCGAGGCCTGCTGGGGGGCCCAGCACAGTGGGTACCCACCGCAGACTCAAATGGGACCTCGCCATCCCTGGGGGGCTGCGATCTGTGAAACTGTCGCCACTTTCGAGGCCTGCTGAAGGGCCCAGCACAGTGGGTACCCACCGCAGACTCAAATGGGACATCGCCATCCCTGGGGGGCTGCGATCTGTGAAACTGTCGCCACTTTCGAGGGCTGCTGGGGGGCCCAGCACAGTGGGTACCCACCGCAGACTCAAATGTGACCTCGCCGTCCCTGGGGGGCTGCGATCTGTGAAACTGTCACCACCTTCGAGGCCTGCTGAGGGGCCCAGCGCAGTGGGCACCTACCGCAGACTCAAATGTGACCTCGCCATCCCTGGGGGGCTGCGATCTGTGAAACTGTCGCCTTTTTCGAGGCCTGCTGGGGGGCCCAGCACAGTGGGTACCCACCGCAAACTCAAATGGGACCTCGCCATCCCTGGGGGGCTGCGATCTGTGAAACTGTCGCCACTTTCGAAGCCTGCTGGGGGGCCCAGCACAGTGGGTACCCACCGCAGACTCAAATGGGACCTCGCCATCCCTGGGGGGCTGCGATCTGTGAAACGGTCGCCACTTTTTCGAGGCCTGCTGGGGGGCCCAGCACAGTGGGTACCCACCGCAGACTCAAATGGGACCTCGCCATCCCTGGGGGGTGCGATCTGTGAAACTGTCGCCACTTTCGAGGCCTGCTGAGGGGCCCAGCGCAGTGGGCTTCCCGCACGTTTGTCTCCTGCTCTTCGTTCCCGACTCCCCATGTCCTCTTCGAGCCTGTAGCTGTTACCCCTCTTTCTTGTATGGTTCTCCTGCGCATCATGCCATAGGCGCGTGTCCAAAGTAGCTTGCATATCAATCAACGGATCCTGCAATTTGATTGTCCACGTAAGTTTCGGCCAACTCTTCGTTTCCCATGATACACATGGGTTGGGTACGTCACATTTTTCGTCCAAAATCCGCCCGTCGGGGGGCAAGACCGACCTAACACTAGGACGAGACGGAACTCGACGGCCTGCGCCTGGAGTTCGACGACTGGGCCGACGTGCTGCAGATGCACGCGGCCGCCGCTGCGGGCCACCAAGGTCGGTGACCGCCGCACCCACCCGAGGAGGCGGAGGAAGACGAGGAGGCGGAGGAGGACGAGGAGGCGGAGGAGGACGAGGAGGAGGAGGAGGAGGAGGAGGAGGAGGGGGAGGAGGAGGGGGAGGAGGGGTAGGAGGAGGAGGAGGAGGAGGAGGAGGACGACGAGGAGGACGAGGAGGAGGAGGGGGAGGAGGAGGAGGAGGAGGAGGGGGAGGAGGAGGGGGAGGAGGGGGAGGAGGAGGAGGAGGAGGAGGAGGAGGAGGAGGAGGACGACGGGGCGGGGCCTCTTCGGCCTCGCCCCCCCCGTCCTCGTCGTCGTCCTCGTCTTGTGATGTCCCAGCCTACTTTCGCCTTGGGCGCTGGAAAGGATCTCGAGCACCAAGAAAGTACCGAAACTCAAGGGTTTTCACGCGTCGGGCCTTGGGACACACTCGTTCGACACTGTTTCGACACTTTTTCGATACTTTTCGGGTGCTCTAAATTATTTCTGGGATGTGGTCCGTAAGTACGATGGGAGCAACATAGTCCTCGTCACCTTCCTTGTCGTCGTCTTCTTTCTCGTTGTCGTCGTCGTCATGCCCTGAGATCCTGGCGTCTCAATTTCTGTTGAGCCGGGCGTTTCCGCCCAGTTTCGGGGCACCGGGACCCTTACAGAGTGATCCAGCTCGGGAAATGGGGCAGACTGATTGGGCCCACGGCTCTGGTCGTGATTGTATCAGACGTTGCATCTGCTTCGCTACGTCGGATCTCAGGGTCGTCCTTCTCCTCTGCCGCGGCTCCCGCTTCCCCCTCCAAGTCCTGTTGCAGTGGCAGCCCATGCCAAGAGACACCCTGCTTGCCTCCAGGGTGCCCTGGGTTTCTTGGGTTTCCATGGTTCTGCAATGGCAAGCGTGAACTCCCCACACCAAAACCAATGGACGTCCTGGGTTCCAGGGTTGGGTTTCTTGTGGAAGGTTTCTCGTGGTCGGGCTCCTGTCCTACAAGGACTGCGGCGGCTGGTGCCGCCTCCGCCGCCAGCTGGTTGATTCAGACGGCTTCGCTCTGCCTCGAGTCCTCGAGGCCTCGTCGTCGCTGTCCTCCTCCTTGTCGCCCTCGTGTACAGTGGGGGCGCGCATCAAGAAACCAGATGCTTTTCGTCAGGGTATCCTAGGTTTCTTCGCTCCTCGCGCTGCGCGGTGACTTCCCGCAGCCGTTGAAGGAGCTGCTGCGTTCAGGGTGCTCCGGGTTTCCCCCAGGTGCACCTCGCGCACGGGTTCTCAGGGTTGGGTTTCTTGCGAGGGCTTCGTGCGGCCGCGCCCGCACTGTAGCCAGCTCTGGCACGGCGGAGTCCCCTTCCCGTCCAGTCGGGCAGCTGGCAGCTCATCGGCTCGCTCGGTGCAGCGGCCTCTCGGAGCTTCCTGGTCGGGGCTCTCGAGCGTCGCCCCCTGCTCGGGGGCCCCAAACTATGTGGCTGTGGACGACGATCAAGGGAGAGGAAGCGCGTTGCCAACGAATTGCAGACGTCTACCACATGCGTTGAAACTGCCTGAAACGAGTAACGAGCATGTGTTAGACATGTTCAGAGCAGTTTCCTACATGTTGAGCACATCTTGAATTTGTCGGGCCTGTCCCCCTACAGGGAGATTCTCGACGACAAATAAATCATACCCCAACAATAGTCAAACCATAGTCCAAAAACAGCCTGGGGACTATTTCTGAGTAGTTTTCGACCTTTTTGGAGCATGTTTGGTGTATTTTTCACTGTTCGTCGAACATCCCCCTGTAGGGGGGCACGCCCGACATAAATCTTGAATCCAATGATAGGACCGTTAGGGTGCTTCTTGTTCGGGCGAAGAGAATTATGCACATGCACCGATCCTGGCAAGGCTCATCCTTGACCCATGATCGGTGCATATGCCTTCCTGGCCAAGGTAGGAGGGCATATGCACCGATCCTGGGCTCAGGATGGGCCTGGCCAGAATCGGTGCATGTGCATAGTTCTTTTTCCTCTATCTTGTCATGGCGTCCGCAGCGATGTGGTGACCACGCCGCATCCCCGCGCGGTTCTGCGGGACTCGTCTCGGCTCGTTCCCCGAAGGCGCCTCGGGCGACCGAGGCCTCCCGAGGTCCCAGGGCCGCGCGGCGGGATCTCTCTTGGGACTTCGAGGTCACCTCCTCCTCGTCCTTCTCCTCCTCCTCCTCCTCCTCCTCCTCCTCCTCCTCATTCCCGTCCTCCTCCTCCTCCTCCTCCCTCCCTCCTCCTCCTCTCCTCCCCCTCCTCCTCCTCCTCCTCCTCTCTCTCCTCCTCATCCTCCTCCTCCTCCTCCTCCTCCTCCTCCTCCTCCTCCTCCTCCTCCTCCTCCTCCTCCTCCCCCCACGGTCCGTCACCACACGGTTTAGGGGCCCCGAACCCTCACTCGCTTGGCCAGAAGGACCCCGAGGAATGAGGGCACTGGCGGCGGTTGTTTTTGTGGCTCTGCGGGAATCTATCTACAGTAACTAGACACATGCAACAGAAGCTCTTGCTCCAACGCATCCTAGTGCACACTCTTCGTCGATGCTCCAGGCTCCTGAGGTGCCCCAGGGCTTATGTGGGTCTCTGGGGCCATCGGGGGATCAGACATTTCAGTGGGGCACCTGCTTGCAGGCCGTTTTCTTATTGCGACGGCCTCGCGGCCGGTGCCGCCGACACGGAAGGACGACGACGACGGCGACGACGACGACGACGAGAAGGCGAGCACGCGAAAAACATAGAAATTTCATGATAATCAGTGACTGTTGCTTCTTGGGGTTCCCTTTGGGTGCTCTTGGAACCCTCCTGGGGCGTATTGTCATGTACGCGGAAGGCACGTCCGTGGCCATTCAGGTTCAAGGCTCAAGTTCCAACCTCTCTCCAGGGGGGCTGGAGCTTGATGTAGTCGTGGGCATGAGTGTCGGACCCGGCGGACGGCACGAGCAGGTTGGCGCGCACGCGGGCCGTGCGCGATGGTGCGGCGCTGAGCGGGCTTGCGTGCAGCAGGGCAGCCATGCCGTCGCGTGGCAACCGCGTGGGCGGACGTGGCTGTACATCCCTCCGTCTCTGCTCCTGCCCTTGCTCTGCTGCTGCCCATGCTTTGCTCTCTCTCTCTCTCTCTGACTCTCTCTCTCTCTCTCTTTCTACCCCTTGGGGGCTCCAGCCTTTCTGGGTCCAGCTTGCCCACCCTGTCTTGGGGCCCATCAAGGACACCACCCGACCTGTGCTTGGCAGATTTCCGCCGCGGCGGCGGAGTCACGTTTCGCGTGGCGGAAGGATGCCAGATGGGGCGAGCGCATCTCATGGTTGACAGGGGCGGCGATGCTTTGGACGACCGTTTTTTCTTCCCTTCTGCGACGCGAATGTAGGAACATAAGTATGTTTTCGACGGAGCGCCAGGAACCTTGCCGCCCAATCGGGGAAAACTGTGTTCGCGCCTGCGGCAGGCCGCGTGCTCGCTGCGCCCAGCAAAGAGAGAACGACGAGCAGGAGGAGAGGAGGGAAGCAAATATCGAAGAGAGAACGGACGGGGGGGTGATGAGGGCTCTGAGAAAACGGGGATGGACGAACGCGCTGACGAAGACCGTAGTGAGCGATGGCGAACATGACGACGATCGGCGTTGGAACCTGCCAGGGCAGGTGGTGCTGGCGATCTGCAGATCTTGTCTGGAGTTTCCTTATGATGCCCACTTCCGTGACCAGCGTTCGATCGTGGCGCTCGGCCCTGACATGAAACAAGTTCGTTCGCAACGCGAGCCCCCGCGGAGGTAGCTGAACACGCACAAATGTTGCAGTGTGTATTTCCGCGGAGACCCGTGCGATTGTTTCTGCGTAGACCAGCCCGCGCAGAAATCATTGCAGAACCTGCCTGGCTCACGCCGCATCGCCTCCGTGACAGTCCGACTTGCCCTCTGTTTGTCACTTTTTGTTGGCCGCCCCCAGGATCGGATAATGGGGGGGGGGGACAGGAGGGGGGTCTGAAGGGAAAGTAACAGAAGGAGGAAGAGGAGAAGGAGCAGCCGCAGCAACAGGAGGACGAAGGGGGATGATCAGGAGGCTGAGGACATAGGAACACAGATGTGCGAAAGCGAGGAGGAGACGGTGGAGGAGGAGGAGGACGGACAAAAAGGGGGGTGAGTGAAGGAGGACGAGACGGGGGCATGGGACGAACCGTTTTGTTTTGCTCGTTCGCCTCTTCATTTTCGTCCGATTGCTGCCTGACCTCCTGGAGTCCCGACACCGACCCGAGAAGACGGACGACCTCCTCCCGACCGCTTCCTCGCATCCAAGATGGCCTCATCGATTCCGCTATGCTATGGGCGTCAAACACAAGCCAAGCTTTTGGAGCATGCCATGGGAACCTCAAGCCGCGCTGTTGACCACCATTCGATCAATTTGAAACCGTATGATGGGACGTGCCAGCGTGCAACTGTGAGCTTGTCAGTGGTTGGGGCTTGCTCGAACCCAAACGCGTGCGACGCGCGCGCGTGATTCAAGGGAAAAATGTGTGTGCCCATTCGTGTCAGTCGCGGGCCTGCGTCTGACGCGTTTGTTGGCCCGAATTTCCACGCGTCCAGGACGCAGAAGGAATACCCACCATGCGGTTGGCGTATCCCGGGCTCGCGGGAATACGAGCGCGCGGATAGAGATATCTAGCATGCGTTCGGCATTCGCGTTTTTGACACATGTTTCCAAGGCTCAGTGTGCGCGTGAGAGAAAGAGAGGGAGAGAGAGAGAGAGAGAGAACGCAAAACAACAGACTCACCCGCACCGTGGTATCCAGTATGTGTGTTGCGCAAATTTTGACGTGTTTCTTGCAGCCACTGCTCCAGAAGGCCCTGGCGTGTCCGACAGCAATATCATGACGACGACGGGCTTAGTGACGAAGTCTCATACGGAATGCGCGGTCTGCTTTACGCGGCGTATCGCAGGACACCGCACAACCAAACGAGCATAAAGCAAACGTTCCACAATAATGTATGACTCGAGCTTCTTGCCGGGCTCGTGGATCCTTCAAGTTCCCCAGCCACGGCTCGTTCTACTGTCCGATCAGCGAGCGGGCGGGGAAAAGGAGAATTCCCAGCCCCAGTGGTCGGGAGTTGCTACAGGTGCCCCTGGCCCACGGTGCCCCCAGGTTTTCGCTCAATCTTGGAGCCCTTTGGGCCTTTTGGGCCTCGCGAAGGGTGGTCTTCGTTGGACATCCTAGGGGCACTTTGGGCCAGGGGTACATCCAGGATCAGTCGAATTGGGGCCTTGCGGAGGCCTCCAAGGGTAAGCATAGACTGCAACAGAGCCAAATTCCAGTAACAGAAACAAGAGTCTCGAGCGTGGACCTTCGAGGGGGCTTCTCGAGGAGGAGGAGGAGGAGGATGAGGAGGAGAAAAAGGAGGATGTGGAAGAGGAAAAGGAAGACGAAAAGGAGGAGGGTTCTCGAGGAGGAGGAGGAGGAGGACGTGGAGGAGGAGAAGGAAAAAGGAAAAAGAGGAGGGTGGTTCTCGAGGAGGAGGAGGAGGAGGAGGAGGAGGAGAAGGAGGACGTGAAGGAGGAGAAGGAAAAGGACAAGGAGGGTGGTTCTCGAGGACGTGGAGAAGAGGAAAAGGAGGACGTGGAGGAGGAGAGGAAAAGGAAAAGGAGGACTGTTTTCGAGGAGGAGGAGGAGGAGGAGGAGGAGGAGAAGAAACAAAAATAAGGATGACGTGGAGGAGGAGAAGGAAAAGGAAAAGGAGAAAGTCTTCTCGAGGAAGAGGAGGAGAGGGAGGACGTGGAGGAGGAGAAGGAAAAAGCAGGAGGAGGAGGAGAAGGAGGACGTGGAGGAGGAGAAGGGACATGAAAATGAGGAGGATTCTCCAGGAGGAAAACGAGGAGGAAAAGGATGAGGAGGAAGATCACGCGACGAGGACGACCACGAAGATGACGACGGTAGTCACTGCGACAAAGATGACGAGAAATGACGAGGACGAGATGGAGGAGCAGGAAAGGAGTAGGAGGAGGAGGAGGAGGAGGAGGAGGTGGTACGACAAGCTCCGCATGCCTTAAGGGGTTCGAGCCCCGAAGCCTCGTAACCTCCAGATTGTTGTGCCTCATCTTGTGGCCTACAGGTGCATGAGATGTTTGAGGCCTCCCTTCCGTGCCATGACCTAGCACTGGGGATGTGAGGGTCCCAGCATAAACACCATGGGCACGTATCGAGTGCTCTGACCTTCCAATGATTTACTCTGTGCAGTACGGTGGATTTGCCTCCTCGAAGTCAGGGGGTAAACTGCTGTGGTGATGTACCAAAGCCAAAAGGAGCTCGGAACCTTTCAAACTTTTCAGGGGTATGGCTCCAGGGACGGGGTCCAGATTCGGCCAGTCCCTTCCCCTGTCGTCCCTCCCCTCATTTACCCTTCCCCCGACCTGTGATCTCCCTATTTCTGTCGTGGTGCGTCGCTTGGAAGCAAGAGGACGGCCGTTCGTGGTGACACAGTCCAGAGCCTCGAGCCCTCGAGGAGCACGAGGACGAGGGGGGCAAGGACGAGGAGCACGAGGAGAACAGAGGGGACCGGCGCAAGGACGAGGACGAGGACGAGCGTGAGGCACGAGAAGATCGAGGATCGAGCAGGAGGGCCCGCCCGCCAGGCGGGGGCCTGGGCGGCGGCGCGACGATGGTCTACGCCGAGGCGGCGTCCCGGCAGCAGGGCTCTCCGGACCGTCGCGGGGGGGGGCGGGGGTCGGGGATCGCTCGCTCGGCGTGGCGCCCTCCCTCCTTCGGGAGGAGGGGGAGGAGCAGGAGGGGGAGGGGCCAGGGGGGGGGGGGGCAGGGGGGAGAGGGGGCGTCGGGCGGGGGAGGCAGGTGGGAGTAAGAGGAGGGAGAGAGTGAGGGAGGCAGGAGGAGGAGGAGGAGGAGGAGGGGAGGAGGAGGAGGGGGAGGAGGAGGAGGAGAGGGGAGGAGGGAGAAGGAGGAGAGGAGGAGGAGGAGGAGGAGGAGGAGCAGCAGGAGCAGGAGCAGGAGCAGGAGCAGGAGCAGGAGGAGAAGCTAGAGGAGAAGGAGGAGGAGAGGAGGAGGAGGAGCAGGAGGAGGAGGAGGAGGAAGAGGAGGAGGAGGAGGCGGAGGCGGAGGCGGAGGTGGAGGAGGAGGAGGAGGATACAGAGCAGGCGACAAGAGATCCAGAGCCGGCCACTGAACTTCTGCCGCGTGAGTCTCTTGCCCAACCGCCGCCGGGCTGGCCGCACCTCGACCCCCGAGCTGCCCCGGCCCTTGCCGCGGGCTCCGACACAGCGGAGCACCACGGCGTGGCGCCGCGAGCGCCCTCGGCCGAGGGCGGGGCCCCTCGGCCGCTGCTCCGGGCCGGCTCCCGCCGTCGAGGGCCGGACACCGCCGAGCCAGCCGGCAGGCATGCGCCGAGCCCCCCTTCAGGCTTCGGCCTCGGCCAGCCCCGAGGCTCGGCCTCGGCCCTCGAGCCCTCGGCCCTCGAGCCCTCGGGCCCTCGCCCTCGGCCTCGGCCTCGGCCCTCGGCCCTGGGCCAGCCCTGAGGCTGGCAGGCATCCGTCGAGCCCTCGGCCTCGGCCCTCGGCTTCGGCCTCGGCGCTGCAACGTTTTCGCCCTGGGCGTGTTCGCGGGGCGTCGGGCCCCCGGGCCATCACGGGCCGATGCGGCTCGGAGAGTGGCGCACGAGGCGGGGTTCCGGCCATGATCGTCGCGAGGTTGCAATTTCTTCGCGTCGTCGGATCTCAGGGTCCGAGGAAGACGGGGTTGAGTGCCGTGTGTGTGTGTGTGTGTTCTACGCCGCGCCGCCGCGCGCGTGGAGTGTGTGCGTTTGTGTGCGTGTGTGTGTGTGTGTGTGCGTGTGTGTGTGTGTGTGCGTGTGTGTGTGTGTGTGTGTGTGTGTGTGTGTGTGTGTGTGTGTGTGTGTCCGTGTCCGTGTCCGTGTCCGTGTCCGTGTGTGTGTGTGTTGTGTGTGTGAGAGTTTCTCTTCCTGCATATCATCGTGCGACTCCTCCCACACCAGTCTGTATATTGCCTTCGGCATCTTCCACGTGCATCCGCTTCGGCAGTCTCCGACTGCATAATTACGTCGGCCACGTCCGTCCTGACCACCCGTCTGCAAGGCCAGGCGGCGATTGGCAAGCAGGCGTGGCCCGCCCTGACCTTCGCTGCGGTGACATGCGCCCAGCCGCCGACGAACAAGTGTCTGCGTGTGTGGGTATCCTGGCCAGGGCCACGAAACCTCCCAGACTCCATGGCCCCGCCTGCTCCTCTCTGTGCGCTCCACGGTCCTGCGCCCTCTCGTCCCCGAGCGGCGCGCGCGCCGGCGTGCTCCGCCTTTGGGCGCGGCATCGGCGCTCGTCCTCGTCGCGCCCCCCCTTCCCCCCCCCCCTCCGATCGTCCTTGCACGTGGCCTGGGCCAGGGTGCACTGACCCCCCTCTCCCCGGCCCCCATTGTTGCTCGGCGCACCCCCGAGGAGGGGCGAGGGGGGGGGGCGATCTCCTTGGGGCCAGGGGGAGCAGGCCTCCCCCGCCGGCGGCCGCCGCTGACGCGTTCGAGTTGCAGCGGCTTCGCGGATGGAGGGCGGTTCTTGGATGGTTGAAATCTTAGGGAGGGTTTTATGGCACGATTTAAGGTTGCCTGGACGCAGCAGTCACGCTGACTCGCGGTGTTGTAATTCCAGGAATGGTATTGTTCGGCACGGTTTTGGATCGTCCGGACGCAACAGTCACGTTGACCTGCGGCACGACAATTCCAATAATGATGTTTTAGCACGACTGCGGGTTCTCAGACAGTTGTCTTCACATGGGACACTTCCCGGACGAGATGGCAGCGGCCCTTCAATCTCACTGGTCGTCGGTGTTCGCATCCTGTCACATTGACCGCCGTCGCTTACGTAATTGGCTCCGCGAAAACGTTTCTGCCAAGGGGCTACCGCCACCGCCCCCAGACAGCCAGTTATGCGCGCCCGCTCGAGAGCATGTTCGGGCTGCCGTGGGGACGTCGCCAAACAGCGCTCCAGGACAGGATGGAAAGCCTTTTCTCGATTGTCGGGTTGACCCAAAAGGGGCTCCAACGACAAGGGGGTGGTGCAATAGATTTGGCGCAGTAGATTTGTGAGGTTGCTATACATTTTGGGCGTGCAATGCATTCCGGGGCGCAGATGTATTGCTGCACTGTCGCGTGCAATACATCACTTGCAGCACAATGCAACACGATTCTCCGGCGCAGTACATCTGCAATTCAACCGCCCGAAATTCAGTGCGCCGCCCCCTTTTCGCTGGACCCCCTCTGGGGTCACCCAAAAGATTGGTGCGCGCTGGGTCCACTGGCCGTGGGCGCCTTGCACGGTGCGTCTGCAGCACCTGGCCTCCTGCCCCGGGGAATCCCTGGAGGGGCCCTGCGCTCCCAGGGCATCTGACAGCAGCGGCAGCACGGTGCTGCTGCTCTGCTCCCCAAAGCGCCCCTCGGGAACGACGAGCGCGCCGGCGAGGTCAACGCAACCATGTTGCAGTGCGCCCCGAGTGACGAGGCAGGCATGGCCGCATTCTTCGAGTTCAGTGCGGCGTTCCCAGGTGCCGCACATGATTTTCCTACGTGAAGCCCTTGCTGCAGTTGATCTCATTCCGTGGGCGTTGAGGTTCGTCGCCGCTCCCCGCCAGAAAAAGAACATGATCGACCCACGAACCCGGAAAGGCATATAGAAATGTAAGGCATGGCAACGCTTCATAGACATGCAATGCTGAGTGTATCGATCTTGATGTACCGTGCCGAGGGCTGTGTTGTGCTGCGCCGTGCTGAATTGCGGTGTGCCATGCCGAGATTGTGCTCTACAGCGTTGTGGATCGAGCCCTCCTTTGCATCCGAGTCCTGACCGAACTGATCTGGATCTGAAGCTCGAGCTGCCTGGGCACATAGTAGCTGCCCCAGAGCTAATTGACAGGGGAACATGCCAGGACGACGCGCCGCGGAACGTCCCAAGGGACGCGCCAGGCGACGTGCCGGAGGACGTGCCATGGGGACGCACCGCGGGACGTGCCAAGGGGACTCACTACGGAACGTGCCAATGGACGTGTCACGGGTCGTGCCAGGGGACGCGCCGCGCGACGTGCCAGGGGGACTCGCCACTGGACGCGCCACGGAACGTGCCAGGGACCGTGCCAGGTTGCAATGCTGAGTGTATCGATCTTGATGTACCGTGCCGAGGGGTGTGCTGTGCTGCGCCATGCCGAGATTGTGCTCTACAGCGTTGTGGATCGAGCCCTCCTTTGCATCCGAGTCCTGACCGAACTGATCTGGATCTGAAGCTCGAGCTGCCTGAGCACATAGTAGCTGCCCCAGAGCTAATTGACAGGGGAACATGCCAGGAGGACGCGCCGCGGAACGTCCCAAGGGACGCGCCAGGCGACGTGCCGGAGGACGTGCCATGGGGACGCACCGCGGGACGTGCCAAAGAGGGACGCGCTACGGAACGTGCCGATGGACGTGCCACCTCATGCTAGACATCTGCCTGGGCGAACTGGAAGGGAAAACAAGTGCTTCGCTCAAAACATCCTCAACACATCTTTATGTCAGACGTCCGTTCCAGGCCCCGAGGAAGGCCCCACGAGGCCCATGTTAGATACCCCCTACGTGGCCTGGACACGTGAAGGCACTTGGTTCCGCCATGTTAAATACCCCCCTGGGTTGCCTGGACACGTGTAACCACGCGGTTCCGATTCGGGACAATCATGTTGGATACCCCCTGGGTGGTCTGGACACGTAAACACACGTGGGACCAGCTCTGGGCAACCATGTTGGATACACCCCTGGGTGGCCTGGACACGTTAAAACATGTGATCCTTGCTCGGGACAGCCATGTTAGATATCCCCCTGGGTGGCCTGCATACGTAAAAGCACGTGGTGCCAGCCCGGGACAATCATGGTAGATACCACCCTGGGCGGCCTGGACACGTGATAAGAGAGTGGCCCGCACCCTGTGGTTTGTCGATCGGGATTTCAACAACCAAGGCTTCGCCAGAGAACTCCTCATATCCTAATTCGCCTGTCCTGCTCGACCTCTCGTCATTCATCAGGGAGAGAGAACTGGCCAAAACTCGGCTGGGGGGGGGCGGCGTAAAGCAGGGGCGGCTTCGCCGGCGGAGAGGCCGGCGGGAGCCGGCGGAAGCGGAGGTCGACATCCCGAGAGATCACAACAGTTCA
>CAUYUJ010016760.1:548867-613867 GCA_963575745.1 Prorocentrum cordatum | reverse complement strand
TGCCAACGCAATGCCAAAGCTTTGCCATCGCAATGCCAAGGCGATCCCAGTTCAATGCCAATGCAATGCCAATGGGGGTATCGGTTGTGGTAGATTCCAAAAGGAATCCTCCCTGTGGAGGGTTTCGATTGGAATCCTTCCGTGGGGGGTTCCACTATGAATATTTTATGTGGGGGGCTTTCAAAAGGATGCCTTATTGTGGAAGGTAGGGCACCCTTCTGTGGTGGGAGCCATTCGAACTCGCCAGCGCAATGCCGAAGCAGTGCCAACGCAATGCCAAACCAATGCCAATGCAATGCCAATTGGGGGTATTGTTTGTGGTAGATTTCAATAGCAATCCTTCTAAGAACCCTTATCCGGGGGATTTCGACAGGAAACCTTCTATGGAGGGCTTCGCATGGAACCCTTCTGTTGAGGATTTCAGTTTGGATCCATCTTGTGGGGGGAATTCAACAGGCATCTTTTTTGAGGGGGTGTGCAATATGAATCCTTTTTTAAAGTCTTTGAGTAGGACCCGCCGGCGCACTGTCAACGCAATGCCAACGCACTGCTAGCGCACTGTCATCGCAATGCCAATGCGATGCCAAACCGTTGCCAAACCAATGCCAATGCAATGCCGATGGCGAGATTCCTGTCTTCCAACAGATTTCACTTGGAATCCTTATATGGATGATTTGGTTCCGAATCCTTTGTTCGGAGGGTTTCGATAGGAATCCTCCCGTGGAGGGTTTCGATTGGAATCTTTCTGCGGGGGGGTTCACTTTGAATCCTTCATGTGGGGGCTTTCAAAATGATCCCTTCTTGTGCAAGGTTTTCATAGGAATCCTTCTGTGGGGGGAGCCACTAGAACTCGCCAGCGCAATGTCAACGCCATACCAACGCAATGCCAAACCGATGCCAAAGCGATCCCAATTCAATGCCCATGCAATGCCAATGGGGGAAATCGTTTGTGGTCGGGTTCAAGAAGGATCCTTCTATGAAGGGCTTCGAATGGAATCCTTCCGTGAGGGAGTTCATTGTGAACCCTTCTTGTGGGATGCTTCAATCGGAATCCTTCTTGTGGGGGGGGGCCAACAGGAATCATTCTGCGAAGGGAGGTGTTGGAACTCGTCAGCGCAATGTCAGCGCAATGCCAACGCAGTGCCAACGCAATGCCACACCAATGCCAAAGCGATCCCAACCCAATGCCAATGCACTGCAAATGGGGGAAATTCTTTGCGGTATATCTCAATAGGGATCCTTATGTGGAGGGTTTCGCATGTAATCCTTCTGTGGAGGGTGTCAGTAGGAGTCCTTGTAGAAGGTTTCGATCGGAGTTCTTCTGTGGAGGGTTCCATTAGGGCTCGCCAGCGCAATGCTTGCGACATGCAAGCACACTAGCAACGCACTGCCAAGCGCAATGCCAACGCAATGACAATACGATGCCAAACCATTGCCAAACCAATGCCAATGCAATGCCAAGGGGGATTCTTTCTCTCGCAGTATTTCAATATCAAGCAAGGGTTCATAGGAATCCTTCTGTGGGGGGGCCACGAGAACTCGCCAGCGCAATTCCAACGCAATACCAAAGCAATACCAAACCGATGCCAAAGTGATCCCAATTCAATGCCAATGCAATGCCAATAGGGGAAATCCTTTGTGATCGGGTTCCAGAAGGATCCTTCTATGGAGGGGTTCGAATGGAATCCTTCCGCGAGGGAGTTCAATGTGAACCCTTCTTGCGGGATGCTTCAATCGAAATCCTTCTGATGGGGGGCCCAACAGGAGTCATTCTGCGAAGGGAGGTGTTGGAACTCGCCAGCACAATGTCAGCCCAATGCCGACGCAGTGCCAACGCAATGCCACACCAATGCCAAAGCGATCCCAACCCAATGCCAATGCACTGCCAATGGGGAAATCCTTTGTGGTAGACTTCAATAGGAATCCTTGTGTGCAGGGTGTCGCATGTAATCCTTCTGTGGGGTGTGTCAGTATGAACCGTTTTGCGGAGGGTTTCAATATGAGTACTGGTAGAAATTTTCGATAGGAGTCCTTCTGTGGAGGCTTCCATTCGGACTCGCCAGCGCGATGCTTGCGAATTGCAAGCACGCTAGCAACGCACTGCCAAGCGCAATGCCAATGCAATGCCAATGCAATGCCAATGCGATGCCAAACCATTGCCAATGCAATGCCAAGGGGGGTTCTTTCTTTCGAAGTATCTCAATATCAATTCTTCTGCGGGTGATTCCAATAGGAATCCAAGTGTGGAGGATTTCAATAGGAATCATCCAGTGGAGGGTTTCGATAGGAATCCTTCTGTAGAGGATTTCACTATGAATCCTTCTTGTGGGGGCGTTCAATAGGAATCCTTCTAAAGGGGGAGGGCAGATGCGGCCACGACGCATTCCTTTTTTCTAGCCTCCGACCCCCCCCCCCCCCCTTCAGATATTTTTCATATTTGTTCTGAGGGGGGGAGAGAGAGAGAGAGAGAGAGAGAGAAAAACAAAAAAAAACACAACAAAACTAACATCAAACAAGGAGGAGGAGGAAGAGGAGGAGGAGGAGGAGGAGGAGGAGGAGGGAGGGGGAGGCGGAAGGAGGCGAGACGCCACAGAGTACGCACACCACTGAAAGACGCACGCGCGAACTCAGTGTGAGAGCCTCGCGCGCGCGCTCTGGAACCCCGAGGGGCTCCACAATCTTCCGTTTTCGAGGAGGAGGAGGAGGAGGAGGAGGAGGAGGAGGAGGAGGAGGAGGAGGAGGAGGAGGAGAGGAGGAGGATGGGAGGAGGAGGAGGAGGAGGAGGAGAGAAGGAGGAGGAGAGGAGGAGGAGAAGGAGGTAGATAATGAGGAGGAGAGCCACGAGGAGGAGAGGAGGAGAGGAGAAGGAGGAGAGGAGGAGTAGGAAGAGGGAGGAATGAGAGGAGGTAGGAGAGGAGAGGAGGAGGGAGGAGGAGGAGAGGAGGAGAGAGGATAATGAGGAGAGAGCGTGGACGACAGGAGAGGGAGGAGGAGGGGGAAGAGGAGGAGAGGAGGAGGAGGAGGAGGAGGAGGAGGAGAGGAGAGGAGGAGGAGGAGAGGAGGAGGAGGACGAGAGGAAGGAGGAGAGGAGGAGGAGGAGGAGGAGGAGGAGGAGGGAGGAGGAGGAGGAGGAGAATAAGAGTACTAAGAAGCATACTACTACTATGAATATCAATAAGAATATTAAAAATAATACAAATATTGATAGTAATAATACTTATAATAATAATACTACTACTAATACGAATAATAATACTAATACTAATAATACTACTAATAAAAAAAATAATAATAATAATAATAATAATAATAATAATACTAGTAATATTAATAACAATAATAATAATGATAACAATGATAATAATAATAATAATACTAATAATAATGATAATAATAATACTAACACCAAGACGAGTAATACTAATAACAATAAGTATAGGAATACAAGAATGATAAGAGGAGGAGAAGACGATGAGAAAAAGGAGGAGGAGGAGGAGGGTGGAGGAGGAGGGTGGAGGAGGAGGAGGAGGAGGAGGAAGAGGAGGAGGCACAGTACGATCATGTCCATCCGCGCCCCGCACGAAAGCACCGCCCCCACGCGTTCGCAAGAGCACCCGTGGCTCCCGGAGGGGCACTGTGGTCGACGCCGGCCCGTGCAGGCTGCCGCCGCCACGCAGGCGGCCGGGGCCCCGCCGGAGGCGGCGACGCGGCCGCCGGGGGGCGAGGACGAGGACCCCAGGCCTCGGAGGATCTGGACGCCCGAAATGGGCCCGGAAAGAATGGGTACAATGGCCAACCGCAGCTCCTGTTCCTTTTGAGCCGGATTCGCTGTCCACGCCGCCGCGGCCTGTGTCCATTCGAGGCAGAAGGCCGCCCGCCCAACCGCGGCCGCTGTTGGTTTGGGACAGCATTTGTTGTTGGGCATTGTGCCCATGTTTTCCGTACCCATTTCGGGCGCCCACAGAGGAAACGGTACCCATACCTCTCTACCCTCCCCTCGTTCTCCCCGTTTTGCGCCTCCTGGGCCTCCGTCGTCGCCGCCGCTGGTTTCGCCCCGTACTCCTGGTCGGAGCGCACCCCGGGAGAGGTCCTGGGAGGAGCGGTATGGGTACCTTTCTGTCTCCCCAAAAGACCCCCTCGCGTTGTGAGAACATCGCGACGGGAGGTTGTTCGTCATTTTCGGCCCTTGGGGGCCCTTCCCAGGCCTCGGGACCGTCCAAAAGCGCTTCAGGATGAAACGCTGGGACTCAGACCTTTGGGGTCGACGCTGTGAAAAAGTCACACGACGTCGGGGGTCTGGGACTGCGTGGTGGGGCGTGGGGCCACAGGCTGGTGCGGGCGGGAACGTTGGCTCAGCCAGCGTTCGGTTCTCGAGACCGTCGGTTCTCGGCGGCCTCTCGAGCCTCGGGCTGCTCTCCAGCGGCTGCGCCTCGCCGAGGGCTTCGAGGTCGTCGGTTCTCGGCGGCGCTCGAGCCTCGGGCTGCTCTCCGGCGGCTGCGCCTCGCCGAGGGCTTCGAGGTCGTCCGTTCTCGGCGGCGCTCGAGCCTCGGGATGCCCTCCGGCGGCTGCGCCCTGGGGCAGTGGCTCAGGGGGCACTGGTGGGCCCGACGACGACGATCATTGGCTCAGGGGGCATTGCTGGGGGGGGGGTCGGAGGCACCCAGGGCCGCAAACCACGCAACAAAAACGGCCGCCGCCATGCTTGGTGCAGCGCCCGGATCTGAGGGGATGTCCGCGCTTCGTGGCGTGACATCCGACCCCGACTCAGACCTCTGGAAATGTTAGGGAGGTCCAGGGGCGGCCTGACCGACCCCTAGCAGACCATCCCCTTCCGTGACGTCCCCCTCGCCTCGCCTCGCCCCAAGACGCAATGGAGGATGACGATTAATGAATGACCAGGGGTCGTGTTCACGCGGCGGCGCCCGGGATGACGATTAGAAAACACCGGCCGCGGGCTGGAAAGCTATTTTTCTCGATCGTTCTCCTCCAGCCAGACACTTGTGCAGAAATAGCAGACAACTATTTGTTTAAAATCGTTCTCTCCCATGTTTTATTAATCGTCATCCCGCATTATGCATGCGGCCGGAGGAGAGCTTGAGAGACAAGGGTGGCATCACGGAAGAGGATGGTCTGCCAGGGGTTGGTGCGGCCGCGCCCGAGGGGTCGCAGCGCGATCGCGGTGGCCGCACATCGGGGCAAGGCTCTGGTCAAGGATTGAGTCGGGCGTGTCCCTCTACAGGAGGAGTATTCAAAAGTAGCCAAACAATAGTATGAGGACGATTTCCTAGTATTTGTCGAATATTGTTGGGCATTGTTGGAGTTTTTGTTTTAAAACATGATCGTCCAACATCGGCCTGTAGGGGGACATGCCCGACCTAAGTCAAGGAGTGGCATGCCCCCTCCCGGCCTCTGCACCCCGCTCGGAGATGCAGGCGTGGCTCCTCGTGCACCATGCAGTGGAGGCCCACCAAGAAGCACCCTGCTCCTCCTCCTCCTCCTCCTCCTCCTCCTCCTCCTCCTCCTCATTCTCTTCCTCCTCCTCATTCTCTTCCTCCTCCTCCCCCTCCTCCTCCTCCGCCTCCTCTCCTACTCCTCCTCCTCCTCCCCCTCCTCCTCCTCCTCCTCCCACTCCTCCTCCTTGGCCTCCTCCTCCTTGGGCTCCTCCTCCTCCTCCTCCTCCTTGGCTCCTCCTCCTCCTCCTCCTCCTCCTCCTCCTCCTCCTCCTCCTCCCTCCTCCTCCTCCCCCCCTCCTCCTCCCTCTCGTCCCCGCTCCTCCCCCCTCCCCCTCCCCCTCCTCCTCCTCCCCCTCCTCCCCTACCCCCCCTCCTCCTTCCTCCTCCTCCTCCTTCCTCCTCCTCCTCCGCCTCCTCCCCTCCTCCTCCTCCCCTCCCACTCCTCCTCCTTGGTCTCCTCCTCCTTGGGGCTCCATCCTCCTCCCTCTCTTGCCTCCTCCTCCTCCTCCTCCTCCTCCTCCTCCTCCTCCTCCTCTCCTGCCTCCTCCTCCCTCCTCCTCCTCCTCCTCCTCCTCCTCCCTCCTCCTCCTCCTCCTCCTCCTCCCTCCTCCTCACTCCTCCTCCTTCCCCTCCACCCTCCCCCTCCCCCTCCTCCTCTGCTCTCCTCCTCCTCCTCCTCCTCCTCCTCTTCTCCTCCTCCTCCTCCTCCTCGCCTCCTGGCGTAGAGTGGAGGCCCATGCCAAGAAGCACCCTGCTTGCCTCCAGAGTGCCCCGGGTCTCTTGGGGGTCGATGGTTCTGCCGTGGGAGGCGTGGCGTTCTCACCCAAAAGTCGATGGACGTCCTGGGGTCTCAGGGTTGGGTTTCTTGTGGAAGGTTTCCTGTGATCGGGCCCCTACTGTATGTAGAGCTGTCAACCTATACCCGACATGGCCAGACATGTGTTGTTGTTTCGCGAGGAGCCGATTGCGGTCGAGAACTTTTGGACACCGCGTCGCTCAACCTCTTCTTGCCATTCGCGATCCGGAGCGACACGCCATCCACCTCCGGGTCACCGAGCGTCGCGTCCCGAGCTTGCCCGAGCCTCCCGCCCCGCGGGGCGGAGCATGCTGCCCGTTTGCAGGGGAGAGCGCACCGCCCAGGCCGCCGCCGCGACCCGCGAAGCAAAAGTTCCTGACAGCATAACGCAACCAATGCTTCAGCGCTCCAGCGAGATCCTCGGGGGGCCCTGCGGACGCCCCCCCCCCCCCCCCAGAGGAGGAGGTGGAGGAGGTCGGAGGAGGAGTAGGAGGAGGGAGGAGGAGGAGGAGGAGGGGGGCCCGCCCCTAGATCTGCCGACGCACCCCCCACCCTCGCCCGTCCCGAGGAGGAGCTCCTCGACGTCCCGCAGCCGGCCGGGCCCGCCAGGACTCCGCCCCGCCGGCCGAGCCTGGGAGTTTCCACCGCGAGCGCGCGCAGCGGCGGCGGTGGCGACGGCGACGACGACAACGACAACGACGACGACGACGACGACGACGACGACGACGACGACGACGACGACGACGACGACGACGACGACGACGACGACGGCGGCGGCGGCGGCGGCGGCGGCGGCGGCGGCGGCTGCGGCGGTGTTTACGAAGCAGCTTTGCCCTGCTCGATTCCTTCTTTGGGTCGTGCGTTTACGAAACGGTATCGCTTGCCGGTGGATGCTTTGCAGAGGGCTATCTCAGATGAGTCTTGGACGCCCGAAATGGGTACGGAAAGAATGGGTACAATGCCCAGCAGCAGTTCCTGTTCATCTTGAACAGGACTCGCTGTCCGCGCCGCCGCGGCCTGTGTCCATTTGAGACAGAAGGCCGCCTGCCCAACAGCGGCCGCTGCTGGTTCGGGACAACATTTGCTGTTGGGCATTGTGCCCAGTGTTTCCGTGCCCATCTCGGGCGTCCATATGAGTCCTCCCACCAGCTAGTTTGTGCCTCTGCCTCCCTCCTGAAGACGTCGTGCGATCGCGCGAGCGTGCTCCAACTCACGCGTGCTTCTCTGCGGCCCAGGGTCCCCCATCCACGGCCACCTCGTCGAAGGTGCGGGTGCTTTACCGCTCCTGGAATCCTCCGCTCGAGATTTGTCGCGTCGTATTTACGCGCGTCCGACCATTTCCAGGACTTCCTGCCGTCAATGCTCTACCCCCTTCGCTCAGGCCCTCGCCTCCTTGTTTCGCCCTCCCTGCATACCCCGGTGCCCGCGCTTCCCTTCGCCCTCACATCCCGGTCGCTTTCTCCCCCCGCCCTCATCCTCCTTTTCCTTTCCTCCTGCTCATCGAAGAAGAAACAACGGCATATGCATAAACTGTTAGCGCTCAAAGCGGAGCGCGCCAGGGGCGGCTCCGGAGGCGCCGCCCGGTGGGCCCAGCGCGGATCCGAGAAATCCGCGCGGAGCGCCAAAAGCTGATGTTCATGCTGTTTTTTGTTTTTTCTTCTAGCTCATCCCCTTGCCAGTTTGCCACCTGTTTCTCCAATGTGCGCAATTCCCTGGTTTCGATTGCGCACAGGACGATGGGGTCGTCTTTGGGGGTCCAGGTCCGCTAGGACACGCGTCCCCGGATAGATCAACAATCGGCGCAACGGGGAGGGGGGGGGGGGGGGGGTCGGATGTCAGGTATGACGCAAGCGCGCCTGGCGTGCCCCCCCCCCTCCTCTTCCCCTCTGGTATGCCGCTGTGCGTTTCGGTCTATGCAAGTGGCCGCTTGGGCCGCCAGGGGATGTCCACACCGCGCCCCTTCCCTCACCGTGGCCATCTTGGCTCGAGCCATCTTGTCCCAAGGAGGGGGAGGAGGAGGAGGAGGAGGAGGAGAGAGAGGAGGAGGAGGAGGGGAGGAAGGAGGAGGAGGAGGAGGGAGGAGGAGAGGAGGAGGAGGAGGAGAGAGGAGGATAGGAGGAGGAGGAAGGAGGAGGAGGAGAGGAGAGAGGAGGAGGAGGCGGAGGAGGAGAGGAGGAGGAGGAGGAGGAGGAGGAGGAGGAGGAGGGAGGAGGAGGAGAGGAGGAGGGAGGAGAGGAGGAGGTCGGAGGAGGGAGGAGGAGGAGGAGGAGGAGGCGGAGGAGAGGAGGAGGAGGAGGAGGGGAGGGGAGGGAGGAGGAGGAGAGGAGGAGGAGGAGGAGGAGGAGGAGAGGAGGAGGAGGAGGAGGAGGAGGAGGAGGAGGAGAGGAGGAGGAGGAGGAGGCGGAGGAGGAGGAGGAGGAGGAGGAGGGGAGGAGGAGGAGAGGTGAGAGAGGAGGAGGAGAGGAGGAGAGGAGGGAAGGAGGAGGAGGGAGGAGGAGGAGAGGAGGAGGAGGAGGAGGAGGAGGAGGAGGAGGAGAGGAGGAAGGAGGAGGGGAGAGGAGGAGGAGGAGAGGAGGAGGAGGGGAGGAGGAGGAGGATGAGGAGGAGGAGGAGGCGGCGGCGGAGGAGGAGGAGAGGAGGAGAGGAGGAGGAGGAGGAGGGAGGAGGGTAGGGGGAGGGGGAGGGGGAGGGGAGGGGGAGGGGGAGGAGGAGGAGGAGGGGAGGAGGAGGAGGAGGCGGAGGAGGAGTAGGAGGAGAGGAGGAGGAGGAGGAGGAGGAGGTGAGGAAGAGGAGGGGGAGGAGGGGGAGGAGGAGGAGGAGGACCCCCTGCCCACCGCGGCCACTCCCCACTCCGCGCTCCGCCGCGCACCTAGAGGGCCCTCGTGCTCCCTCCCTTCCCCGCTGGGGGTGCTGCGCGCATCGCGGGGGCCCAGGGCTCCTGTCTTGCCTGCTTCTGTTGTCGGGCAGCGGTGGTAGTTTCCCGAGAGAGCCCCAAGAGGTCAAAATGGCTGATGCTACGATTTGTAGGATTTTCGCCTTCTCTCGTGTTTTCGGCTTTTTGACGCTCCAAGACGGCTCGAGACCGACTGGGGGCACGCCGCCGCCGCTGGGCACTGGAGAACGACTGCATGCATGGCCCTCCGTGAGCCGATCAGCTCCCCCAGCAGGAGGAGGGGAGCAGGCGATCGGCGCCTGTCACGACTGGCTCTCGTGCGCGTCATGGATTGGTCTCGGGGGTCCAGAGCCAGCTTTCAAGGGAGGAAGAACCACCCGGACCCGACAATCAGCGTTTGCTGAACGGCCCTGGGCGTTTACTAAACAGCCCTGCCCTATTCGATTCCTTCTTTGGGTGCGTTGGCTGAACGACCTGGCGCGTCGGGGTGATAATTATGAGGGTGGATTTTTTCTGCCCTCTAAACACTGGCCCTCATGCGCTTCATGGGCTCATCTCGGGGATCCAGGGCCAGCTAATCGCGGTGGAAGAGAACCTTCAGAAGTGCCAGTCCGCCCGCCTCGCCCGTGCGAAGACGACTCAAACAGCAGCTTGAGAGTACTCGTGTGATCAAGGAAGAGCCCGCGGGCCGCTCCGGCTGCTCACGACAGAAGCCCTCCGCCTCGGAGTGCTCGCCCTCCCCTCTCCCCCGCGGCCGCCCTGCCCGTCCTCCCCCCCCCTTTCTGCATGCCGGCCAATTCGCTTTGTAGTGCCCCTGCGTCGCTGCCACGCTGGAGCGGATTGCCCCGCCTCGCTGACGACGGAAAAGCTGATCAAGGAACAGGTCTCGCCCTCCATGCCCCATTGATATATTTCGCCCTCTTCTCTCAGTTGCTCGCCCTGGCTCTCTACCTCGCTTCCCTTCGACGCCCCGCGCCCCCCGCCCCCAATCCCTGCCACGTCATCAACTGATTCGTCGTCGTCGTCAGGATCGTCGTCGTCATTGTCGCCTTCGGTGAATGCTCACGGTGACGTCTTCGCCGTTGCCGCCGCCGCCGTGCGCCGTCGTCCGTCCTCCGTGGATTCCGCCCTCGCAGCCGCCCACAAACCCTAGTCCTCGATCCCCGAAGCCCGAGGACCGAGGAGCCTTGCGAGGGTCCTCGAAGGCGCTCGGAGGCCCTCGAAGGCACTCGAGGGCTTTCGACGACCGACGACGACGACGACGATGAGGACGAGGACGACGACGACGACTTCGACGACGACGACGACAATATCGAGGAGGACGATGACGACGACGAAGACCAGGGCTCTCGTCGACAGCGGCGGCTGCTCCGCCAACCCCCGCCGTCTTTGCTCCTTGTCGGTTTTGCGATGCGCCTGCACGCGGTGCCCTTCGGTGGGAGGACGAACAAGTGTCCATGCCCATTGCCCGTCCTCGTCGTCGTCGACGTCGTCGCCGTCACTGTCGAGGGCTCTGGAAGGGCTTCGAGGACTCTCGTGGATATTCGAGGGTTTTCAACGGCCTTTTGAGAGTCTCCTCAATCCCCGAGCTTCGCGGATCCAGAGTCAAAGTTTTTAGACTTTTGGCCCGCCGTCGTCGCCGGCTGCTGTTGGTCGTCTGTCATCGCCCGTCATCGTCGGTGTTTGTCGTCATCGTCGTCGCCTTCTGTCGTTGTCGTCGTCTTCAATCGTCATCGTCCGTCCTTCATGCCCATCGCGCCAAGACAGAATACGAGGAAGTGCATCCCAACAATCAATGGCCCCCCTCCCTCCCAGCTCAAAGTTGGCAAGGGTACACGCGAGGCAACGCGCGGAGGGATAAACTGTGGAAGGGTCAGCTTTGGGCTCGGCGGAGAGGGGGGCGCGACGTACGTTACGCAATGTTGTTAGGAGGATGAGGAGGAAAAAGAGGGCAGTAGGGCAGTCGGGAGCTTGGCCGTCAGGCTGTCGCGTCTGGCGAGAGAAGGGAGGACCCCCCGAGTATGCCACCAGGCCCTCCAAAGAGGTACGCGTACCAGGTACGGTCCCCGACTGCGCCAGCCGAAGCTGCGGCACCAGCTGCAACCTCAGCGAGGCGAGGCCAGGTTCCGTCCCTGGCGGGGGCCCACGGGAGGGTTCCGCCCCCCCCCCCGCCGCTGCCCCCTTCACGTCTCAAGGCTCAGCTCCTCGGTCCCGCCGTCGGCGGACGGCTCGAAGCCGAGCCTGGCCATCGCGGGCCCGACGCCAAGCTGGACATGCCACCAGCACATGGAGGAGATGAGCCTCAGCATCGCACGCGCACCCCGATGAACGATCCGACCATCCCCTGTGAACCGCACAACCTGCAGACGAAGTAGTAGGACGAAGATCTCCAGCAGCATCCCGCTGCCACCCAGAGGCGGCCGAGCCACACGGCGTACTCCAATTCCGCCGACTCGACACCCCCCACGAAGAGGACCTCCGATGAGACCACCCCGAAGCAGTTGTCGATCACTAAGGGTACGCCGAACCACACATCAGTGACTGGTGCCACACGAAGCCCCTCGAAGAAGGAAATGTGATTCGCAGCCACCACCTCCACCCAGATGAAGAGAACCACGAACAATATCAGCAGCTGGGCGCCCTCGCCAAGAGTCATCTCGACCACGACGCCGAAGCCCTCGAGAAGCACCCAGCCTGGAATATCACGATGCCGCCATGGCTCGGCCGAGCTGCGTCCCTTGGAAGTGACCTCGGCCAACCTCGAACTCTCGAGGCGAAAGGGCTAGGAGGATGAGGAGGAGGAAAAATAAGAGGAGTAGGAGAAGGGGGAGGAGGACGAGGAGGAGGAAGAGGAGGAGGAGGAGAGGAGGAAGAGGAGGAGGAGGAGGAGGAGGAGGAGGAGGAGGAGAGAGGAGGAGAGGAGGAGGAATAGAGAGGAGGAGGAGGATGAGGAGGAGTAGAGGAGGAAGGAAGAGGAGGAAGAGGAGAGAGGAGGAGGAGAGGAGGAGGAGGAGGATGACGAGGAGGAGTGAGGAGGAGGAGGAGGAGGAGGATGAGGAGGATGAGGACGAGAGGAGGAGGAGAAGGAGGATGATGATGATGAGGAGGAGCAGGAGGAGATGAGGAAGAGTAGGAGAAGGGGGAGGAGGACGAGGGAGGAGATGAGGAGGGAGAGAGGAGAAGGGAGGAGGAGGGGGAGGAGGAGGATGGGAGGAGTAGGAGAGGAAGAGGAGTAGCGGAGGAGAGGAGGGGAGGAGGATGAGGAGGAGGAGGAGACGAGAGGAGGAGGGAGGAGGAGGAGGAGGAGGAGGACGAGGAGGAGGAGGAGAAGGAGGATGATGATGAGGAGGAGGAGCAGGAGGAAGAGGAGGAGAAGGAGGAGGAGGAGTCCGTCGACCCCCGTAACAGGGATTTCGTCAAGACTCGTACCGCCGTGCCTGGCCTATGGGTCAGGAGCCCCTGGGATGTGCAGATGTGGGCCTCCCTGCAGCTGCCTCATGGGGGAATCTGGGAGGGCCCTTAAGGGGCATCTCCTTGGCTTCGGGGGGACGGAGGGAGGAGGAGGAGGAGGAGGAGGAGGAGGAGGAGGAGGAGGAGGAGGACGAGGAGGAGAATGAGGAGGAGGAGGAGGAGAATGGAGGAGGAGGAGGAGGAGGAGGGAGGAGGAGGAGGAGGAGGAGGAGGAGGAGGAGGAGGAGGAGTAAAGAGCCTTTCGATGGTCTCTTGGGTGCATCTCTGGTGCATCTGAGAAGCCTCGTGGGGCCTTTCACGGGCGCCCCGTGGGTCACCGGGGGGCTCTTGGAGCCATCACGGCGGGAAAGACTTGAGATGCCAGCTCGTACTGCCCCTCTTGGGGCTCCCCGGTCGGAAGCAAGGGGGTGGTAGGGAAAGGGGGGGTTACGAAATCTGCTGCGTGCGGCAGTCGTGGCATTCCTCTATGGACCGGCGCCTCCGGCGCGAGGAGGCGCCAGAGAAGTCAGCGTGGGCTGATTTGCCATATCCCCCCACCGAGTTATCCCCCCTCTCGTCCGACCCGATCCTCTTCTGCCTGGTTTGGTCCCTCGGTCTGGCCTGAAAGCCGTCAATCGTTCTTTCCAAGGCCTCCCAGAAGTTGGCTCCTGACCGTTCCACCAAGACACACGACGCCATGACTCTGTCATGACGTGGACTCCCAGAGGTTTCGGCCTATTCCCTGGGACTGGTTTCTCATTCTGAGTTGGTTTTGACGGTCCCGGGGTTCGGCGATGGCCCCCAGAGGCCGAAAACGGTGAAAATCCATCCGCCGTGTTTTTCTTGTTTTTCAACGCGAGCATGTCTGGGACACTTTCAGTTAGATTGTGAGTCACGGAAGCTTCTGCTCGTCTTGGATTGAATGTAACTTCAGGAGGTCTTTACTCCTACTGGCCCGCCCCCAATCGAAAACTCTGGGTTGTCTCCTCTTTGCCGATTATTGTTGGGTGTCGGCTTCCTTCAATTACAGTGGAGACCCATGCCAAGAAACACCCTGCCTGCCTCAATTGCCCTGGGTTTCTTGTGAGGCGGTGGTTTTGCTATGGGAAGCGTGACGTCCCCACACCAAACATATCCAAACATCCATGAACGTCCTGGGGTCTCAGGGTTGGGTTTCTTGTGGATTGTTTCTTGTGGACTGGCCTTCACTGTATAGGGGGGCTACTAGGGACCCATCGAGGTTATATCGGAGAGCAGCGCCTAGTAAGCGGGCGCCTAACAGTCCCCTGTAGTGCCGAAGAGCGCTCAAAGAACGCCCAATAGCGACCAACACCGCCCAATAGCGCCACGCGAGGGAGATGCAGTTTGTCCGCTCTGCGCACGATTCGGCGCGTTATTGGGCGCCGTGGGGACGACCGAAGGCTTCCCTGAGTTGCCGTCGAACTCTACGGCGACGAGGTGTGCACACATGCACTGCCGCTGGCCTTGCCAGCGGCGGCGGATAATTATCTGTAGGTCTCGTCGCCGTTTACCTCTAAGTCGGGCACGTCCCTCTACAAGAGGAACGTTCAAATAGATGACAAAATAGTCTGGGGACGATCTTTCTAGAATTTGTTTGGCCATGTTTGTGCATGTCTGGATATTCCTAATTGTTCGTCCAAAGCCCTCTGTAGGAGGACATGCCCGACCGAAGTATAACTCCCTCTCGTCTGCGCGACCGCGGGGGCAGGCGCGGCGCCAAGAGCGCGGCGGCCACCGGGCGCGCGAGGACGGGACAGCCCACGCCCGCGGCGGAGCAGGCGGGAGAGCGCGGAGGCGGAGGCGGGCGCGGCGGGCCTGAAGGCTCTTCCGCCGCCTCTCCCTCCCAGGGCGAGGATGAGGAGAGGAGGGAGGGAGGAAGAGGAGGAGGAGAAGGAGGAGGAGGAGGAGGAGGAGGAGGAGGAGGAGGAGGATGAGGAGGAGGAGGAGGAGGAGGAGGAGGAGGAGGGGAGGAGGAGGAGGGAGGAGGAGGAGGAGGAGAGGAGGAGGGAGGGAGGAGGAGGAGGAGGAGGAGGAGGAGGAGGAGGAGAAGGAGAGGACGAGAGGAGGAGGAGGAGGGAGGAGGAGGAGGAGGAGGAGGAGGAGGCGGAGGAGGAGGAGGAGGAGGATGAGGAGGAGGAGGAGGACGAGGATGAGGAGGAGGAGGAGGAGGAGAGGAGGAGAGGAGGAAGGGAGGAGGAGGAGGAGGAGGAGGAGGAGGAGGAGGAGGAGGAGGAGGAGGAGGAGGAGGAGGAGAGGGAGGAGGAGGAGAGGGAGGAGGAGGAGAGGGAGGAGGGAGGGAGGGAGAGGAGGAGGAGGAGGAGGAGGAGGAGGAGGAGGAGGAGAGGAGGAGGAGGAGGAGGAGGAGGAGTAGGAGGAGGAGGAGGAAGGAGGAGGAGGAGGAGGAGGAGGAGGAGGAGGAGGGAGGAGGAGGGAGGGGGGAGGGGAGGGGGAGGGGGAGGGGAGGGGAGGGGAGGAGGAGGAGGAGGAGGAGGAGGAGGAGGAGGAGGAGGAGGAGAGGTGGAGAGAGGAGGAGGAGGAGGAGAGGAGGGAAAACGAGGTGGAGGAGAACGAGGAGGATGAGGAGGAGGAGTAGGAGGAGGAGGAGGAGGAGGAGGAGGAGGCTCAGCCTATCGGCCCCGACCCCCCTCGCGAGCGAGCGGCTGTTGCTGGGCGGCATGGCGCCAGGCAACGGTTGCGCTGCGCACTGGTAGACTTCGCTGGCACCCATGCGGAGAGCGGTGGGGCCGCTCTTCACAAGAGGGAGGAGGATGATGATGATGATGATGATGATGAGGAGGAGGAGGAGGAGGAGGAGGAGGAGGAGGAGAAGGAGGAGGAGAAGGGGGATGAGAAGTATAATCAGAGGAGGGCGAGCTGAGGCAATGGTAGTTGGCCTTTGGGGTGCCCCCTCGTTGTCGGGTCTGGACGCGGCTCGGACAACCGGTGCGTTTGGACCTTGGAAGGCGTCTATGGACCTATTTTGAGCTCCCTCTCCTCCAAGAGGAGGAGGGGGAGGAGGAGGAGGAGGAGGAGGAGGAGGAGGAGGAGGAAGAGGATGAAGAGGAGTGGGAGGATGACGAGGAGAAGAAGGAGAAGGAGGAGGAGGAGGAGGAGCAGTGCAAACCTGGAATGCATCAGCGGTGCTGCAACGCACCCTTCTGTCCCAGGCCTGCTCGCAAGTCCCTGCCTACATTCCTTCTTACCACGGAAGGTGACCCTCATCCTTCGAGCCAGACATGCAAAGACAGGATCATTAAGTCAAGGAAGTGTCCAGCGTCCAGCGAGACCCGTGGGTTGAAGAGGAGTCGCCCTCGACCCGTGTAATCGTTGCAAGAGCTTGCGCTCCTGGCAAGCGATGGACCCATTGTGAAACACCATCCGCTTTCCGCCGATGTATCTGTTGCGCGTACTTGAAAGTTCGGCCGTACAGTTTGAGGAGGTCTCTTTCTTTGCCCCCCTTTTCATACACACACCGTCATCCATCATTGTAGCCGATGGAGAATTTCAACACGCGTGTGGGCGTTTCTAAGGCGAAAGCCACATTTTGAAACCCGATCCGCCTTACATTCTCTGAACCGTTGGAAGCCATGCATGCAAACGTACGTTGCGCTCAGGCAAGAAAAGGATCCACCCTCTCCCTGCGCAGTTGCCAGAAGCTTCAGCGCGGATGTGTTCGCAGCTCGTGCTACAGCCACGTCCTGGAAACAGCCCCGCCTTTTATCTTTACGGCTGCTGGAAGAATGTCTGACCAATTCGCTTTGTGTTACATACAGCGAGAGCCACGGTTTTGAAAACCGACCACCTAGGGCGACGAAATCTATACGTACCGCATAGACCACCCTTCGGGTGATAAGGAGGTGAGGGGGGGGGGAGGGACCAACGTCGCACTCGATTGATCTCACTATCGAACTCACTACCGATCTCACAATCGATCTCAATCGATAGATCTCACAATCGATCTGACTATCGATCTCACAATAAATCTCACAATCGATCCCACAATCGATCTCACATTCGGTCTCGCTATTGATCTCACAATCGATATCACAATCGATCTCGCATTCGATCTGACTATCGATCTCACTATCAAACTCACTATCGATCTCATTATCGATCTCACATTCGGTCTCACTATCGATCTCACTATCGATATCACAATCGATCTCACAATCGATCTCGCATTCGGCCTCACTATCGATCTCTCTATCGAACTCACTTTCGATCTCATTATCGATCTCACTATCGATCTCACTATCGATATCACAACCGAACTCACAATCGATCTCACATTCGGTCTCATCATCGATCTCACTATCGAAATCACTACCGATCTCATTACCGATAGTGATCTCACTACTAACTCAATCGATCGATCTCACAATCGATCTGACTATCGATCTCACAATAGATTCCACAATCGATCTCACATTCGGTGTCACTATCGATCTCACTATCGATATCACAATCGATCTCATAATCGATATCCCATTCGGTCTCACAACCGATCTCACTATCGATCTCATTATCGATCTCACAATCGATATCACAATCGATCTCACAATCGATCTCACAAGCGATCTGACATTCGATCTCACAATCGATATCACAATCGATATCACTACCGATCTCACTATCGATCATCAGAACAAAACATCAACATCGTAATAATCATCACCATCATCATCATCAATATCATCACCATAATCGGGACACCGACGGGGCACTGGCGGGACACCGCGGGGCCCCGGCCGCCCGGAAGGGAATCATTTGGTCCGGCCGCGCCTCAGCCACACGGGACACCAGCGGGACACCGGCGGGACACCGCGGGGCCCCGGCCGCCCGGAAGGGAATCATTTGGTCCAGCCGCGCCTCAGCCACAGGAGACTTTCCTCTCGCCCGCCCACGCAGCTTCGCCTCGCCCGCACGCACGGCACGCACGAACACGAAACCGAAATCGATTTCCCGGTAAGGGGGCTCTCCGTTCCACTTCGATCTCACCCCCTCACCTCCGATCATCCACCGCCGCTGGCCAGGCCAGTGGTGGCGGATATGTTTAGCTCTCGTCGCCATACCATCCGCCGTTCGTGCAGCCGTGGCACGCTGGAAGCCTCAGTGGCATGAGCGGTGGGGAAGCCTCGGGACGAGGCGGACAGCCCGCCCTGCCAACGCGCGTGCTGGTGCCACGAGGATGGACGGAGGAGGCAGAGACGGAGGAGGAGGAGGCGGAGGAGGAGGAGGACGGCGACGATGAGGAGGACGCGGCAGGAGGAGGAGGAGGAGCTATACGAGGAGCAGTAGGAGGAGGAGGAGGAGGAGGAGGAAGAGGAGAAGGTGGAGTTGGATGAAGAAGAGGTGGAGGAGGATGAGGAGGTAGAGGTGGAAGAGGATAGAGTCGGAGGAGGAGGTGGAGGAGGAAGAAGAGGTGGTGGTGGAGGTGGAGGCTTCGGATCGGAGGGTGAGGTGGGGGAGGAGGATCGGGTCATGATCAGCTCCTTCACCTTCTCTACGACCAGGTGAGCGCGCATGCTTCACGCCCTTACAGGCCCTTTTTCCATTTCCGCAGTCTCTTTTTTGCCTTCCGTTTTCCATCTGCGCTCACCCAGGTCGAAGTTGCAGGCCACAGCGCCTAAGCCAGCGCATGTTTTGCATTGCAGTATTTCTACCATCCTGACTCTACGATCCAAGTCGATCTGATAAGGTTGCCAGACGTCGGCGTTACCCCAACATACTTGTACTATATGTGCGTCACCCCCCCAGGGGCGACGCGCGCACCGAGAAATTTTATAGTATATGCGTCGTGGCCGGTGCTTTCTAGGCACACCGTTCGGGAAACGATATACTACAAGATGGGCATACTATATGTTCGGGTCGGACGCGCGCCTCCGAGGAGGACATATAGTTCCCCAATCAGAGCTTGCCTCTGTAGGGGTCCTAGTGGATTCATATGGTTAGGTTAGGTTTGCCGCCGATTTTCGCTGCACGCCCGGGTGCCCAGGTGCCCGGGGGTGCCTGTGTGCCTGGGTGTCCGGGGGTGCCCGGAGGTGCCCAGGGGTGCCCGGAGATGCCCTGGGGTGCCCGGGTGCTTCCCGAGTGCCCTATCGCCCTATAGCCCTATAGCTCTATAGCCCTATATCCCTATAGACCTATAGACCTATAGCCATATAGCCCCATAGCCCTATAACCCTAATAACCCTAATAGCCCTATAACCCTATAGCCCTATAGTCCTTATGCCCTATAGCCCTATAGCCCTATAACCCTGTAGCCCTTATAGGCCTATGGCATAGGCCTATGGCCCTATAGCCTTATTGCCTTGTAGCCCTATAGCCCTATGTTCCTATAGCCTATAGCCCTATAGTCCTATAGCCGTAGCCCTATGGTCCTATAATCGTATAGCCCCATAGCCCTACAGCCCTAAACATATTATGATTGGGGCGTTTCTCCGGTATCATACTAGTATATCTACGTGCGCCCCATGACGTCAGAAAAAAAAAGATTTGGCGGAACATCAGAGTGAGGGGCCCCGAACGGTCATTCACTGTCCTTGGGTGCGTGGCTGAAGTGGGGATCCACGGCGAGGATTCTTGTTGTTGTTTTGTTGCGTCCCCCCCCCGCTCCGCGACCCACCCCGCGACCCACCCGCGACCCACCCCGCGACCCACCCGCGCGACCCACCCGCGACCCACCCACGACCCACCCCGCGACCCACCCGCGACCCACTCCGCGACCCACCCGCGACCCACTCCGCGACCCACCCACGACCCACCCCACGACCCACCCGCGACCCACCCGCGACCCACCCCGCGCCCGCCCCCTCACTCTTATCCGCAATTGCGGGGTGCTATCTGTACATGGATATACAGGATCGAGCTGATGATCCGTACACGCGGGTGTGGCGAGGGGCCCGGCCTTCCTGAGGAGACGGGGGCGCTTCTCGGACGCCCGCTCACGAGCCTCCCTGGCAGCGCGCCCGAGGGGCTGCCACCAGGGAGGGGCAGCCTGCCGAGACGAGAGGAGGCCGAGGGTTCCTGCCAGCGGCCCCCGCCCTCCGAGAGGCCCTCTCTTGCGTCGAGCCCCCGGGCCCCGCCCGGGAAGAGTGTGTGCGTGTGTGTGAAGACCGTTCCTCGCCTCCTCCTACCCTTCCATCCTGCAATCCTCTCGGCTCCGGTATTGGACATCGAGCCCGCTGACGATCGGGCCGTGAGAGGGAAAAGGACGCTTTCACTCTCTCACCTCGTCCTCTACCAACGGGATCCTACGGTAGGTTCGACCCTTCGGTTCGTAACCTCCGTTCGCAAAAAGCCCTCTGCCTTTTCAGAAAGCCCCCGCTTCGCCGCACCACCTCGTGCAATCCGCCAAGATTCAGGATAGGGCCCAGGCCTGCGGGCGCCCAGCACCGGCACCCAACACGGCGGCAACTCCGCTTCGCCACTTGTGCCTCCGGAGGCCGCCCCGGGGCTTCAAGGGACCTGTCAGGGAACAGCCCGTGACGGAGAGCCTCCCTCCCTGGGCGGGGCCGGGAGCTCCAAGGGCCCACGGCGCCAAAACAGAACAGGATGCCAGAGGTTCGGGACCCATCGCCTCCGCATCCTCCTCTTACTCCTTCGCCTCTCAATCCTCCTAAATCCTCCTCCTCCTCCTCCTCCTCCTCCTCCTCCTCCTCCTCCTCCTCCTCAATCCTCCTCCAGAAAAGGGCCCAGCCTTCGAGGGGTTGAGGACCCGACGTCCCTTCCCCGCCGGCGGGAGGCCGGCGGGAGCATATGGTATCGGCGGCTCTGCCGGCGGAAGCTGGCAGAAGGCTGGCGGGAAGCGGGGGAAATAATATCAACGGGCGAAGAACGGTATAAAATAAGCTTTTTCGCTGTCGGGCGCCCCCGACAGCGAAGAAACTTATTTTATACCGTTCTTCGCCTGTTAATAATAGTGAGACGCCAACGTGTGTGGATCCAGGGTTTCTGGAGTCGGCCAGCTGGGTTGCAACACGTGGGAGATCGAATGGGCATTGGCGCAGGCATGTCCGCGGTCGGCGTCCAGCCTAAGGGCGTATGTTTTCGGAAAGGGCTGGATGGCGGGAGGGAGGGTCGGACGAGGGAGGGAGACTCCTCCTCGTCCTCCTCCTCCTCCTCCCTCCTCCTCCTCCCTCCTCCTCCTCCTCCTCCTCCTCCTCCTCCTCCTCCTTTTCCTCTTCCTCCTCCTTTTTCCTCCTCCTCCCTCCTTTCTCCTCCTCCTCCCTCCATCTCCTCTTTCTCCTCCTCCTCCTCCTTTTCCTCCTCCTCCATCTCCTCTTTCTCCTCCTCCTCCTCCTCCTCCTCCTTATCCTCCTCCTCCATCTCCTCCTCCTCCTCCTCCTCCGAATAATTCTGAAAGGTTCAGGGAGGGAGGGATGGTCGGGCGTTTTCGATAGGGCGCTGCCGTTTCCCAAGGGGATTCGGATGCCCGTGAAGGTTGCCAGAGGTCTGCCCTCCAGAGGTCTGGCCTCCAGAGGGGGGGGGGGGGGGGGGCGGTGGAGGGAGGGGGGGAGGCCCCTGCGGAGTGCGGAAAGGGAGCTGGAGCTCTGTCCCGGCCCCTGGCGCCTGTTCTTTCTAACTATCCGCGGTGACGCCCACTTCCAGGGCCGACCCCATCGAGCATTTCCCCGATGCGCGCCCCGTGTTGCCCGGGAGTGGCTGCACGGGCACAGTCTTCCCCCTAGCTGCGCCAGCGCAGGTAGTAACGTTGCAGGCCCCGAGCGACGCCCGAAATGCGGAGGAGGAAGAGGTACCCACACCGCTGCCCTTCGCTTGTTTTCCCACGTTTGGGGCCTCTTGAGTAGCCCTCGTCGCCACCGCTGGATTCGCCCCGAAATCCTGGTCAGAACGCACCCCGGCAGAGGTCCGTGGAGCAGCGGTATCGGTAGATGTTTTGGCTTCCCCAGATATCGCAAGAGGGTGCAGCAAAAAAGCTCCAGCTCCCTCTTCCGCACTCCGCACGGGCCCCATCCCTCCCTTCACCTACCCCCCGCTCTGGAGGCCTCCGCAGGCTTCAGACAACCTTCACGGGCATCCGAACCCCCCTGGGAAACGGCAGAGCCCTATCGAAGACTCCCGACCATCCCTCCCTCCCTGAACCCTTCAGAAACATTCGGAGGAGGAGGAGGAGGAGGAGATGGAGGAGATGGAGGAGGAGAAGGAGGAGGAGGAGGAGGCCCTCGTCGCCACCGCCGGATTTGCCTCGAAATCCTGGTCAGAACGCACCCCGGGAGAGGGTTCCTGGGAGCAGCGGTAACGGTACCTTTTTGTTGGTCTCCCCGGCGGCGGAGGCCCCCGGGGGCCCCAGGCATTCGACGATGTGGATTCTTGTTGTGGAGGACGATCAACGCAGAGGGAGCATGTTGCCAAATGATTTCCAGATGTCTCGAACTTGCTTTAAGCATGTAACAAACATGTTTAAAACATGTTGAGAGCAATTATCCGACATTTTGAACACATTTTAGATTCAATGATCGGACTGTTAGGGTGTTCATTGTCGTGGCATCCACAAGATTATTGTCCATCTGCGGCAGCTGGAAAGCGGTCCCGACCCGTTCCCTGGAGGCAGGCTTGCGCCCCGGATCCATTTCTGCTGGCCCCCCGCCCCGAAAACTCTAGGCCTCCCAGATGGGGTCCGAGTAGATGGGGTCGGGGGATCACGCCGCATCGCCGATGCATCGCCGATGTATCGACGCTGCGGCGCGATGTGGAGACCGTGTTTCCCCGCGCCGACGTCGCCGATGCGTTGCCGACGTCACCGATGCATCGCCGATGCATCGCCGACACATCGGCGATGCATTGACGATGCGGCGCAGTCCTTCGCCCCAACCGTTTCGGACCCCATCCAGGAGGCCTCTCAAAACGGCTCCCCCGGGCCGGGATTACGAAGCGAGCCGCGAGATTGGAAGAGTCACGTCGCCGGAGATCCGGGGCGGCGGCGGCGACGGCGACCTCAGGGGCAACGCCGTGGGAGGGGGCAGGCTCAGGCCAGGGGGGGTGCATCGACCCCAGCTCGCTCCTGTCCAGGGGCTGCAGTCCAGACGCTGAAATAAAATGGGGGCCCATGCCAAGAAGCACCCTGCTTGCCTCCAGGGTGCCCTGGGTTTCGAGGGTTTTGCCGTGGAGAGCGTGGCGTTCCCACACCACAAATCCATGGACGTTCTGGGGTCTCAGCGTTGGGTTTCTTGTGGACGGTTTCTTGTGGATCGGCCCCCACCGTAAGGACCACCTTTGGCGCAGGAGGGGCTCTTCTTAATCTCGATGAGGGGTCGGAGATATCCTGTCCGTGGCCGAGGCTCGTCGCGGCCAAAGGAGCCCCATCGGTCCATGCTCTTATCCAGCGTTCCTTCTTCACAAGTTATAAGAAGTAATGGTAGAAAGATAGTCAGGGGACGAATGGTTGGACCACCTTGACTATTTTTGAGTATTTGTCGACTAGTTTTTACGTTTCGCCCAGGGTCCGCCTGTGAGGGGACATGCCCGACCTACTGGTAGCATGATGAGTGCACCGCCAGCCTATCGACGACGTGTCGCCAATTTCAGCTCGATATGTTTTACCCCTTGGGCTCGCCCTGCCCCCCCCTCCCGACCCCCGACGCCATGATTTGTTCATGACGTGGGCCGTGGACCCTCCGACAAGGGTCGACCTAAACAGTGTTTTGGCGATTTCGTGATCCGTTTTCGTTTTGAATTCGTTTTGCAGCAAAGGCTGATTGGGGACACAACGAGGAAAAACGAAAACAAAACGAAGCCGAAAAACACGGTTCAGGTCGATCCTTGCCTTCCGACACCTCGACCCATACCCATTCCCTGGGATCGGTGTTTCGTCCCGAGTTGCCGTCATTTGACGGTCCCAGGGCCGGGGGAGGCCTCCCACATGCCCAAACTGGCCAAAAGCCCGCCGTCGCGATTCTTCCATAACGCCAGGGGGTCAGGGAACCTTCCCTCGGAAACTGCAGCATATACATCCCCAGGACTTCTTGAGGGTCGGGGACGACGTCGGGGCGGTGTGGTGTAAACTTTTTCCCGTTTCCCGGGGATCAACGAAAAATGTATACACCAGGATCCCGTATGCAGGATCCGCCTTCCTGGCCGAAGATTTCAGTACAGGGCCAGAAAACGCGTCGGTGTATAGAGTTCGTTTCCTTAGCTGGGCATGTCCCCCTCCGTATTGGAGGCTTCTCAGATGGGGTCGAAGGATCGCGCCGCATCGCCGATGCATCGCAGAGGCACTGGCGATGTACCGCCCGCAGATGTACTGGCGATGTACTGCCGACGTCGGCGAAGCATTGGCACCATCGGCGTGGAGATCGGGCTCCACATGGAGCCGCATCTCCGATGCATCGGCAGTGCGGCGCGATCCTCCGACCCCAATTACTCTGACCCCACTTGGGGGACCAAGAGTGTGGACCATGCGGAAATCTAGGTTATCAGGGACATCTCGGAAAGTAGCACCATCATGACATCTTGCTCACTAGTGGCGGGTTCCAGCAACCCTGAACCAACAAAGTGCGCCATCTCGGACCCTATCTGTGAGGCCTCTGCTGACATTGCCCCTCACGACGGCGCCGGCGGCGAGGGAGCTCGGCGCTCGAGGGTGCATGATCTTGTAGGATCTCGCAGGATCCTGCAAGGCCAGACTGACCCGGGTTTGGATTGACCCGGGTCAGCACAGTCAGGCTGCATAGTAAGGATGAGCAGTTCTCCAAGGTTGCCCCTGCGTCTTTCCCCTTCGGCCCATCCTCTTGGCCGCCGTCGTTGGCCGCGCCCCGCTCGCAAAGTGTCGGCACGGCCTTCCAAGGCCCTTGCATCCCTACTCCGCGTCCTTCTGGTATGGTTGTATATGTGTTGACCGTAGGTCCCCGACGCTCGGCGAGGGCGCCGGGAGGGGAGGCGCCGCGGCGGGCGGGGCGAGCGGCCTCGCCACGGCCGAGACGGCGGGCAAGATGTCCCGGCAGGACGTCGAGCTCGAGGCGGTGCCCCTGCTCCTCGCTTTGGGTTTCCTCTCTCTCTCGCGCTCCTCCTCATCCCCTCTCTTCCTCGTCCTCCTCCTCCTCCTCCGTCCCCCTCCTCCAGGTATCATCCTGCCCCCCCTCGTCCTCCTCCTCCTCCTCCTCCTCCTCCTCCTCCTCCTCCTCCTCTTCCTCCTCCTCCTCCTGGTCCTTCTTCCTCCTCCGCAGGTGCACATTGTGGATATTACTAGACAGTATTTGGGGGTCCAGCGATAACCTGGGGTATTGTGTTCGCCCCCCCCCCCCCCCCAGCATAAGCTAACCTAGCCGGCTGTGCAGGTCCAGGGGGGGGCGCAGGGAGGTCGCAGGGAGCGTTGTGTTCAATTGTACGATGGCGTTCGCTACAGCATGCTGGTGTTTTGGATGCACGTTGGAGAATCGTTGTGGCTCGGAGTGGCACGGTGAGACGACGACGACGACGACGACGACGACGACGACGACGACGACGACGACAGACGACGACAAACGACGACTGACGACGACAGACGACGACAAACAACGACGAACGACGACGACGACGACCGACGACCGACGACGACCGACGTCGTCCATAGGCATCTGGAGGTGCACGTGAGCAGCGCGAGGCATTCCAGTGTGCACAGGCAGCGAGGCGATTTGGTGCGCGCATTTGCTGTGGTTGCAGCAGGATCTGTCGTGTACGCGCAGGCGTTGTGGTGCACGCAAGCATGAGTGTACGCAGGTCGCGCGGAGCACGCAGGCATCGTGATGCACCAAGCAACATGATGAAGGCAGGCGTCGTGGTCTGCTCAACTGTTCCTGCAATATCAGTTCTCATTCACGCACGCATCCCAGGCATGGTGGTGTACAGAAGCACTGGTGCACGGTCATTGCGGTGTACCACACCTTGTTGTGTACAAGTGCGCCGCGGTGTACACATGCGCTGCTGTGCACACATTTGCTATGGTGTACAGGCGTTGTGGGCCCAACAGACGGGACCGTTCCCTGCGCAAGAAAAATGAATAATCACACACAGCGTACATATTGGATTTGGTACGTTTGGATCCTCCGCGATTTCATGGAGTTCGGTCCCGCCGGGGGCCCTGGAAGTGTACGCACAAGAATTTTTGGTGCACTGGAACTGTGGTGCACGAGTATGGTGCTGAAGCAGCAAACGTGGTGCACATGGGCGTCGTCGTGAACACAGGCAGTGTGTGTGGTGTGTACACAGGCGCTGCGGTGCACACGGCTTCTGTCGTGTACACAGGCATTGTGGTGTACATAGACATTGTTGTGTAGACAGGCGCTGCGGGGTACACGAGCAGCTGTGGTGTGCAAAGGCGTCGCTGCACACGCGAGACAGGCGCTGTGGTGTAAATATGGTCGGCCAAAAACCAGGGAACCGCACCTGGGGTCAAAAAAAACAATAATTACAACTAAGTTACAGATTTAATGTGATCCGTTCGGGCCGCTCTCCCAGGAATTTTCCAGATTTGGGCCCCGGCGGGACCTTGGAGGTGCACGGAAGCGCTGTGGCGCAAATGTTCGCCATGCGTTGTGGTGCGTGCGGCTCCTGTGGTGTCCACAGGCACCGCAGTGTACACACGCAAGGCGGGGTCGACGCCAGGCGCCCCGTCGGACTCCGCCCCCCTCGATTGAGCTCGTGCGGAGTCCTTGTCCTGCTCCTCGACGCCGTCGTCTTCCATGTCTCCGCCTCATCCTCCTCGTCCTGCTGTTGCTGCAGCTCCTCTCCCTCCTCGTCCGTCCCGCCATGTGGGCGCTGCAGCTGCTTCTCTCCTCCCTGCTTCAGGTGTTGGCCACGAGCCCCGAAAACCTTTCCAGAGGGGCACGCGCGCCAGCTGGGGGATGCAAGGCAGCAGCAGCAGCAGCAGCAGCGTGAAATGTCACGGTGTGAGCGCGGCAGTGAGGTCATGGAGCTGCGAGCAAGCCTCGTCATGCAAGGCCTGCATCAAGACGCCATTGAGGACTTCCGCTTGCCTTCGCCCCGTGCCATTCTCTACCCGTATCACCCCGTCCGCCCCGTCCCGCCCCCCAGACCCTGGATGTATCGACATCCTCGGGTTGTTGGTGGATGTTCCTTGTGAGCGTCCCTTGTGGAGGCTTCCTTTGGCCGAAGTCCCGTGGTGTACCGTCCCTTTCGTTCCTTCTTCAGCCTTCCTTACGACCGCGCGGAGGCTGCTCTTTGCTGTAACTGGCGCTTGGCTGCCACATCGCGATGTCACCCTCAAATGGCCAGGGCCTGGTCTGGTTCTGCAGGGGAGCGTGGGCTCAGATCGCCTACATGTCGCCCGTCCCCCCCCCCCTCCATCCTGGCTGCTCGTTGCCTAAGCAGCCTCGCCCAAGATGGTGGGGCTGGCGGGGCATTACCTGCTGGAGAGAGGAAGGGTCGTGAGGGTGGGTAGGCCTTCCTGAGGGAGGGGGAGGCTGTTTTCGAGGCTTGAGGGCCCAGTATTCGTACGTTTTGGTTTCCGCATGCATCAGGAGGTGGCGGGGAGCGAGGACCTTTCGGGACTTCCAGGGGCCTCCGGGGATCTCCCGAGACCCACATCGGTGGCCTCGGGAAGACTCCACAGAGGGCGGCCACACGAGGAGACACGGTGTGTATGGGGCAGGTGTTACAGTGGGGGCCCATGCCAAGGAACACCCTGCTCGCCTCCAGGGTGCCCTGGGTTTCTTGGGTTTCGATGGTTTTGCTGTGGGAAGCGTGGCGTGCCCACCCCAAGAATCGATGGACGTCCTGGGGTCTGGGGGTTGGGTTTTTTGTAGAAGGCTGCTTGTGGACTGGTCTCCATTATGTGGGGGAGGTGTTACTCAGCCGTCGCGTCTACAGGACCGCACATCCTTGCATCCGCACAACGTTCTTTTGTTCTCGGCTGGGAGACGCAGTCCCGAGAAGAGGATTCCTTTGTCTCGGTGGCCCCTGCTCCCCCTGCATACCTTGAAGTCGGGCCTGTCCCTCTACAGGGGGAATGCTCACGAATAGTCAAACAGTAATCTGAGCACTTTGGTTTCGAGTATGTTTTAGCATTTTTTGTGTTTTGTTTTGTTTTTGACAGACTTTCTGTTTTTCGTCGAAAATCTCCCTGTAGGAGAACATGCCCGACCCAAGCATACCTGCACACCAATGGATAAGCTGGCTCTGGCTGGCCTTTGCAAGATCGCGAGGGAGTCACAAAGGAATTGGCTGCGCATGGCTTCCACAGGATGCAGCTCGTGGGAGGCGCGAAATGCAGCATCGGAGCTGGCGTCTCGGTGGCCGGAAGCCGGCCAATTCTGGCATTAATCCCGCTCCGTCAGGCTTTCAGTCAACCCGCATAGTAAGGATGAGCGACTTTCCGAGGAGGAGGAGGAGGAGGAGGAGGAGGAGTAGGAAGTGGAGGAGGAGGAGGAGGAGGAGGAGTAGGAAGTGGAGGAGGAGGAGGAGGAGGAGGGGGAGGAGGACCTCCTCCTCCTCCTCCTCCTCCCTCCTCCTCCTCCTCCTCCTCCTCCTCCTCCTCCTCCTCCTCCTCCTCCTCCTTATGGGGCCCATCATTGGCCGCTTTCGCTGGCCGCCCCGCTTGCAAAGTGTCGACATGTCCTTCCGAGGCCCTTGCCTCCTTGCCGTGCGTCCTTATTGTGCGGGTTGTTTGCAATTCCGTTCCATCCGGTTGAATCCACGGCTCAGTCTTGTTTAATGGAGTCTTACTCGGGCTTGGTAACCCTTACTCGTTTTCACGAAGACCTCCCCCCCTCCTCCTCCTCCTCTTCCTCCTCCCCTCCTCCTCCTCCTCCTCCTCCTCCTCCTCCTCCTCTTCCTCCCTCCTCCCAGGAGTTGCTCCTCGAGCTCCCTCCCTCGCCCGAACTCCTCGAAGAGGACATCTGCGAGGAGAAGCGCCAGAGGCTCGTGGACGAGATCGAGGGGACGATGGCCAGCCCCCCACCGCTGAGGTCGGAGTCCAGGGGCAGCGGCGCGTCTTCGGACAACCGGCAGGACAGCCGAGGAGAAGAAGGGGTAGGTGCGGGTTGGGGGGAGGTGTACGTTCATGCCTCGAAGAACAGAAGAAAACGCCATAAGCATAAACTTTGGCGCTCCGCGCGGATCTCTTGGATCCGCGCTGGGCCCCCCCCTGGCGGCGCCTCCCGCGCCGCCCCTGGCGCGCTCCGCGCGCCAGGGAGGGGGGGTCTGGCGCAGATTCGAGAAATCCGCGCGGCTTGCCAACAGTTCATGTTTATGGCGTGTTTCTTCCTCTAGGCAGGTGCGTGTTGGGGGAGGAGTACTTCCGCTTCCGCGCTGCGCATGCGCTCCAGCACACGCACACACACGTGCAAGGGCACACACACACACACACACACGCGTGCAAGGACTGCACGTTCTGAGTGTGCTCCCCCTTGTCCGCGCGCTCCGTCTTCCTCTTCTTCTTATTCTTATTATAGAATCGCTTCGCTCATTCCGCCGGCCCGTATTGTGCCATCGCGGGGTCTTGGGAGCCCTTGGAAGCTTCGTGGGAGCTTCTTGGGAACTTTGGGAGGCCTCGTGGATGGCTCTGGGTGGGCCCTCTTGGTGGTCTCTTGGGGGGGTCTGCCTGGCCTCTTGGGGGCCTCCTGGGAGCTTCCTGGGGGTCTCTTGGGGGCCTCTTGGGGCTTTCTTGCGGCCTGTTGGGGGCCTCTTGGGGCTCTCTTGGGGGCTTCGTGGGGCTACTTGGGGGCTTGTAGGGGCATTTCGGGGGCGTGTTTGGGCGGGAGGCTCAAAATTTCCGTTCAGGTTGCCCCTGTGGACCTCAATCATGGGGCCGTCTTGGGGCCTCTTGGACCGTCTTGAGGGTTTCTTGGGCCTTCTTGGAGCGCTCTTGGGCCGTCTTTGAGCGGTCTTGAGGGTCTCTCGGGCCGTCTTGGGGTGATCTTGGGGGCCTCTTGGACCGCCTTGAAAGGTGTGAAAGACGAAGAGGCGGATATGTTAAAAATGGACGTTTTCCGAAGGGAATGGGGCGATTTTTGCTTGTGGGAGCCCTCTTGGGACGCCGCTTAGGGACCTCTTGGGGCGTCTTGAAGGCCTGTTGGGCCGTCTTGAGGCCATCGTAGGCGCTTGGAGGTGATATTTCGGCGTCTCCCGGCTCTCTTGGACCGTCTGGAGGGCTTCTCGGGCCCCTCTTGGACCGATTTGGAGCCCTCCTGGGCTCCGAAAAAGAGTTCTTGAGGGTTTCTTGGGCCTTCTTGGAGCGCTCTTGGGCCGTCTTTGAGCGGTCTAGAGGGTCTCTCGGGCCGTCTTGGGGTGATCTTGGGGGCCTCTTGGACCGCCTTGAAAGGTGTGAAAGACGAAGAGGCGGATATGTTAAAAATGCACGTTTTCCTAAGGGAATGGGACGATTTTTGCTAGTGGGAGCCCTCTTGGGACGCCGCTTAGGGACCTCTTAGGGACCTCTTGGGGCGTCTTGAAGGCCTGTTGGGCCGTCTTGAGGCCATCGTAGGCGTTTGGGAGTGATATTTCGGCGTCTCCCGGCTCTCTTGGACCGTCTGGAGGGCTTCTCGGGCCCTTCTTGGGCCTTCGTGGAGCGCTCTTGGGCCGTCTTTGAGCGGTCTTGAGGGTCTCTCGGGCCGTCTTGGGGTGATCTTGGGGGCCTCTTGGACCGCCTTGAAAGGTGTGAAAGACGAAGAGGCGGATATGTTAAAAATGGACGTTTTCCGAAGGGAATGGGGCGATTTTTGCTTGTGGGAGCCCTCTTGGGACGCCGCTTAGGGACCTCTTGGGGCGTCTTGAAGGCCTGTTGGGCCGTCTTGAGGCCATCGTAGGCGCTTGGGGGTGATATTTCGGCGTCTCCCGGCTCTCTTGGACCGTTTGGAGGGCTTCTCGGGCCCCTCTTGGACCGTCTGGAGCCCTCCTGGGCTCCGAAAAGGGACCTTGCCGGGACCTTGCCGGGACCTTGCCGGGACCTTGCCGGGGTACTTTTCGTCCGGGGACCCCCAGGGCCTGCCCCGCGCGCGCGAACTAGAAATATTGTTGAGCAGTTACCGGAGATCTTAGCACGCCTCTGGCCCGTTGGGCCGGCGAATTATTACTATTCTTCTTCTTTTTCCGCCGCCCGCTGTATCCAACGCGGCCACGTGCATCCCACGTCTGCCTCCGAACATGGACGCGGAATCGTCGGTGTCGGTCTTGGTCATCGCCCATCCGGGTCATCGCCAATCCGTGGACATCCTGGCGAATCGGCGATGGCTAGCATGGACCAGGACCGAGATCGGCGTCGATAAGATCCCGCAACATCTTGATCATGGTGTTTCTTCGCTAAATAGACAACTGATGGACGTAAGTAACATCGTGCATAGTCTGATGTAGGAAGCTCGAGGAATGAGGTTTAGGTGTCCTTCTCCCCCTCCCTCCGGTACTTTCTCCCCTGCGTGTGGAGGAGGACGACGATCGCGCAAAAGAGACCAAGCCTGCAACGCCGAAGCAGGCAGCCATCTCCAGCTTTGTTGTTTGCGCCTCTGTGGGGACTCCGCATCGCAGCCGCCTTCTGTGTACCTGTCTGACTGGGGGTCGAGCTACCGAGTTATGTTGCAATCCTCGACTCGTCGTTCCAATGGCTGAGCCATGCACGTCAACATTATGTGCGCACCCTGACTTCGGGGCGCCGCGAAAAAGAAATCACGGCGGCTGGTCTTGTGGCATTTGTTCACCATCCAGGGAGCCACGTTCGGCCCCAGGGACCATAAGAGAACGGCCCGCGAAGCAGATGTTCAACTGAGAAAAAATCGAAAATAAACATGTTTGACGATCCGCGCGGACCTCCGAAAGATAATGTTTCTGCCGCTTGTGCTTCCGCCAGAGGAACCCGGACATGCGGTGCCATATTTTTTCCAAGTACGGGGTCCCCGGAAGACCCGACCCTTCCTCAAAGGCCGGTTTGTCATTCCGAGCTGTTTTTGATGGTATTGGGGCCCAGCGAGGGCCCCTGCAGGCCGAAAGCAGCCAGAAAACACGATCACGGGGATGGGGTCCAGACCCCTGGGGGCGCACATGCAGTCCGCGCGGCGGTAGGGCCAGGCGGCAGAAAGCTATCCAGCACACCGCCCTCGCTGGCCCGCAAACGGTTTGGTGAACACATCGCGTGGTGAGTCAGTGGGGGTTCGGGGGCACCACGCGGTCGTTCTCCGAGGACGTCTCGGGCAACCAGAGCATCGGAGGTCCCCAGACCTTATGGTGACGAACCGCGCGGTGAGGTCTCTTGGGATTTCGAGGTCACCACGCGGTTGGTCACCGCACGGTCTTGGGAGCCTGGAACGCATCGGCGACTAGAATGGTTATGGTTACTTGGTACGCCAGGGTGTGGTTTGCGATCTGTCCCGTGGGGGCTCAGGGGTCACCCCGCTGCGCCCAAGGTTTGATGAGCCCTCGTCGGAGCGCGGCAGAGATCTCCGTCGAGTTTCTCGCCCGACCCCCCCCCCCCAAGGGGCGGGTTACGAACCACACCCTATGCAAGCCACATCCTGCGAGGCGAATGCCCAGTAGCGGTACGGCCAAGCGGCCAAATGCAAACATCTGGACAGATCACGACCGGAGCCCTACACCCGATCTGTCTTCGGGAGCCTTGAGACGGGGGTCAATACAGACGGGGGTCAGCCAGGGCGCCAGATCCTGCAGGATCCTGCGAAGACCCCCTCTGGCTGACCCGGGTTAGGGAGCCGCTCGTGGCCGCGAGGCGGCCGCGCGTATTGGCTGACCCGGGTCTGCGAAGACCTGCGGTGCAGTTTTTTTTTTCCTGCATTGCAGTTTTTGGTTTCCTGCTGACCCGGGTCTGGAGGAGGAGGAGGAGGAGGAGGGAGGAGGAGGAGAGGAGGAGGAGGAGGAGGAGGAGGCAGGAGGAGGAGGAGGAGGAGGAGAGGAGGAGGGAAGGAGGGGAGGAGAGGGAGGAGGAGGAGAGAGAGGAGGAGGAGGAGAGGAGGAGGAGGAGGATGGGATGGAGGAGGAGGAGGAGGAAGAGAGAAGAGGAGGGGAGGAGGAGGAGGAGGAGGAGGAGGAGGAGAGAGGAGGAGGAGGAGGAGAGGAGGGAGGAGGAGGAGGAGGAGGAGGAGGAGGAGGAGGAGGAGGAGGAGGAGGAGGGAAGAGGAGGAGGAGGAGGAGGAGGAGGAGGAGGAGGAGGAGCTGGAGGAGGAGGAGGAGGAGGAGGAGGAGGAGGAGGAAGAGGAGGAGCTGGAGGAGGAGGACGAGGAGGAGGAGGAGGAGGAGGAGGAGGGGGAGGGGGAGGATGAGGAAGAGGAGGAGGAGGAGGAGGACCAGAGCAAAGCCAAGACTCATCCACGACATTGGAATCAACCCTACCTCATTCTCGCTCCTCATAGGCCCCTACATTGATTCTTTTCCACTGAGGGAGGTGCCCTGTTTGCGGACAACCGTTTCAAGATCCTGAAGCGTGCCAAAACACCATCCTGGGATGTCAATGCCACGAATCAGCTTGATTGTTGTGTCTTGACGATCCTAAACTTCGCCAGAACACCGTTCCTGGGATTACAACACCGCGAATCAACGTAACGGTTGCCCCCTGATATTCCAGAATCGCTCCAGATTGCAATTTCTGGTTAATCATGAGAATCCGTCAAATTCTTGCAAAGGTAGAACACATACGCGCGCCGCTAAGACGATATCCACATTGTGAAAGGGAACTTCGCCCATCAAGTGACATTCTTGCAACTGTTTAAGACAAAGTGCGCGGCGCTGAGGCGATGGCCACATTTTGGAAAGGAAACGCCCTCAATCCGTGAATATTTTGCGAATCGTTGAGACGAGTGTGCGCGGCGCTGAGGCGAGACCCACATGTTGAAAAGGAACCGCTTTCAATCCGTGAAGCTCTTCCATTAAAAAAACAGCTGTGCGCGGCGATATGGCGAGAGCCACATTTTGAAAACCACCCGCCCTCACTGCGCGAAACTCTTGCAATTGGTAAACGAATATGCGCGGTGCGATGGCGAGGGCCACATTTTGGATGCAGCCCGCCCTCCATCTTTGAAGCTGTTGTCAAATTCAAAGCTTCAGGACCATAAATGGTAAGGAAGTCTGCGGCGAAGCGCCCGGCCCGCCCTTCCGACTGGCCTCGCGGTGCGACAGGAAGGAGTTATCTAGAAGGAAAAGGAATGAAGAAGGAGGAGGAGGCGGAGGAAGGAGGAATTGGAGGAGGAGGAGGAAAGATTCAGGAGGAGTTGGAGAGGAGGAGGTGGTGGAGGAAGACGCAGATGCGGAGGAGGAGGAGGAGGAGGAGGAGGAGGGAGGAGGAGGAGGAGGAGGAGGAGGAGGAGGAGGAGGAGGAGGAGGAGGAGGAGGAGAGGGAGGATGCGGATGCGGAGGACGCGGAGGCGGAGGAGGAGGAGGAGGAGAAGAGGGAGGATGAGGATGCGGAGGAGGCGGTGGCGGTGGCGGTGGCGGTGGCGGAGGAGGAGGAGGAGGAGGAGGAGGAGGAGGAGGAGGAGGAGGAGGAGGAGGAGGAGCGGATGGGGTCCCCCCCAGATCAGGAGCAACGTTACGGGGGAGTAGGCTCGGGGAGGACGCATCGACCCACAACCGCCCATTCATCGCCGATGTAGCCCGACTCCGCCCAGGAATGTGGGCGGATTCGCTATCGGTGGCCTGTCGCCGATCCATCGGCAGTGTAGCGCAGAGTCCAGGTCGGTGCTGCCCCCCCCCTGAGCTCGTCCTCTTGGGGGGCTCTGAGAGCAAGCTCCACTGCCAGCGCATCCACCGCTGCATCGGCGGGGCCACCTCTGACGTGGCCCCCCTTGCGGCGGACCGCGAAGCTGAGCGGTACCGCGAGCCCGGGCCTATCTCTGCGCGCGGGGGCCCGCCTCGGTGGCGGCCTCGGCAGCGCCCGGTGCAGACCCGTGTGGAACCCTGGAGGCCGGTGGCTGGCGGCCGCTCCACCATCGCCGCCAGGATCTCGCCATGAAGGGAGCGGGGTTTGATGGAAGCGGGCCCTGAGTCTTGGCCGCCAGTTTCAGGCTCTCCGGGCCCTCCACTGGCCCAGGGACGGTCGAGGACGAGTGCTCTTTGTGCTGGGTCTGCTTCTGGGGAATCCCCTCTTAGGCCAGCCACAACATGGGGGAGCTGTGGTCCTTACCCCCCTGGAGGACCCATCGATCTCGACACCCCTCTCGAGAGATCGTCGACGCGATGGGTTCTCCCAGGGGGGTAAGGACCACAGCTCCCCCAGTTATGGCCGGTCGGCCTCTGGGGTCCAGGACCCGCTTCCCTCGGGACCCGCTGCCTTCACACCGAGGGTCAGTGCCAGCGCTCCCGCCACCGGGTGCCGGGCGCCGTGGAGGCCCCCGCAGCCCGTGCCGGCCCTGCCGCAGGGTGTGCGGTGGCGCGCTCGGCCGCGCTCGTCGCTGGCGCCGTGCGCGGCGGCTCTGGCCACGGCGCGTGCCTGCTCAGCGGCCGTGCGCAGTTCGCGCCTCCGTGGGAGACCATTTTGTTTATCCACCCAAGGGATAGCACGTGTTACCCCCCCCCTGCCCCCCCCCCCGCACAGGTAACGCCCCGGCCTGGGCCACGGCGCGCGGTCCAGAGCTTGCTGTGCGCGCGGGCACCACCAACAAGTTAGTGCCGCGGTGCTCGCGGGCGTGCACCATGGTGTACGCAGGCACTACGGTGTACGCAGGCACCGCGGTCGAACGGCAAACCGGCCAGGCCGGGTTGCCGTTTCGACCGCGGTGGGGTCGTTCCACCGCCGCAGCTGCTCTTGGCAATGGTGCCGTGTGCGGTGGCGTCGGCTACTGCTTGTGCTCGTTCGCGGTCGTGCGTGGATCGCGCCTCCGTGGCCTGGTTACCGCTTCGACCGCGGTGCGGTCGTCCTACCCGCCGCAACTGTTCTTGGCAATGGTGTTGTGCGCGGTGGCTTCGGCCACTGCTTGTGCTCGTTCGCGGCCGTGCGTGGCTCGCGCCTCCGTAGACAGGTCGCGGCTTCGACCGCCGTGCGCCCACCGCCGCATACCAAAGAAATGCATGGCTTCGTGGCCCTTTATCCGTCCGCGACTGGCCGTCAATGCGCGTGGGCGCGCTCCGTCGAGCGATCATCAGCACGGCGGGTTTCCGCCGCCCGCGGACAACAACGTGTGCGTCGCGGCGCCCGTGGGGTCGATGCCCGACCGCTCGAAGTTGCCAGTGGCCGTCCTGGTCCTTGGCGTCGGCGGCTTCGTGCCCGCAGAAAACGTTTATGCACCGCAGGCATGCCTGTCCAGGCCCGCGATAGTCGCAATCTCTTGCGCAATACGTCCCATGCCAAGCACCACCGCGCGCAGACGCGGTCTGCATTCGCGGTTGACGTTTTTTCTGCAGCGGATGTGCACGCGACAGAGTGGCATGATTGGGGAAATCGTGTTGAAATTGATACATGCACCGCGTGCATGTATGATTGCGAGTGTGTGTGTGTGTGTGTGTGTGTGTGTGCGTTTGTGCCTTTCCGCCAGAGCAGTCGACCTCTGCCCAGCCGCCGATGCAAAAAGTGTGTGCGTTTGCGCCCGGTGCGCCCCGCTCGCCTCGCATGTCTCGTCTGGCACTGTTTATCCCCCAAAGTGGTGTCTTTTCTGATGCCCGGCGCGGGCTCGATGCGGACTCGACGCGGCTTCGGCGTGAAGCCGACGCGGATTCGACGTGGATTCGACGCGGGTTCGTCGAGTGCGACATGGAGCCGACACGGATTCGACACGGATTCGACGCGGATAGGGGCGCGGCGGGACAGGTAAGGCCCATCGAAAGTGCAACATAACAGTGTCTTTGTCCTGCTGTCTTCCTGCCTTCCCTCCTTTTCTCTTGGCCTCCCGTCGCCGCCTGCCTGGGTGCACTGCGCCTCCACTTCCACCTCGCATGCACTGTCGGCTGCTCTTCCACCCTCGAAGCCTGCACTTGGGTACACGCTGGTCGTTGAGAGTAGGTACTTGTTGGATTCCCGGATCCCGATCTACTTTTGGCGCCTTCCTACTTCAAGGATCGGTTGGTTTCCTTGTTCCCTCCTCTTCAAGGGGCGGGCGGAAGCCCAATCTACTTCCAACGCCTTCCTACTTCATGTTTCTATCCACTTCTTCCGACCGACGTGCATGCGCATGGCATGGTTGATCCCTTGATCCTTTTGGGATCCCTGCCCCATCTTCTGAGTGTGTTGTGCGCGCTGCTTGTTCGCTCTAACTTACAGTCTCCGCCTCGTCGCTGCGCGCGAGGCCGCGAACGCCAAAGTGTGTGTGTGTGTGTGTGTACGTATGTATGTATGTATGTATGTATGCATGCATGCATGCATGCATGTATGTATGTATGTATGTATGTATGTATGTATGTACGTATGTACGTATGTACGTATGTACGTATGTACGTATGTACGTATGTACGTATGTACGTATGTACGTATGTCCGTATGTCCGTATTTCCGTATGTCCGTATGTCTGTCTGTCTGTCTGTCTGTCTGTCTGTCTGTCTGTCTGTCTGTCTGTCTGTCTGTCTGTCTGTCTGTCTGTCTGTCTGTCTGTCTGTCTGTCTGTCTGTCTGTCTGTCTGTCTGTCTGTGTGTGTGGCTTCACTTAGTATGACCCTTCGCGCATGAAATAGCACGTCGCGTGCACGATGCTGTATATAGCACACACTGCTGACCATGCGGACCGTGCAATACTGGAGTCACACGTTGCCGTTCGTGCGAATTGCACGTGCGTGTCATGTCGCGCAGTACACACCGCAAGGACCATTCACTAATGTTTGCGCGAGCAAGTATCGCACATGTCCAGGAGTGTCAGGCGTGTAACGATGTGCAGGTGTATGGGTCTGAATCAACACATCCATGTGCAGTCAATGAGCTCTTGCTTGCAGCCGCAGCTCGCGAGACTGAATTTGCTACACCTGACCGTGGTCATCATGCGTCCACGCGCGCAAGAGCGTGCTGGATTGTACCGCCGTGATCCGTCAGTCGGCGAAAGAGCCCGACAAGGGAAAGGATCGAGACAAAGAGAAGAAGCCAAAGGATGGGGGGGAGCACGCGCCACGCATGGATGCACAGCGGGACCGACAATATATCCGAACCCTGCGACACAAGATGTCCCCTGGACCCCCAAATTAATATTGGGGAGATGTGGCAATGAAGGGGGGACTTGGGTAGACAATAATATTCGAACCCCCAAAGCAACACCCATACCGATCTCAACATTGAAGTGGGGGGGCAGGGGGGGGACCAGCATTCCCTTCACGTCTGCATTGGGTTCGAATATATTGTCCATGTACTGGACTGGGGCGGAGACGGGCGATCCCAGTCTGCTTTTCCAATCCTCGAGTAGACCTTCCCGTGCCCATGGAATCTTGCCGTGCGCCCTCCAGAAGGGCAGGAGACCAGGGGGAGCGACGGGAGGAGAGAGGAGAAGGAGGAGAGAGGAGGAGGAGGAGGAGGAGGAGAGAGGAGGAGGAGGAGGAGGAGAGAGGAGGAGAGAGGAGGAGAGAGGAGAGAGAGGAGGAGAGAGAGGAGGCGGAAGGAGGAGGAGGGGAGGAGGAGGAGGAGGAGGAGGAGGAGGAGGACGAGGAGGAGGAGGAGGAGGAGGAGGAGGAGGAGGAGGCCGCGCTGGAGGCACACAGGGAGGAGAGGCCCAGGGCAGTGGCGGCGGGAAGGGGCTCGGGGCTGCCAGGCTTCCCGCGCGCGCCGGTCCTGCCCAGGCCAACCGCGGGCCAAGGAGGAGGAGGAGGAGGAGGACGAGGAGGAGGAGGAGGAGGAGGAGGAGGAGAGGAGGAGGTGCGCTGTGGACAGTCGGCGCCCTCCAGAAGAGTTGGGGAGCCAAGGGAGCCTCCCGAGAGGGACATCGCTGGGCTGGATCGGGGGGCCATGTCCGAAACGGGGAGGGGGCCTCCAGAAGCCTGCAGGGCCCGAGGGGAGGCCCGAGAGCCCCCGATGGAAAGCTGGAGGTGCCCAGGGATGTGACAGAGAACCTTCTGAGCCAGCGGAGATGTGTCGCCAATTCCTCCGAACCACCTGGGCAAAATCAGCGAACACCTCGGATGTCCAGCTGTCGGCGGCAAGCTCCGCATTCGTACCAGCGCAGCTCAAGCAGAGGCGAGGCGTCCTGGCTCTCCTGTGGGGCCACCGTGGGAAGGGTACGACATGTTCTTCGAACATTTCTTGCTGAGGCCGTTTTGTTGTAACGCATCGGTGAAATGGTCTAAGATAAGCGTTCTAGCTATAAGGGCACTCGAAACAGCCATAGTGGCAGTAGTAGTATGAGTAGTAGTAGCAGTAGCAGTAGTAGTAGTAGTAGTAGTAGTAGTAGTAGTAGTAGTAGTAGTAGTAGTAGTAGTAGTAGTAGTAGTAGTAGTAGTAGTAGTAGTAGTAGTAGTAGTAGTAGTAGTAGTAGTAGTAGTAGTAGTAGTAGTAGTAGTAGTAGTAGTAGTAGTAGTAGTAGTAGTAGTAGTAGTAGTAGTAGTAGTAGTAGTAGTAGTAGTAGTAGTAGTAGTAGTAGTAGTAGTAGTAGTAGTAGTAGTAGTAGTAGTAGTAGTAGTAGTAGTAGTAGTAGTAGTAGTAGTAGTAGTAGTAGCAGTAGTAGTAGTAGTAGTAGTAGTAGTAGTAGTAGTAGTAGTAGTGGGCAAATAGGAATGCCATGACGGCCGGTCCCTGCTCAGCACAGGTTCTTTCGCTGACAAGTCATGGAGGCCCTGCGTGTCCTACACACCCCGTCGTCAGAGCGCATTTGTGCGCCAGTGCTTCGTAGTCGATGAGGAAGCGCCGACTTGCATCGATTTGCGTCGACCAGCGTCGATTCGCAAGCGCCAGCAAGATGGCATGGAAGGCTCCCGCGAGTGGCCATCGAAAGTTTTTCCTGACGCAGGCGTTCTAGTTGCTTAGTGCGGGATCTGTCGGGCGTCGGGCGGTGGCGCAGGCAAGGGATAGACATCCGAACTGAGTGCGAGCTCCTGTCTCGCAGCCCGTCCTCTGCTTCACGGTCGGGCGCAATTCTTTCTGTTCGCAGACATGAGGCGTTCCGTTGTTCCGTTTCTCTTTCCGTAGTTCCCGAAGAGTTGCCAATCGTGCGATCTTTTGCCCACGCGTTCTTTCGTATGTTTGGCTCCGTGGAAGCACGACGCCCACATATTTCCTGGGACGCACGCATCACGGCAGCTACTGACATGTCGAGCATTGTGCCATAGTTCTATATAGATATATGTATTCAGTTCTTGTTCTACATACAGTTATAGTTCTAGTCCTAGTTTTATATACATATCCCCTGGGGCACAGCGACGGCATCTAGTTCTATACACATGAGTACATGTATAGACACGCGTGTGTGCCCCCGGAAGGAACAGACACCACGCAGGCATTTGACGGCCATGTGCAACGACAAGTGATACGCCGCGACCGGCTTGCACCCGGGGTCTCTGGCCTCGGCCGCTCTGGAACAGCTTGCCAACTCCACGCGGGGGTCCCAGTTCATCCCGCCGGCCCTCTGCTGGCTCGGAGACGCAATCGCCTCTCGACACAAAAAACTGCATACGCATAGACTTTCGGAGCTCCGCGCGGATTTCTTGGATCTGCGCTGGGCCCCCCTGGCGGCGCCTCCGGCGCCGCCCCTTGCGCGCTCCGCGCGCCAGGGAGGGGGGCCCAGCGCAAGTCCAAGAAACTCGCGCGGAGCGCCGACAGTTATGTTTTATGCTGCTTTTTCCCCTCCTCCTCCTCCTCCTCCTCCTCCCCTCTTCCCCTCTCCTCCTCCTCTCCTCCTCCTCCTCCTCCTCCTCCTCCTCCTCCTCCTCCTCCTCCTCCTCCTCCTCCTCTGCCGGCGGAGACGCCCTCGCCTTGCTTCTGCCGTCCTCCCGCCGCTTTCGGCTGAAGAGCTTATGCTGTTGCTGCTTTTTCTTATGTCTCCGCTGGCCTCTGCCGGCGGAGACGCCCTCGCCTGGCTGCTGCCGTCCTCCCGCCTGTTTTCGGCCGAGGAAGAGGTGCAAACGAAGCTCCACTCCTCGCCGGCGAGAGGCCCTCTCGGGACCGCCCCGGCGCGGCGCAGGAGAGGCTGTCGGAGGTCTGGCGGCGCCTGCAGGGCACGGGTGAGGTGACGCCCTCGGCTTCAGAGAGCGCTGAGCGCCCCCTGCCGTCGTGGCTTCTGCACAGCCCTGACGGGAGCGGTTGGCTGCCCTGGGCCATCGCCCAGAGCCGCCCGCAAGCTAACCAGGCAGCAGTAATTACAGTAGGTTGTAGAGAAAGGTCCGCTCTCCCCCTCCTATGCCTTCTTCTCGTCCTCCACCCCCCCTCCTCTCCACCGTCGGCTGCGCGCCGACATGAGCCCCAGCCTGACCGGCGCCGCTCTCGCGGAAAACAGGCAAAGCTCGTCCGCCGCTGCGCGGCGCACAGCTACATCATTTAGAAGCCTGATGTGGATCTGGTGATTCTCTTGGGCAGGAGGCTTGGCGACCCGATGGTCCGCCAGGGCTCCTCACACTTGCTTCTGTTCCTGCTGCCTCCTCCCCCTCAGGAGGCCCGCCCGCATGGAGCGAAGATGGCCCCCGGCCCCTCGTCTCCTCTCCTCCCCTCCCCTCTCTTCGCCTGCTCCCCTGCGTGCATGTCTGTGCCGAGTCGAGCTCGCCCATGCGTGCCGACCAGCTTCCAGTACTGCACCCGCCCCGGCTGCTCTGGCTCCCGAGGGGGAGAAGCGGAGGAGGAGGCCGAGGAGGATGAACGAAGTTCGAGGAGCACGGTTTGACCGGCTGGATTGGCGTTGTCGTCGTTGTTGTCTTTCCTGCTCCCTCCTCCTCTTCCTTCTACTCCTCCTCGTCCTCCTCCTCCTCTTCCTCATCGCAGTTCTTCCTCCTCCGCCTCCTTCTCTTCCCTCCCCCTCCTGCTCCTCCCCCCTCCGCCTTTTACTCCTCCATCACTCTTTTTTGAATGTTTGTTCGTCCTTGTGGGCCCTCGCAGAGGCTTCTCATCGCCACAGCTGGATTCCCCTCGAAGTTCTTGCCAAGACGCAGCCATGGAGAGGTCTGGGGGGCGATTCCGTGGCGGATAAGACGGAAAAGTGTCATGATGGTGATGATAATGAGCATGAGATGGATGAGATGGTGAGAAGGACAAGGAGGAGGGGGATGAAAGTGGGAGCAGGATGGTGAGGAGGGGAAGGAGGAGGGAGGATGAGGGAGCAGGGAGGGAGGAGGGACGCGGGTTGTCTTGGCTGTTTTACCTTCCGCCCGAACGGCCCCATGAGTTATCGGTTGCGCCACGGGCTGCTGTGCAGACGTGCGCCAAGTTTCCAGTTTGGCTCTGGCGCCGCACTCCTCCTTCTTGCTCGTGCCCGGCGCGTCGCCGCAGGAGGAGAAGGCGAAGGACAGAGAGGCCGACCGGGAGAAGGAGAGGCCGAAAGACAAGGCCTCTGCCACCCCACTGCTGCCGCTGCATCTGGTTCCAGGCCTCCCAACGGGCACCTCAGTAGATGGGGTCTCCTCCTCCTCCTCCTCCTCCTCCTCCTCTCCTCCTCCTCCTCCTCCTCCTCCTCCCCTCCTCCTCCTCCTCCTCCTCTCCTTCCTCCTCCTCCTCCTCCTCCTCTCCTCCTCCTCCTCCTCCTCCTCCTCCTCCTCCTCCTCCTCCTCCTCCTCCCTCTCCTCCTCGGAGGAGGAGGAGGACGAGGAGGATCGCACGGCATTGTCGATGCGTCGGCGATGCGGCTTGATGCGAAGCCCGCTTTCCTCCACGCCGACGTCGCCGACCGACGCATCGCCGACATCGCCGATGCATCACCGATGCATCGCCGATGCAGCGCGATCCTCCAGCCCCATCTACAGTCAAACCGCAAGGTAAGGATGGGAAACCTTCCCAAGGGTACCCTTGCATCCTCGCCTCCTCGGCCCATCCTTGGCAACTGTTGCTAGCCGCGCCCCGCCCGGACAGCTCCGAAGTGGGCGTCGAAGGCCCGTGCATCCTTGTGGCGCATCCTTGTGGTACGGGCCGGCTGTCAGAGGAGGGCGGGGAGAGGCGGGAGGAGCGGCAGCAGGATCCCGACAACAGTAAGGAGCACGACGGCACGTCCCTCTACAGGACCGGTATGATTTTTTAGTATGTTCGACTATTTTGGAGTTTTTTTCGGGCCATTCTTTCTGTTCCCTCCAAAATCCGCCGGGAGGGGACATGCCCGACCTGAGAGTATGGGAACGGAGGGGGAGGAGCATGAGTGGCCCTCTTTGGGGTTTGCGCCACGCCCTAGCGGCCGCAAGTCTTGTAGCAGGGCGAGACTTCGTCACGCGTCCTAATTGGGTGCATGAGCCGCACCATGTCGATCTAGATCTGTAATGCGAACTCGGGACGCGGTGTTGAGAAGGAGAAGCAGGAGGAAGGAGGAAGAGGAAGAGGAGGAGCCAGGAATGTGCCGCTCCGAGTTGCTTCGTGCCAGGCGGAAGACGAGGAGAAGAGGCAGGAGGCGGAGGAGGAGGATATGGAGGAGGAGGAGGGCGAGAAGGGAGAGGAGGAGCGCGTTGACGGAATCAGTCAAGGGAGGCGCAAGCGGCTAGGGATGCGCAAACTGCCGACGCGCATCATATTCTTTCGGTTGTGCGCTGGGGCGTCGCGAGTCGAGCGCAGCTGTGAGCTTCAGGGGAACTCGTACCTAATCGGAGGCCTGCCATCCGCATCCGACTGGCACCCTTACGGCAAAAGACAATGAACAGCTTTAAACGGTAACAATGGGGCCCACGATGGGGGGGTCGGGATAGGGATCAGGATGGGGATAGAGATATGTAGGGGATAGGGATATGGATGCTGGGCTGGGGATCTAGTGACATAAGGGCAGGGATAGACGGGGATGGGGATGGGGATAGGGATGCCGGGTAGGCGATATAGCGATGTAGGGACAGGGATACATGGGGATGGGCATGGGGATGCGAATATAGGATAGGGTAGGGATGCAAGGGATAGGGAGAGGGTTAAGGATAGATAGAGGGTTAAGGATAGGGATGGAGGCAGCGGGATAGATATAGAGGCATGGATGCGGACAGGAATAGGGATGCGGACAGGAATAGGGATGCGGACAGGGACAGGGATGGCAACGGGAGGCAATGGGAGGCAGCGGGAGGTCACTGGAGGCAACGGGAGGTAACGTCGCCCGTCCGATTCCAGATCTGGCAACGCACCTACTAGCTTCTTTGACCCTTACAGACAAGTTGTTTAGGGGATCAATGCAGACGCCAGGAAGTGCACAACACCTGGACCCCCCGCTGCCGCTGGATTTCCGCCAGCGCTGGAACGTGACTCGGGCTGGCGGTAATCGGCCGTCCGCGGGTTTCTGGAGTTCATGGAATGTGTGTATGTATGTGTGTGCGTGTGTATATGTGTGTGCTGTGTGTGTGACCGTTTCTGCGTGTATGTAATGTCTGTGTGTCGGCGTATGCCTGTTTCTGCGTCTGTGTCGGTGCTTGTGTTTGTGTCTGCTTGGGCTTGTGTATATTCGACCTTGCACCCCACATCAGCACCTAAAGAAATGCATACCTACGATCGACTGACCGCGGCAAGTATCCAGAGAGACAGAGCAGCACCCCAACATCAGATGCCCCATGATCGGGCACGCCTTGGATGAAAAGGCTGCCTCCCCATGTACCTGTCGCCCTCCTCCCTCGCCCAGGGCAGAAACTTGAGGAACGCCAGCGGAAGCTCTGCAGCATCGTCTGCAAGGTGAGGTGCAGGAGGAGTTTCCTGCGTTGCCGGCGGAGGCCAGCCGAGGGCAGCCGATCGAGGCAGGCGCCCCCCCGTGTGGGCCTTGAAGGTCGCAGGCCGCCGGCGGCCTGGAGTCGGCCGAGCATCCCCCCTGCGCTGCCAGAAATCAGGAGGGAAAGAAACACACAGACACAATTGATCGTCGATTCCCAGGAAAATATAGGAGAATATGGGGATTGGGGGGAAGACAAAAGCCCATAAGATATAGAAAAATATGGTGAATCCTTTTATTTGTGCGTATTTATTTGTGTGTCCTGGGGCCCCTTTAAGAAAGCCGCGCTCGTTCAAGGCCGAATGTCGGCGGCGAGCGGGGGCGGGAGGCAGTGGGAAGGAGCAGGCCTTCCCGGAGGGCTCGGAAGTCCCCCAGCCTCCCGAGAAGTCCTCTGAGCCTTCCCCGGAGACGCAGGAGACTGCCTCGGAGGGCCGGAGGGCCTCCGAGAAGGCCCGCCGCCCTCTGAGAAGGCCTGCTCACTCTCACTTCCCCCCCTCGCTCGCGGCCGAGAGTGATCCGCGCGGTGTCCGAGGCCAAGGCTGCCCGTCACCTCGGCGAGGCCCGTGCCCGCACCCTGATCGGGGAGCGCTCGAGGGTGGGCTCGCCGGGAGCGGCCCCCCGCCGGGCCAGGAGGGGAAGCCGAAGAAGGAGAAGGAGAAGCACCGGGAGAAGCACAAGAAGGAGGAGAGAGGGCCTGGGCTGCGGCCGACGCGCGCCCAACAACTTCTTCCCGCTTCTTCCCCGCCCCCTCGCGCCCCTCTCCCCGCCCCTCCGCCTCTTCTTGGTAGGCTGCTTCGCTCCTGCCCTGCCATGCCCAATCCGATCCCTCTCTCTCTCTCACTCCCTCCGCCCAGCCTGCCCCTTCCCCCCCACCCCCTTCTCTCCCCTCATCTGCTTCCCCTTGGATTGCCCCCCCTCCCCTCCCCCACCTTGGAGGAATCTTCAAACATGGTCACAAACATAGTCTGGGGGACGATTTTCGAGTAGTGTTTGACCATGTTAAATTATTTGTTCCCAACCATATTGTGGTGTTGGGTCCTCGTTTTGAAGAGACAGCGCCCCGTGTTCCTTCCTCCTCCCGCTGCCCCCTCCCTCCTCCTCCTCGCATCATCGTTATTATTATTATCATCATCATCATCATCATCATCATCATCATCATCATCATCATCATCATCATCGTCATCATCATCATCATCATCATCATCATCATCATCATCATCATCATCATCATCATATCATCATCATCATCATCATCATCATCATCATCATCATAACCATCATCATCATCATCATCATCATCATCATCATCAGCATCAGCATCACCATCATCAGCCTCGTCATCATCATCATCATCATCAATCATCATCATCAGCATCAGCATCAGCATCAGCATCATCATCATCATCATCATCATCATCATCAGCATCATCATCATCATCATCATCATCATCATCATCATCATCATCATCATCATCATCACCGATCTCGGCACCGCCCCATTTTGGTACACCCCATTTTGGCACCTCTCACGATGATCGTGGCCCCATAGGAGCTCCACCGAAGGCGCCAGTGGCAAAGTTCGCGTGGCGGCCTCGGGCCATTTCGGCACACCCTTCACGAGGATCGTGGCCCATGTGAGTTCCACCGAAGGCGCCAGTAGCACAGTTCGCATGGCGGCCTCGGGCCATTTCGGCACACCCCTCACGAGGATCGTGGCCTCATGGGAAGCTCCACCGAAGGCGCCAGTAGCAAAGTTCGCATGGTGGCCTCGGTCCATTTCGGCACACCCCTCACGAGGATCGTGGCCCCATAGGGAGCCCCACCGAAGGCGCCAGTAGCAAAGTTCGCATGGCGGCCTCGGGCCATTTCGGCACACCCCGCACGAGGATCGTGGCCCCATATGAGCTCCACCGAAGACGCCAGTGGCAAAGTTCGCATGGCGTCCTCTTGCCATTTCGGCACACCCCTCACGAGGATCGTGGCCCCATAGGAGCTCCACCGAAGGCGCCAGTAGCAAAGTTCGCATGGCGGCCTCGGGCCATTTCGGCACCCCACACAAGGACCGAGGCCACATATGAGCTCCACCGAAGGCGCCAGTAGCAAAGTTCGCATGGCGGCCTCGGGCCATTTCGGCACACCCCTCACGAGGATCGTGGCCCCATATGAGCTCCACCGAAGGCGCCAGTGGCAAAGTTCGCATGGCGGCCTCGGGCCATTTTTGCACACCCCTCACAAGGACCGTGGCCCCATAGGAGCTCCACCGAAGACGCCAGTAGCAAAGTTCGCGTGGCGGCCTCGGGCCATTTCGGCACACCCCTCACGAGGATCGTGGCCGCATGGAAAGCTCCACCGAAGCCGCCAGCGGCAGGGTTCGCATGGCGGCCTCGGGCCATTTCGGCACACCCCTCACGAGGATCGTGGGCCCATAGGAGCTCCACCGAAGGCGCCAGTGGCAGGGTTCGCATGGCGGCCTCGGGCCATTTCGGCACACCCCTCACGAGGATCGTGGCCCCAGAGGGAGCTCCACCGAAGGCGCCAGTGGCAGGGTTCGCATGGCGGCCCCGGGCCATTTCGGCACACCCCTCACGAGGATCGTGGCCCCAAAGGGAGCTCCACCGAAGGCGCCAGTGGAAAAGTTTGCATGGCGGCCTCGGGCCATTTCGGCACACCCCTCACGAGGATCGTGGCCCCATAGGAGCTCCACCGAAGGCGCCAGTGGCAAAGTTCGCATGGCGGCCTCGGGCCATTTCGGCACACCCCGCACGAGGATCGTGGCCCCATAGGGAGCTCCACCGAAGGCGCCAGTGGCAGGGTTCGCATGGCGGCCTCGGGCCATTTCGGCACACCCCTCACGAGGATCGTGGCCCCATAGGGAGCTCCACCGAAGGCGCCAGCGGCAGGGTTCGCATGGCGGCCTCGGGCCATTTCGGCACACCCCTCACGAGGATCGTGGCCCCATAGGGAGCTCCACCGAAGGCGCCAGTGGCAAAGTTCGCGTGGCGGCCTCGGGCCGTTTCGGCACACCCCTCACGAGGACCGTGGCCTCATGGGAAGCTCCACCGAAGGCGCTAGCGGCAGGGTTCGCATGGCGGCCTCGGGCCATTTCGGCACACCCCTCACGAGGATCGTGGCCCCATAGGGAGCTCCACCGAAGGCGCCAGTGGCAAAGTTCGCATGGCGGCCTCGGGCCATTTTTGCACACCCCTCACGAGGATCGTGGCCCCATCGGGAGCTCCACCGAAGGCGCCAGCGACAGGGTTCGCATGGCGGCCTCGGGCCATTTCGGCACACCCCTCACAAGGACCGTGGCCCCATAGGGAGCTCCACCGAAGGCCCCAGTGGCAGGGTTCGCATGGCGGCCGAGGGGCATTTCGAAAGACTCCTCACGAGGATCGTGGCCCCACAGGAGATCCACCGAAGGCGCCAGTGGCAGGGTTCGCATGGCGGCCCCGGGCCAGTGCGGCACACCCTTCACGAGGATCGTGGCTCCATAGTTGTGCTGCTTCAGCGACCGCGCCTGGGCGTCCTACTCCGCCGACGTGCAACGCCACCTCCTCCCTCATGGCTCTCAAAGCCCTCTCCTGCTGCTCCTCGGTCAGAGGGACGCCGTCCTTGTCGTCGCCGGCGCCCGCGAAGACGGCCACGAACGTGTTCCTGCGCATGTCGGGCTCCGGCGGGAAGCCGTGGCCACATAGGGAGCGCGGGCGAAGGTGGCATTCACAATTGCAACTGCATATGGTGGGGTCTTTAACCAGGCTAATTGAATATTCTGTCGTCGGAAATCGGCCTGTGGGGGGACATGCCCGACCTGAGACTCGGCTCCCTCCTCGCTTCCTCCCTCGCCTTCGCTGCCCGACGCCCTGGCTGGGCGGCGAGAAGGTGGTGGCAAGGGGCCCCGCTCGGGGCGCCTCCACAGGAGCGGCGCGCGGCGAGCTGCGGCGTCGCCCCGTCGTGGAGCAGCCCGTGGGGGGCACCCTCTGCCCGCGCGTGAGTCGCCGCGTGCCTTGCGTGGAGCAGCCCGTTTGGGGCGCCTTCGGCGCGGCACGGCACGGCACGGGAGGTTCGGAGGAGGAGGTGCGGAGGAGGAGGAGGACGAGGCAGAGGAGGAGGAGGAGGCGGAGGAGGAGGAGGAGGAGGAGGAGGAGGAGGAGGAGGTTTGCCCCCCCCTCGGCGCGGCACTCCGCGGCCGTGGCCTGGGGGGACCTGCGCGGTCGGGAAAACTCTGCCGTGGCGCGCGTCGTGCCGCCAAAGGCCGGCGCACCGCGCCCCTCGGCGCGACGCGCCGTGCACGTCGCAGTCCCCAGGCGTCCACGCCTCGAGCTTTTCAAAGCCTCCGCTCACGGGGCACAGGGAGGAGGAGGAGGAGGAGGAGGAGGAGGAGGAGGAGAAGGAGGAGGAGGAGGAGGAGGAGGAGGAGGAGGAGGAGGAGGAGGAGGAGCAAGAGGAGGAGGAGCAAGAGGAGGAGGAGGAGGAGGAGGAGGAGGAGGCGGAGGAGGAGGAGGAGGAGGGGTACCAGTGCAAACCAGAGAGTCATCAACGATGTCGGAGTTAGCCCTCTCCCCAAGCTCCCTCTTCATAGGCCCCTACAACAGTTCATTTCCATTGAGGGAACTGCCTCGTTGGAAGACACCCTTACAGACCCTGAAGCATGCCAAAACATTGTTCTCGGGATTTTCAACGCCACGGATCAACCGGATTGCTGCGTGTTGACGATCCGCAATCGTGCCAAAACGTCATTTTTGGAATTTCAGCACCGCGAATCAACATAAGTGCTGCACCCGCATAGTCCTGAACCCTTCCAAAACACCCTTTCTGGTACCTTGATCATGGGAACCCGTGAAACGCTTCAGAATTTTATGAACGAGTGTACGCGGCGCGAAGGCGAGAGCCACATGTTGTAAAGGAGCCGCCCTCAATCCCTGAAGCTCTTGCAAATTTTCTAAAACGAATGTGCGCGGCGCTCAGGCGGGAGCCACATGTTGAAAAGGAGCCGCCTTCAATCCGTGAAACTCTTGCAATTGTTTTAAGCCGATGTGCGCGGCAGTAAGGCGAGAAACACATTTTGAAAACGGCCCGCCTTCAATACGTGAAACTCTCGCAACTGTTTAAAACCAATGCGCGCGGCGCTAAGGCGAGAGCCACATGTTGAAAAAAAACAGCCCTCGATCCGTGAAGCTCTTGCAAATGTTTAACAAGAATGTGCGCGGCGCTAAGGCGGGAGTCACATTTTGAAAACCACCCGCCCTCCATGTGCGCAGCTGTTGTCACTTCTTCAGCTTCAGAGTCCTAAGTGCTGAGGAAGTCTCAGGCGAAACGCCCGGTCCGCCTTAAAAGCTGGCCTCTGCGTGCGACAGGGCAAAGTTATTTACAGGGAGACGGAGTGGAGGAGGAGGAGGCGGAGGCGGAGGAGGAGGAGGAGGAAGGAGGAAGGAGGAAGGAGGAAGGAAGGAGGAGGAGGAAGAGGAAGAGGAGGAGGAGGAGGAGGAGGAGGAGGAGGAGGAGGAGGAGGAGGAGGAGGGGATCGCCCTGGGCGGCAAAGTTCCTGACCGCAGGGGCCAGGGGGTCGAGCTCGCCAGGCCCTGCGGGTCTCGAAGGCTCCGCCCTGGCAGCCCAGGCCCCTCCGAGGGCTGCGGCGCGGCGCAGCATGGGCAGGCCTCAGGAGGCCCGCCCAGCTTCGGTGCGCGAGCCCGCGCACGGGAGCTCCAAGACGAGCCGTGGCGGGGCGCTGGCGCCCCACAGCCGAAGGGTGGAGAGCAACACACGCACGCGCACACGCTCCTGGGTGTCGCGGCCACGCGCGCGGCGGCGCAGCGTAGATAGTCGAGGAGAGCGAGCGCGCAAACGCATACACGCGCACACGCACACACTCGCACGCACACGCACACGTACACACACACACATAAACATCCACACACACACACACACACACGCACACACATACACACATAAACACACGCACACACAAATACGCGCACACAGACACACACAGACGCACACGCACACGCACACGCACACACCACACACACACACGCACACACACACGCACGCACGCACACACACACACACACACACACACACACACACACACACACACACACACACACACACACACACACACACACCCGCACGCACGCACGCACGCATTCACCAATGCACGCATGGCACGCACGTGCGCACGCACCCGCACGCTCGCACGCACGCACCCGCACGCACGCACGCGCGCACGCGAGCACGCACGCGCGAGCGCGCACGCGCACACGCACGCGCACGCTTACACACAGGCGGCCCGCGGGGGGTGGGTGGGATGGGGGCCTTCCGTCTTGGGGGCCATTCTGGAGGCCGCTCGGGCCGTCATGGGCCTCTGCGGGTCGAACAGGACGAGCACGCTGACATCCATCAGACCAAATGAGGTCCCCTGGGCGGGCCCCGACCCCGCTGGCCCGCCGAGCTCGGCGGGCCAGCGCAGGCCACCCGTGGTGCAGACGCCCGCGCTCGATGATCACCGAAGGCGCCGACAGCACGCATACACACATATATGTATATATACAGATATATAGATATACATCTGTATGTATGCGTATATGTATACACGCGCGCGCACCTCCATCCTCGGGCCTCGATCCTCGAGCCTCGAAACCCCGCGCCTCGAGCCTCGGACCTCGATCCTCGAGCCTCGATCCTCGGCGAGCCTCGATGACACACGCGCGCGCCTCCATCGTCGGACCTCGATCCTCGAGCCTCGAAACCCTCGCCGCGATCCTCGAGCCTCGACCCTCGAGCCTCGAGCCTCGAGCGGCGGTGGCCGTGGCCGTCGCCGACGACGACGACGCCGCCGACGCCGACGACCGCGCCGCCGCCGCCTGGATGGGGTGCGCCTTGACCATCGAGGGAGGGAAAAACATCCCGACCCCCAGAATTGGCGTTTACTAGACGGGCCTGTGCGTTTACTAAAAACCCTGTCCTGTACGACTCCTTCCCCTGGGCGCGTCTACCAAACGGCTTCGCTTCTCGGGGTGCTTCGTATGATATTTGTTTTTTCCTTCTGCTCTCTCGGCTGGGAGTTCGGAGAGAACCCAGCCATGGCGAAGAAGGCTTACCGAAGGCTGGACAAAGGACAGAAACACACAGGGAGGGGGACGGCAACAAAACAGATTGCCAATCAACGCGTTGTTATCCTCGCTCGAGCCTCGGGCGGCGGTGGCGGCCGACGACGACGTTGACGACGACGACGACGACGACGACGACGACGACGACGACGACGACGACGACGACGACGACGACGACGGCGACGGCGACGGCTGACGACGATGACGATGACGACGACGACCTCGACGTTCCGACGGACGACGGACGACGGAGGACGTGCGCCCCCGCACCGCGCCGCCGTGCAGGAGAAGGCACGGCAGCAGAGCCGCAGCTGCAGCGCCGGCAGGCTCGCGGCCGCCGCGGCGGCCGCGTCCCTGAAGGACCGGCGTGTCGCCGCCCCCGCCGCAGCCGGTCGGCGGCGCCCGGGGTCCAGCAGTGCTCGGGAGACTCTTCATGGGGGGATCCCATGGGGGGATAGGATCCCAGGGGGGGGGTATCCCATAGGATCCCCTGCGGATCCCATAGGGGGGCAGGAGGGGCTCCCATGGGGGGGATCCCCTCCTGCCCCCCCATGGGATCCCCCCCCATGGAGAGTCTCCCGAAATGCGGCCCCATCAAAACACCCTCACAGCAGCCACAGACTAAGACATGAACGTGTCGCCGAAAAGCAGGATGGGAGGCTTTTGGCTGTTTTGGGCCTCGCGGGGAAAGGGGGGGCCTCGCTGGGCCCCGGGATCGTGAAAAACGGTTCGCGAGAATCTAGGCCTCGTAGATGGGGTCGGAGTAGATGGGGTCGGAGGATGACGACGCGTCGCCGATGCATCGGCGATGCGGCTCGATGTGGAATCCGATTTGCTTCACGTCGACGTCGCCGATGCATCGCCGACGTCGACGATGCATCGCTGTTGCATCGCCGATACACCGGCCATGCGGCGCGATCCTCCGACCCCATCTACTCGGACCCCATCTAGGAGGCCTCTTCCCTTCACAGCAGCTAAAGACTTAGACATGAACGCGTCGGCGAAATCGCAGGACGGGAGGCTCTGGGCTGTTTTCGGCCTCTGGGGGGGCCCTCGCTGGGCCCCGAGCCCGTGAACAAAACGATTCGCGATGAGCAGCTACAGTGAGCGGCTTGAATAAGGAACACTTCCTTTTCCAAAGGGGCTCGGTCGTTCCTTAGGCTTGCATGCGCTATTCATCATTCCTTAATGCGTTATTTGCTATATATCGTTCCCTCTGCGTTACTCCTTGGAAAAATCAGGGGCTTCGTTCCTCATTTATCGTTCCTTAGGTCAGGCCGATGACTGTAATCCCCCGGGGAGAGGGTCGGGGCTTCAGGGACCCCGTGTTGAGCAAAGCAGGACGCCGCAGTGCCGAGGGGTGCAGCCGGGACCTCGATGCTTTTTTACCAATGAGATCGCGGCCGTCCAGACCAAGAAACAGGGGCAACGATGGGGCCGATGTGGGGCGGTCGGCCTGGGTGACGCCCCCCGAGCGCTTCTTAAGAAACTCGGAGTAAGCAGCAACTTCCGCCCAATGTCGAAACGCCGAATCAGGAAACGCTCACGATTAGGGGAACAAAAAGTGACATAAACATAAAATCTCGAAGGTCCGCGCGGATTTCTCGGATCGGCGCTGGGGCCCCCGGCGGCGCCTCCGGCGCCGCCCCTGGCGCGCTCCGCGCGCCAGGGAGGGGGGTCCAGCGCCGATCCCGAGAAATCCGCGCGGACCTCCGAGTTTTTCTGTTTATGCCATTTTTTGTTCCCCTGCCAGTGTTTTCGGAACCACGCTCTGGCATGGAATGCACCAGACTCCCTGCCGCAACGGCGCCCCCATCTCCGTCGGGGCCTGCACCGCGGGGCCCGCGCCTCCAGCGCCGCCCCCTCCGCCGCGCTCGGCGCGCCGGGGAGGGACCTCCGGCCCGGATCCGAGAGATCCACGCGGACCTCCGACGGCCCAAGAGGCCTCCAAGCTGGCCCAGGAGGCCTCCAAGAGGTCCTCCAGGAGGGCCCGAAGAGGCCAAAGTCCTGGATTTGCCCTCGGTTTCGGAAGGATTTGGGAATTTGCTTCTTCTCGGCACTCCGACGGCTCAAGACGGCCCAAGAGGCCCCCAAGATCGCCCAAGAGGCCATACGGTTTGTCACCCTGTACATGGCGGGCTGACGGGAGGGGAGGGAGGGGGAGGCCTACTGAGAGGGCGGGAGGGACGTCTTAGCAGGCAAAGGGCCCTCTTAGGAGGCCCGGGAGGCTTCTGCTCGAGGTCGAAGTCGATTCTCCCGATTCGCTGGCTGGGGCCGCGATTCCCATTCCGTTCCAGGTTCCAGGATCCGGGGTCCATTTCGATCGGGCCGAGCCGATTCGATGTCGTTTCAGGCCGGCCCAATCCGATTCGATTCCGACTTCCTGGATATCCAATGCAGCCCGATGGGTTTGCGGCGTCGTTTTGCACCCATGCACAGCCGACCCGATTCGATCTGGACTCCATGCCGATGCGTCCCTATCCGATTTTACGATTCGATGTTGATTGATTCTCGTGTCGAGCGTTTTGAGCGTCGACGTCGTCGAGGTCCTCGGTGTCAATAGGGGAACGAAAAGTGACATGACCATGAAAACTCGGAGGTCCGCTCCATGATCTGTTTGGCAATTATACAACGCTCACTTCTCGCGAAGCAGATAGAGCTTCCGCGCAGCCACGCAGCAGCGTCCGAGCGCTTGGAAGTTTGCAGAATCGGAGGGCCATTCTTCGCCTTGGACGCGGCTCACGGGTTCCCTGGCGCGCGCATCTACGAGTCGAGAATCGCCGCGTATCGAGCGGTCATTGTTGTGCGAGACCCGTGGCCCAACTTCTCTCTTCGCTTTCTCTTCCGGTTGGTTTCGTCCACTTGCGCTTCGCGTTGGCCCTTCAACCCAGGAGCTCCGCAGGAGGAGACGTCGCCGCGCTCCCCCTCTAGGGGAGGCCGCGCAATCCCCGCGCCGAGGCGGTCAACCGCGGCACGCGATCACTGCGTGGAGGCAGTGGGGGGGCGCGGCGCCTCAACAGGTGTCTTGCAATCCGTCAGGGAGAGTCGGACGCCCATTCCACGGATCTCAGCCGCGCCGCGTCCTACAGTCCTGGGTGGCCGAGCAGGAGCGCGGCATCGCATCGGCAACGCCGTCATCGTTTATGAAGGGTCGTGCCTTTCCCGCTTTGCGAGCGTCGGCCACGCCGAGTGTTCTGCGAGCCCCGCGTGCCGCGCAGTAGCGCCCCCTCCGTGCGCGGCGCGCCGTGCGCCGCTGAGCGGCGCTGGGCCAGGTCGGGGGCGCCCTGCCGGCCCCCGCGGCGCCCCCGACGGCGCCGCGAGGCGGCGGCGGGCGCCCCCGATTTCGTTCGGATCTGGCCAGGGCGGAACGCCCCCGGAGCTGCCACCTGCGCCCCGCCGCCGCCTCCGCCAGGGGGCCGGCACTTGCGCGGAGCCCGGGGGCTGCCGACGCCACGCCGAGCGGTGCCCGGCCCGACCCCCTGCGAGGCTTCGCGCGGACGCAGGGCACGATGCCTGCAAAGGTCGACGGGCCCGCGCACAGCTGCGAAGGCTTCGGGCGTTGGTGAATGGGGGCGTCGCTCATGTGTGAGGGATCCCGCGCGCGCGAAAGAATGACGCGTCACTCCTACCGCAGTTGAATCACATCGAAAGGGTTGCATGTAAACGTTTGCTCGTGGGTCGGGCAGCATGGATAATATGTCGGTGGGTCAGAAATGCAGGGGCGGGGGGAGGGGCTTCCCCGCGCCGCTTGGGCACGGCCCGCGTCGAGGGCCGGGCCCGATCAGGGTTCGCGCCGCGTTGGGGATTCGTCTCCTGCGCCCCTCAGGTGAAAGCCGGCTGTTCTACGCGGCGTTATCATGGCGGATTCCATTCTGGATTCCCCCACTTCGGCGCGGGCTTTTCGAAACCGACAGCGCGGCACTCTATGGGCGCGGGCCATGCTGTGGGCCGTTCGGGGCGCCTTGCGAGTGGTGCAAGCGGGGGTCGATCGCATTGGAGCCCGCCACCAGAGGCCCGAGCGTTGTAAACTTTTTTCTCACACTTGTATCCGCGTGGATTTCTTGGATCCGCGCTGGACCCCCGCCCCTGGCGCGCGGAGCGCTCCAGGGGCGGCGCTGGAAGCGCCGCCAGGGGGGCCCCAGCGCCGATCCGAGAAATCCGCGCGGACCTCCGAATGTTTGTTTGTATGCCATTGTTTGTTCCCCAAGTCAAAATCGATTGCCCAGGCCCCCGAGGCCGAAAGTGGCCCTCCGAGGAAGAGAAGTCCGCGCGAGCACAGAACTGTCGGAGCTCCCCGCGCAGGTCTCTTGGCTCGGCGCAGAGGGCCCGCCTCCTGCGCCGAGCCCCAGGCACGCTTGTCGCGCGGCCAGGAGGGAAGCCCTGCGCCAAAGCTACCCGAGTGAAGTTCCGGAAGTTTCTATGCCCCTCCTCTTCCCCCTCCTCCCCCTCCTCCTCCTCCTCCTCCTCCTCCTCCTCCTCCATCTCCCTTTCCTCCTCCTCCTCCTCCCTCCTCCTCCTCCTCCTCCTCCTCCTCCTCCCCCTCCTCTTCCCCCTCCTCCCTCTCCTCCTCCTCCCTCCTCCTCCTCCTCATCATCTCCTCCTCCACTCCTCCTCCTCCTCCTCCTCCTCCTCCTCCTCCTCCTCCTCCTCCTCCTCCTCCTCCTCCTCCTCTCCCCTCCTCCCCTCCTCCTCCTCCTCCTCCTCCGCCTCCCCCTCCTCCTCCGCAGCCCCTTTCCTGCACTCCTCCTCTTCGGCGGCGAGCGAGGGGGGAAAGGGAGAAGGCGAAGGCCTTCTCAGAAGGCGGCGGGGCTTGTTCTTCTTTGAATCCTGGATCGAGCTTTCCGAGCGTATTCGGCCTCTGGTGTGGCCCCACGTCATGCCCCGTCCGTCCATGTGCCTCTCGGGTTGTCGTCTTCGTCGCCGCTGCCGCCGCCGCGCCGCCGCCGCAGCCCTCCTCGAATACTCCTTCTTAGACAATGATTATCGCTAAATTCCAGAAGCGGTTCTGGGCGCTCTCGCCTCGACGCTGGCCACATTCTCTTTGAAGTCGAGGCTCCCGCTCGAGCTCGGGTTTGATTCTACATCTTGGTTGTTGAAGCCCCGATGCGCCCTGCACTACTCTATTATGAGACGCCCTGGCTACAGAGCCCCACAAGTTCATGAACGGCGCTCTCGCCCGAGGCGTCCTCGCCAGTGAAGTTGGTGAAGGCCCAACTGCGACCACAACGGTTGCCGCTCGACGCTCCCGTCCAATCTATAATGATACGCCTTGGCCAGCGAAGTTCCCAAATTCAGGAACGGCTCTCTCGCTTGAGGTTTCTTCGAAAGTCATTCAACGTGGTGAAGCCACAGTTGCGACGACAACGGTTCCCGCCCGGCACGCTCTCAGAGATTTCTCGGGGACGCTCTGGCCAGAGAGGCCCCGAAACCACAGGAACGGCGCTGCCTCGAAATTCAGTCAAGTTAGCACCGACCCAGCTACGGCGACCGCTGGATACTTACAGTGTACTCCGATACGCCCTGGCCAGACAAGCCCCGAAACTGAGGAACGGCGCTCTCGCCCGAGACACCCTCGCAATGCAATCAACTTGGTGAGTTGCCCGCGGGCACGTTCGTTTGCATTATGGCCATGGCGGCGCGGATGATCAAAAAAACGTCCCCAAAGGGGAGTGGTTCATAGACTTAGCGGGTGGGTACAAGGGAGGGAGGACGAGATGAAGGTCAACACTGCTTTTGGGCTCACATGCTCGCAAGATGGTTGTCATTGTTGTGGTCGTCGTCGTCGTCGTCGTCGTCGTCGTCGTCGTCGTCGTCGTCGTCGTCTGTGTCAGTGTCGGTGTTGGCTTCGCTGAAGTTGTCCTCGCCGCCGACGTCGATTTTCGCCGTCGCCGTTGGGTATTCATTCGTATGACTGATTAGTGCTGCTGATCTCTGGAACGGGTTCTGGGCGCTCTCGCCGCGACGACGGCTGTATGTTCTTTGAAACCGAGGCTCCCGCTCGAGCGCGGGCTTAGGGACCAATGTGGGTTGTTGGAGGCGCAGTTGCCACAGCGGCTCCCGCTCGATGCGTCCTCACAATTTACTCCGAGACGCCCTGGCCAAAGTGGGCTCTAAATTCAGGAATGGCGTTGTCGCTCTAGACGTCTTCGCAATCCAGTCAAGTTGTCGGAGGCCCAACTATGACGACTACGGCTTGGGCTTGATACGTCCTCACAATTTACTCCGAGACGCCTTGGCCAGAGATGGCCCCGAAACTGAGGAACGGTGCTCTCGCTTGAGACGTTGTCGCAATTCAGGCAAGTTGTTGGATGCCCAACAATGACTACGACGGCTTCCGTCTGATACTTTTTCACACTTCTCCTTGAGACGCCCTTGCCAGAAAGGCACACAACTCAGGAACGGCGCTCTCGCTCGAGAGGTCCTCGCAGTCCAGTCAAGTTGGTGAAGGCCTAGCTCCGAAGACAGCGGCTTCCGCCTGATACGTCCTCACACCTTACTCCGGGACGCCTGGGTCATATGCATCATCATTCCCATGAGTGGCGCTCTCGCCCAAGACGTTCTCGCACATCGTTCAAGCTTGTGAGAAAGCCCGGCCAAGACGACAGCAGCTCCCGCTAGATACTTCCCCACGGTTTTCTCAGAAGCGCCCTGGATGCCCTCAAGATCGGGAGGTGCGCTCTCGCTCGAGACCTGCTCTCGCTCCGCTCGAGTTGGTAGGTTGCCCGCGGACGCCTGAGCTCGCATGACGGCCATGGTCGGCGCGGTGCGCACGCAGAGTGCATTTCCGAGTGCTTCTCCCAGGAAGTGGTATGGAAAGACGCCCCCCCCCCCCAGAAGGTGGTTGGCTCATAGAGTACGTGGGCGGGTGCAAGGGGGAGGTTGAAACAAGTGTAAGTCAACGTTGGTCGTCGTCCTTGCCGTTGTCGTCGTCGAGGTTGGCGTGTCGAAGGTTCCGAGGCCGCCGGGTTAGATCACATGTTCGCAGTTTGGTCGTCGTGGTTGTGGTTGTTGTCGTCGAGGTTGGCGTGGTCACCATCGTCATCGTCTAGTCGACGAGGTCGTTGTCGCCGCCGTCGTCGATTGAGCCGTCGTCGTAGTCTTCGTGGCCGTCGGGGAGGAGGGGGAGGGGGAGGAGGAGGAGGCGGAGGAGGAGGAGGAGGAGGAGGAGGAGGAGGAGGGGGGAGGAGGAGGAGGAGGAGGAGGAGGAGGAAGAGGAGGAGGAGGAGGTCGTCGCTGTTATCCGTCCTCCTCCCTGCTCCTGCTCCTCCTCCAACATTATCCTTCCTCCTCCTCCTTTTCCCCTCCCTCATCCTTCCTCCTCCTTCCCCCTCCCCCCTCCCCGTGCCTCTCGGGTCCCGCGCTTGTCCCGCGCGCTCGGGGGTGCGCGAGGGGCGGGGAGCGGATGGGGGAGGAGGGAAGAACAAGCGAGGCGCTCGGGAGGGAGAACGAGGAGGGAGGAGGGAGGATGGGGAGGAGGAAGGAGGGGGACAGGGAATGAGGCGGGAGAAGGAGGAAGAGAGAGGGGGAGAAGGAGGGAGGAGGGAGAAGCACCAGAGAGGAGAATCGAGGATCATTGTCTTGTGGCGAAGCCCCCCCCTCCCCCTTTATCGTCGTCGTCGTCCTCCTCCTCCTCCTCCTCGTCCTCCGCTCTCTCGCCTCCCCTCGAGCCTGGTCCATCGTGGGAGGACAAGGGGCGCAAAAGTAAAGCAGCAAACGACGACCGCGACAAGGGCAAGGCCCGAAGCAGAAGTAGAAGTAGAAGCAAAGGCAAGGACAAGGAGCGCAGCAAGAAGGATACCCCTCGCTCGCAGCAGCCGCGCGCGAGGCAGGATAATATCCAGGAGCGTAATGAGCAGAATGCGAGTACTGATGATAAGGATGACGATTCTATGATTGTGGTGATGATGGTGTAGTGATGATCGGGAGGATGAGGATGTAACTGATGATGCTTATTGTGCTGATGATGCTGATGGAAATGGTGATGAGGATGATGATGATGATGATGAGGTTGGTGGTGCTGATGATGACAATGATGACGATGCCAATGTCGATGATGATGACGATTATGATGGTAATGAAGATGACGACGACAAGGACGACGACGATGGTGATGATGGTGGTTGATGATGAGGAGGAGGATGAGGATGGTGATGAGGATGATGAGGATGAGGATGTTGATGATGATGACGATGATCAACCGACAATCCAAAGAGATCATGCCCATCTTCGACACATCGAATCCCCACGGCGGCCCGTTCAAAGTCTTGGGCGCCTTATTTGATCCTTGTTTACATACTGTATGCATCTAGCCGTGCAACGTATCGCTACAGAGGGAAGGTGGCTCCTGCGTGCCCTTCTCCGGACAAGACGGTTCTACCGCGATTGCGAGCTTGCCAGGCTGTACGAGTGCCACATTCTCATACGTCGAGCGGGCTATGCGGGCGATCTGCTACGCTAAGCGGGGCATTCTGCAGCAGCTGGACAGCGTGTGAGACGAGTCATTTAACGACATCGGTATTTCTGAGCAGGCTGCGCTACGCGTGCACAACTCAGCTCCTGTAAGTATGCGCCGTGACATTGCGGTTCACAAAAACCGCAATGTCACGGCTCTGTGGGGCAGATCGCCACCGAAATGCCGCGCGCGTCATCGTCGTCCTCCTCGCGTCGCTCGTCGTCGTCGCTCGTCGCTTATCGCTTATCGTCGTCGTGCTGCGCGCGGGCGCGGCTGTGGTGCCGGAGTCACACGGGGGGGGGGGGGGGGCGTTACGTCATACCCCCCCTCGCCCCCCCCCTCCCCCCATGACGCCCGTCATCGCCGAAAATAAGGAAACGCGCTATCGGCATCCAACGGTACACCCAAAATGTGGATTCACATCCACATTTTGGGTGTACCGGCCTATCCGCGGCTTTAGGCGTGTAAACTGTTGGACGTCTTGCTCTCCCCTCACGGCCTGCGGGCTGAGCCCATCCCTTGCTCTAATGCGTTCCATGGGGGAAAAAAATAAATAAGGAAACGCGCTCTAGGTCTCTCAGACACGGTCGCTTCCGGCATGGCTCCTCCTGTCTTCTCTGCCCCTGTCCGGCCACCCCCTGAGGGCCCGGGGACTCCTTGGAGTCCACGCGACTCGCCGGTTTCACAGCACAGCTCTGTCGGAGCCAGTCGAGCCAGGCCACGCTGCAACATCGAGGTGGTCGATTTGCAGCATCATGAAGTATTCAGCCCTTTGCTATACGATTGGGCTGATTCCCGCAGTGTGAGGGGTGTCAAACGCAGGCTCCAACGACAAGCTGAGGCAGCTGCATCGGCTCGGCGGCGAGATTGGCAGCACATGTTTCTCACAGGTTTGTACATATAGTTTCAGTTCGATGACCGTGTCATGCTATTGTGAGGGCTGTTTCGTAGGAGTGATGACACTGATGATGTTGATGATGATGATGATGATGATGGTGATGATGGTAATGGTGGCGATGATGATGATGGTGATGATGATGATGTGATGATGATGATGATGATGATGATGATGATGATGATGATGATGATGATGATGATGATGATGATGATGATGATGATGATGATGGTGATGGTGATGGTGATGGTGATGGTGATGGTGATGGTAATGGTGGTGGTGAGGAGGAGGAGGAAGTGGAACATATGCGTATTAGGGACAAGGCTGGAGAAGGAGGGAAGCGAAGGAAACGGAGGCGGGAGGAGGGACGAGAGGAAAGCACGGAAGGACGGACCAGGAGGGGGAGGAGAAGGAGGAGGAGAAGGAGGAGGAGGAAAAGGAGGAGGAGTGGGACGGAGGAGGAAGCGGAGGAACGGTGGAAGAGGGGGAGGGGGATGAGGAGGAGGAGGAGGAGGAGGAGGACGGATGAGGAAGACGAACATGAGGAGGACACAAGGGAGTAAAGGAGGAGGAGAGGAGGAGGACGAGAGGATTAGGAGGGCGAAGGAACAGGAAGGGGTCGAAGTGTAGGATCGAGGAGCGTCCAATTCTCTCTCATACTTTTTACTCGTCCTCCATGCCTTTTCCTCCCTTGCCGCGCCCCCAGACGTGTCGGTAGCGCGGGCCGGGCGTTTCAGTTGAGACTTCCTCACCTTCAGTGATCCTAAAAATTGAAAATTGCAACAGCTTCACGGAGGGAGGGCGGGGCATTTTCAAAATGTGGTTCTCGCTTCAGCGCCGCGCACGTTCGCCGCAAACGTTTGCAACAGTTTCATAGATGGAGAGCGGGCCGTTTTCAAAATTTGGTTGTCATTTTAGCGCCGCGCAAATTTGTCTAAAAAGCATGCAACAGTTTCACGGATGGAGAGAGGGCCGCTTTCAGAGACTCTCGCTCCAACGCCCCGCACTTTTGTTTTACATGTATGCAGCAGTTTCGCTTGTGGAGGGTAGTTCTTTTTCAAAATCTGATTATCGCTTCAGCTTCTCACGCACTCGTCTCAAAGATAACAGCTGCTTGAAGGGTTCGTATGGTCGAGGTCCCAGGCAACTCTTGCACGATTTAGCATCTGTCAGGACGCAACGGTCACGTTGATTCTGTGTTCTAGTCTTAGGAATTGCGTTCTGGCATGATTTAGGGTTGTCGGGGCGCGACAGTCACGTTGATCCGCGGCGCTGAAAGCCAGGATTGGCGTCTTCGCACGATTGAGGATTCTCTGCTGGTTGTGTATTCTTCTAGGGACATATGGAGAGGGAGCTTGAAGGGAGGGTGTACTGCAACATCGTTACTCCGTCCTGGGTTTACACTGGTCCTGCCCCTTCTCCATCTCTCCTCTCCTCTCTCCTCCTCCTCCTCCCCCTCCTCCTCGCCCTCCTGCGCTGCCTCGCCTGGGTCCTCGCACCTGGCTTGGAGGAGGACCCTGCCATCAAGCTCAGGGTACACCTTAGGCGATGCTTAAGAAAACTTTACGTTTTCGGCCAGAGTCTCGATTATTCTTAATGTTTCAACGTAAATCCCAAGATTTTAATAGAAATGTTGGGTTTTTTATTCAAGTTCTGAGACTATGAATTTCTTAACCCATGATTTCTTAACCATTTCGCAGGGTGTGCAAGACTTCGACTCGTGGCAGGAGCTGTGGGGGACGGTGCCCGAGCTCCAGGCCAGGAGCCGGCGGGCTTGGCCCATCGTCCGCGGCGCGCTGCCGGCAGCCGGCCTGAGCCGCAGGCGGCGGCGCATCCGTGGACCGATCGGCGCGGTCGTCGCCGCGCTCGTGGGCATCGGCCGGGAGGGGCGCCCGCCCATGCTGACGGTGCAGTGCCTGAGCATGGCGGCTGCTGTGGACAGGCTGCGGCGCTCCAGACGGGCGCGAACCACACGGAGCGTGACTGCTATCGCTGCAAAGGTTTTGCATCGGTGCCGGCTCGACCGGCAACCATCGGCTGAGAAGGGTGGTGATTGCTTTTGGGGGACAGCTCGAGACGGGATTCTTCTGACGGTCAACGTCGACGTCGAGGCGGGGCCGCTGTTGCTTTGATCGTGTTGTGCGAACGGTCCTGGCAGCTTGGTGACATGATAGCCGCCCCCTTCTTGGCTTCAAGCAGTCAGCGCCCTGGTCGGAGACCATGGCGCGTGGTTTGGCCCATCGGCGATATTATGACGTCAATTGGCTGCCCTGCCTTTGCACGGCGAACGGGGGGGGAGGATTTGTACTGTTGTTTCGGCCGCCCCCCGAATCGCGTCTTCTCGTTCGCTGAGCCGCGCGGTCAAGGACTTTCAAGACAGGCGAGGGCCAGAAACATGCGAGAAGCCGGTGGTGCAAGAGGAGTGCGACACGTCCGAGGGCGGAGTTTGCCTGGCGGTCGACTTCTGAGAGTTCCCCACCCTTCTTTGGTTGGGCCCTCGCTTTGAATAGAGCACTGGTTGCACGACTCCTCCCGCCACCCCTCGCCTGCTGTGTTACAGTCGGGGCCCTGATGAAGGAACCCTTTTCGTTGGGTAGGGGCTCCGCGTTCCTTACGTGTTTCACAGCTTGCCTCAGGCTTTCCTTATGTTTTCGACAGGAAATCGAAGTTTAACTTATGGAAAAAAGGGGCCTCGTTCCTTATTTAGGGTTCCTTAGGTCAACGCCCCGACTGTATCACGGCCTCTGCTCTTTTGTGTCCACCACGCACGCGCGCCCTTGGGAGGCCCGGCGGAGCGCCGCGCCACGCACACACAGAGACTAGACCTCGGCCTCCCTGGGTGGCTACCAGCTGCGCAGTGGTCGCAGCTTTCGGGCGCTCCTGGAAGCTCCGGGGGAGCGGCGCGATACGCGCACCCAGACTAGAGGAGCGACGCGACGCTCCTCCTGAAGCTTTTTCCAGAGAAGCTCTAGAGGAGCTTCAGGAGCGACACTACGAGCTCCAGAGAAGCTCCAGAGGAGCGACGCGACGCTCCAGGTGTGCATCAAATTGCGCAATTGGTGTTGGCTGCCCGCTGCGCCACTGCCGTCGCTTTTCGTGAGCTTATGGGAGGTGCCACTGGGCGACGCACTGCGCTGACCCAGACTCGACCTCGAGTAGTTCACTCGGGGGTGGCTGCTAACTGCGCCACTGTCACCACCGAAGTCCAGGCGAGTTGCCTTGATCAGGGATGTGTAGGATGTTGGAACATGTATGTTATCTTCCAGTGAGGGAGCAGAAGAAGGAACATGAGGACCGAGATGGAAACGGAGGAGGAGTGAGGACGGAGGAATGAGGCCCTGTCAATAGTGCTGCATTGATCTGTGTTGAGTGTAGCCGCGTAGTGTTCAGAAGAGGTTTCACGCGCATGCTGGGCCCCTCGCTCATCACCGCATCGATGGCAGTGCGCCGCAAAGAAAACATGCGCGGTGAAGCGCAAGCGAGCCGAGGCGAAACGATTGTCCCGGTTGAGCTTTCATGGGCGACTGGTGTATCATCATCGTTGTATCGGAAATGCAATGTAGCAGCAGTAGTAGTAGTAGTAGTCGTCGTACTTGTAGTAGTAGAAGAAGTAGTAGTCGTAGTTGTAGTTGTAGTAGTAGTAGTAGTAGTAGTAGTAGTAGTAGTAGTAGTAGTAGTAGTAGTAGTAGTAGTAGCAGTAGCAGTAGTAGTAGTTGTTGTTGTAGTAGCAGTAGTAGTAGTAGTAGTAGTAGTAGTAGTAGTAGTAGTAGTAGTAGTAGTAGTAGTAGTAGTCATAGTAGTAGGATTAGCAGGATTAGTAGGAGTAGGAGTAGGAGTAGGAACAGCAGCAACCGCAGCAATAGTCGTAGTAGTCGATGAAGAAGCTGAAGAAGATAGACAAACTCGTCGCAGTCGTGGTCAGGATCTTCGTACTGCTAGTAATATGCGTAGTAGCCGTCGTTGTACAAGTGGTAGCTTCAGCAGTAGCCATTGTGATAGTAGTAGAATGAGAAGTGGATGTGAATCCTGGATCGTGCTTAAGCCAAAATGGCTACGGAAGTTGAGTTGAGTTGCACTTTTCGTTGAGTTGCACTACTCCACCATGGCCAGAGCCACGGAGATTGACCCCGTCATCAGCGAGATGCGCGCTACTTCAGCCTTTCAGACGCTCATGAAGTCTGCCACGGCCGCCAAGGACCTTTCGCTGAGCGGGTCAGAATTCGCACAGCCGCCAGTTGCTGCCGCGGCCGGCGCGCGCCCGGCATCGGTGTTTCCTAAGGGCATCA
>CAUYUJ010016760.1:488867-538867 GCA_963575745.1 Prorocentrum cordatum | reverse complement strand
GATGGATAAGGAGGTGAAGTGAGAGGATGGGAGGAGGATAAGGAGAAGTAGGAGGAGGAGGAGGAGGAGGAGGAGGAGAGGAGGAAGGAGTAAAGGGAGGAGAAAGAGGCGGAGCGGAGGGTCGGAGGAGGCGGAGGAGGAGGAGGAGGAGGAGGAGGAGGGAGGAGGTTTGAAGAGGATGGAGGAGGTTGGAGGAGGATGTGAGGAGGAGCGGAGGAGGGAGGGAAGTTGGAGGACGGGGGCAGGATTTTTTTGGATTTGCGCAACTGATTCAGCAATTAGCTGGTCAGGTGAATGGCGGCGCTCGCAGCAATAGATTATAGCATCGGCACCAAGGGAAAAGTAGCCCAGGTGGGCGGAACATACAGCACAGTGCTGCACGCAGTAGGTCTGGAGGCAGCATCAACGGACGGTCCTTCGTTAGTGCTGTCCCTTCGTCTGCTTCAGCAACTTGCTGCGGAGCGCGACCAGCCTCTAGCAAATGCCGGTACGGAGCTCGACAGGACAGGGCTCACGTAGGTACCTGAGGGGAAGTTACCTTCACGCGCTCAGGACGGTTATCTTGTCGGACCCTGGGGAGAGGGAGTCCCAAATGGCTCACACCGTGAACATGCCGTGAACATGCCAAACATCCCACCCTGAACATGCCAGAAGATGCCTGAACACACGCACGGCTACCTGCATGTGATCGCAGAGAGCGCATCAATGGACGACGGTTGCGGCCAGTGGCGGGACACTGGCCAGTCTGCATCATGATGACAGAACTTGCGGCTGGGCAGCGAGATATGCACGTGCGGGCGGGCGCGCCCGAGTCCGGCGGTACGGGTGCCAGATTAACTCCGCCTGAGCTCTCTGGGTCCGTTGAAAGCTGCAACTGCCGACTTCGTCAGCCCGAGAGGCGGGCGTCGGGCAGCTTCGGGGAACCCATCCAAGTAGCGCGGAAGCGGGGCCGTTGCGGCCACCAGGTTGAGCGGCAGCGGCGGCCGCGGGGGGTACGGCAGCAGGCGGGCAGAGAGGGAGCAGTTGAGGAGCTCTACTAAACAGGTGCTCACTTAGTTTGCCCGAGGAGAAGGCTACCTTCGCACCCATCGAAGCGTGCGGGGCCAAGGGCACGGGCGAGAAACGCGGCGCGACGGGCTCCTGGCGACCATCCCATTTTCACGCAGAACCTGTCGACATGGGGGCCGAGGCTCAAGAGGAAGATCGGCACGCTCAAGCACGACATCGTGGTCTTCCCCGAGACGCACGCCGGGGCGGGCGGCACGAACGACATCTTGGAGCACCTGGATTTCAAGGGCTGGAAGGCAGTGGCGTCGCCTTCGCGAGCCCACCAGTGCAGCAAGCTGGCGGGAGGCAATGGCTTGGCGGCCCGTGCCCATCTTTCAGTGACATGATTGCGCGACCTAGCCGCCAAGAATGAGCAGATGGTCGGGCTGAGGGTTCTTGACGAGAAGGAGTGAAGTCCTGGGCCCATCGACTTCCAGGACATTTGTGGAATTCCTGGGCGGATGTGGGGATACACAAATACCTTTGTTACCAGTGCTAGACATGGTACAGACACTGAGAGAGAGAAGGCGAGACAGAGGAAGAGAGCGGGAGAGAGAGAGAGAGAGACAAAGAGAGAGAGACAGAGAGAGAGGAGTTCGTCACATTTTTTCATCAAATTCCTGTGCCGAAGTGGGAATACGCAAAGGCATCAGTTGCATATGACCCGTAGGGTACATGGTACACATGATCATGGTACGTACGCACAAGATGGTTGATCACATCTTTAGGGCAAATTCCTGAGGGATGTGGGAATACACAAGAGAGAGAGAGACGATATGGTTTTCCCGATGGTTGTCTCGATGGTTGTCCCGATGGTTGTCCTGATGATCGTGGTTGTCCCGATCGTCGTCCCCATGGTTGTCCCGATAGTTGTCCTGATGGTTATGGTTGTCCCGATCGTTGTCCACATGATTGTCCCGCTGGTTGTCCCGATGGTTGTTCGGATGGTTGTCCCGATGGTTGTCCCGATGGTTGTCGCGATGCTGCCATACTTTCTTTTTCTAGGCGAGGTAGGCCAAAAGGGCGATCACCACGCCTCAAGCATGCCTGCACTCCAGAACACCCACCTCCAACCTCCCAACATCATCCGAACCTCCCCAGGACGATCTAAGCGACAGTCTGCTTCATGATCTGCAACCTGCGTCTGGTCATCGAGACATGCACACAGACGGCTCGCCAGAGTCCGAGGGCTCGGGTGTTATATGAACTCCGCCTGAGCTCTCTGGGTCCGCTGGAGGGACTGGGAACATCTCCTCAGCTGGGTGAAGGGGCACTGCGTACGTGTCAACACAACATCTCGCTGCTGCTTGATACGGTCTCCTGCAGCCGTGTGTCGGTCTCGGCTGCGCGCTTGATGCCCCTCTTATGCGAGGGCTTTCTGACTCTCTGAGCGGCCGTCCTACCCGCGAGCAGCACGAACCATCGCCACGAGAAAGCATGCTCCCTCTCCTGGGTGATCTCGAGCACGTCGCTCCCGGAAAAGGGGGGACGCGGGGCGAAAGGGGCAGGGGCGTAGGGGGGGGGGGGGGGCAGGGCAGGCAGGGAGGGCGCCCTTCCGCGCCCCGCCGCGGCCCGCCGACCGCCCCTCCGCCCCTCCCCCCGCCCTGGGCGCGTGGCCGCTCCCGCTCGCAGGAGCACCGACGGCTGCTGACGAGGACCGCCGAAGACCGACGAGGACCGACGACGGAGGTCAACGACGAGCGCGACGAGGGCGACGGCGGCGACGCACGACCACGACCACAACGACGAGCGTCGGCGAACGGCGACCACGAATATGTCGATGGACGACGAGCGTCGACGGACGACGACGACACCATTGGACGACGATGGCGACGACGAAGGTTGACGTCGACGACGACGACGACGACGACAAATATCGACGACGACGAATGCCGGCGACGACGACGACGACGATGATCGCGACGACGACGACGACGACGATGGCGAATTTCGACGACGACGACGACGTTGACGTTGACGACAGCGACAACGACGACGACGACGACGACGACGATGACGACAACGACGACTGTGGACGACGACGGCGAATGACGACGAATGTCGACGACGACGACGACGATGACGACGAATGTCGACGACTAAGACGGCGACGACGACGGCTGCGGCGACGACAGCGTCGACGACGAGGAACGTCGAGGACGGCGTTCAACAGCGAAATGCTCTCCTGCTGCTGCTGTTGCTCATTGTCTTTCTCCTCCTCGCTCTCTTCTGGAGGCCCCTCGAAGCACCTGGACGCGGCCCCCGAATCCCCCCCCTGCAAGACATGCCGCATGCAGCCGACGCCGGCCCGCCTCTTGGTAACGTGACCGCCCCTGGTGCATCTGGGCGCCGGGGAAAACACGGCCGCAGGCAGGCGATTCGCTGCCCTGCCTTTTGCACAGGGGCCGCACAGCAGCCCCAGAGGCCGCGGATTGATTCTTTTCAGGAGGGAAACAAACACACAGACACAATAAATCGTCGATTCCCCGGTAAATATGGGAAAATATGGGAAGTGGGGGGGAAGACAAAAACCCCGAAAATATTTGAAAATAGAGGGAATCCTCCTATTTGTGTGTATTTATTTGTGTGTCCTGGGGCCCCTTCATCTTTTGCGCGGTTGTAAAATCTCGCTCTGGTTGCAAAAAAACAACTATCTGGTTGCAAAAAAACGCCGGATCGAGTCGTAAAAAAAACCGCCTGGTTGGAGAAAGCCTCAACGGAGGAGTTTTCTGGTTGTGAAAACCCGCTTCGCGGTTGGAAATTGTCGCCTTGGTGGTGGAAGGCCTTAGTCTCTCTCTCCCCCCCCCCCTTTCGGTAGAACCGGCGATTGTCGAAGGACGCCTCTCTTGCAGAGTCGGGCCAGACCTGTCGACGTGCGGCCCCAGTGACATCGGGCCGTGAGCGCCGCTGGGCCTGAGCCTGGCCATGGCGCCCCCCCCTAGAGATCCCCAGCGATTCCTAGAGATGCCCAAAGGTTCCTGGAAATTCTTAGAGATTCCTAGAAATTACCAGAGATTTCTAAAGATTCTTAGAGATTTTTGAAGGTTCCTAACTATTCAGATATTCCCAGAGATTCCTAGAGATTCTTAGAGATCCCCAGAAATTCCTTGAGATTCCCAGACATGCCCCTCCCGGTCGTCCGCCCCGACTCCCGCACGCCCCTCGCGAAGTCTGCCCCTCGGCCTCCCGCGGCCGGCGGAGGGCCCGCGGAGAGCCAACGGCGGCCCCTCCGCCAGGGCCCAGATGCGCTCGCCATCGGTCCCTGGGCCCCTCCCACCTCCTCTCCTCCTCCTCCTCCTCCTCCCTCCCCCCTCCTCCTCCTCCTCCTCCTCCTCCTCCTCCTCCTTCCTCCTCCTCCTCCTCCTCCTCCTCCTCCTCCTACTCCTCCTCCTCCTCCTCCTCCTCCCTCCCCCATCCTCCCCTCCCCCATACTCCTCCTCCTCCTCTCCTCCTCCTCCTCCTCCTCCTCCCCTCCTCCTCCTCCTCCTCCTCCTCCCCTCCTCCTCCTCTACTCCTCCTCCTCCTCCTCCTCTCCTCCCTCTCCCCATCCTCCTCCTCCCCCCCTCCCCACTCCCTCCCCATTCCTCCTCCTCTTCCCCCTCCCATCCATCCTCCTCCTCCCTCCCCCATACGCTCCTCCTCCTCCTCCTCCTCCTCCTCCTCCTCCTCCTCCTTCTCCTCCTCCTCCTCCTCCTCCCGCCTCCTCCTCCTCCTCCTCCTCCTCCTCCTCCCAGAGTCCATCCTGATCTGCGTTCCGACGCGAATCCTGCCCTGGCGACGAGACTCCCCTTCCCGGAGGCACCCCCTCGACGCGAGGACGGAGCGCGCCAGGGCGTGCCGCCGTTGTCTCGGCCGCGGGCTCCCCGCCGGCACTGCCTGCAGCGGCGGGGCGGCACCGGCGCAGCGTGTCCTTCGCGGCCGGCGCCGGGCTTTCACTCTGCTGCGCGCAGGCGGGGCCGCCGGCCTCTTCGCTCGGCTGCTTGTCCGCGGCGCCTCCCGGCAGCGAGCCGCCGCTCCGCGTGGAGTCCTCTCGAGGGCGCGGAGGCCCCTGTGAAGCGACAAGGCGAGAAGCCACGAGAGCGCACGGAGGCTTTGAGGAAGAAGAAGCGGCATGCAGTGGAGACCCATGCCAAGAGACGCCCTGCTTGCCTCCAGGATGCCCCGGGGTTTCTTGGGTTTCGATGGTCTTGCTATGGAACAGCGTGGCGTTCCCACACCAAGAACCAATGGACGTCCTGGGATCTCTGGGTTGGGTTTCTTGTGGAAGGTTTCTTGTGGACTGGCCTCCTTTGCAACCCATGACCATACACTTTCGGGGCTCCGCGCGGATTTCGTGATTCGGCGCTGGGCCCCCCCCTGGCGGCGGCCGACCCAAGAGGTCGGCGCGGAGCTCCGAACGTTTCCGCCCAGACAGTTTTTTCTGTTCCCGCCTTTGGATGCGGCGACACGCCACGACGGCATACTGACGCGTGAGCTGTGGTGCGACCCAGCCTCCCGAGGGGCCTCGTGGGGAGACTCCGCGGCCATCCGGGGTCCGCCTCGTGGCGGACCCCGGGCCCGTCGGAGGCACGGTGGAGGTCATCTCGAGCCGACTTGGGCCCTGCAGCGACCGCCGCCTTAGAGGCCCTCGGAAGCGCTGCAAGGAGGAGTCGGGCCTGTCCCTCCACAGGAGGAGTATTCAGAAATAGTCAGAAGATAGTTGGGGACGTTTTTTTGTGTGAGTATGTCAGAGCATGTTTGAATATGTTTGGGTGTATCTTTGATTTTCAGTCCCAAATCCTCCTGCAGGGGGGCCCGACCTAACGCTACGGCTCCATCTTTGAGCCGCCGATGGCCCTCCTGGACGCACCAAGCGCCTCGCGGGGCCACGCCCGGGAGCTCGGGCAGGGGGCGAGGGGGGGGGGGGGGCCCGGCAGTGCAGAGGGGGGGGGTCACCACCAGGGGGGTGTCGCTTGCTCCTCGAGGAGACGTTCCAGGCCTCGCCGATCCTCAGTCCTCACTCCTCCCAGATCCTGGGATGAAGTCGGGCGTGTCCCTCTACAGGAGGACTGTTCAAAGACAGTCCAACAAATAGTCTGGGGAGGATCTTGTTTTTTATGATGTTTGACCATTTTGGAGCATTTTGGGGGGTATGTTCTATTTGTCGTCCAAAATAGAATGCCCCTGTAGGGGGACATCCCCAACTTAATCTGAGGATATCAGGAGGAGGTGTTGACCCCCCCCAATACTGGTGAAACCGCCTAGCTCTGCCCGAGGGGAGCTGTAAGAGAGAAGCTGCCGCCTACGCCAACAGGACTGCTGGGACTCACGCTCATCCGCAGTTCTCCCCAGTCGCCGTCCTTTCTTGCCGTTTCTCCTCCCCCCCCTCCCAGAGGAGCTGGAAGTCCGAACCGCCTGGTGATCCCCGATGGGGACCCGCCGGATTTTGCACGTATGGCAGTGCACCGCTGCGAAGGGAAAAAAGCGTGTGGCTCAGTCCGAGCTGGGACCACGAGGCGGACCTTTGTAAAGCATCCATCGTCATTGGCCAGCTGTTGCGGTGCGTCGGCTTCCACGGCTGCGCCTCGCGGCGCCGCGCCCCTGGCGAGCCGGGCGCGACCGCGACTGCGATCCGAGCGCGAGCGTGCTTCTTTTTCTCGGCGGTGAGCCATCGACGTCCAACCTGCCCACCCAGTCTTGGGGCACTCTCCTCCTAGCTGCTTCGCTTTCATTGGCTCAGGGGACGGGAGGAGGAGGAGGAGGAGGAAGAGGAGGAAGAGGGTCACCATCCGCACTCCCCCTTCTCAGCCCTGCCCCCTTCCTCGCTCCCTGCTCCTCCCTCGGGCATGCACCCATCGCTCTTCGAAGCCCTGTTCGCACGATTCGTTGCAGACCGATTGGGCCTCGTGCCTCCGCCTGATTTGCCTCGGGAGGTTAGCTGCAGCGGGGCTAGGTCATCGAGTCACCAAGGGTCCGTTTCTGTCGTTGCTGGGTCGCCGAGGTGCCAACTCTCACCCGAACGGAACCGCCTTCGGGTTCCAGAGCGTGGCGCAGAAGATCACAGCACATGCTTTGAATGAGGATGACGGCGACGACGACGACGACGACGACGAGGAGGAGGAGGAGGAGGAGGAGGAAAATCAATCGCAATTTGACGTGGTGGAGGAGGAGGAGGAGGAGGAGGAAGAAGAGCAGTCATCATTTGACGGCAGCGGCTAATTATGGCACGAATTTGTGTCCATGCCCTGCGGCAGACCATCCCCCCCTTATGTTTGGGCCAGTCATTGGAAGGAAGGGCTTCGCCTGCTGCCGCCAGCCCCCCTTAGATTGCTTGCGTGGCCACGCCTGGTTGGTGGGTAGGTTGGCTTTTTTGTATCGCCTGGCTGGCTGGCAACTCGTGGCAAGGGGGAGGAGGGAGCTTGAGGAGGGAGAGTAGGAGGAAGCGGATTGCGAAGAGCAGGAAGAGGAAGAGGAAGAAGGGGAGAAGGAGGAGCGGGAGGGGGAAGTGGAGGGGGACGGTGATGATCCGGGGGTACGGTCGGACCGAGGCATAAGATCGAGGTCGGCTCGGGGAGGGTCACCTAGTGCTCCTCGTGTTTGTTGGACGTTGTTGTGCATCCTGGGGGAGGGTACCCTTGGATGTTCTGTGTGTTTTGGCCGACGGGGGGTCTCGTGTTCTTGAGGGATGTTCTTCTGGCCAAGGTCCGACTGTATGTTGGTTGGTGTTCGTGTCGCCTGGCTGGCGCGGGACGGCTTGTCTAAGCTGATGAGCGACAGTTGGTTTGGGCTGTTTGCTGGTTGACTGGATGCGCGCGTCTGTAATGATTGATGTGGTCAGTATCCTTTATCCGACCCCCATCCCTATCCTCATCCGGTTCGAGACCCCCACCAACTTACCACCCCAGTTGGGAATACACCCCTCGAAACCCGCAGGGAACGGCCTATACCCCTATCTAGGGGGGGCAAATCGGCCAGTGGGGCCCAGGCCACGCCGCTGGGGATGGGGATCGAGATGGGGATCGATTAAACGATACTCATGTGGGGCGGTGTCCTCGGGAGCGTGCTTCCACTGCAGTGATCAAGGTTTCGAGGCTCAGGGAGCGCGCAATCCTAACTGTGTTTGGGCAGTCGTGGCCTTGAGCCCCGAGCCGAGTCCTCGGCAAACGACAGGGGGGGAGGGGCCGAAACGCGCTCACGGAAACACACCCCACTGCAGAACATTGCATTTCTTCTGCTCTGGGGAGGGGGATGCCGCTTTGGGGCAGCCTCCGCGGGGTGTGGGCTCGTAGCCTCGGGAGCGCTGGTGCGTAGTAGGAGATACTGCGGCTCTGGGACGCAGACGTGGCGGAATCTACTCAGGGCTGCGTCTTCGGGAGCGCGAAGCTGTCGTTGTCTTTGGTGGACCGTGGTTTGGGGAGCGTGAATCTGCTGTAGAGACTGAGGATTGTTTTCGGGAGCGACAGCGCGCGTAGTAGTTTACTCGGGGATGTGGCTCCGAGTGTTCAAACTTGTTGAAACTTACAGGAACAGGAAGTTCTGTGGCCTGGGTAGCGCCAGCCTGGTGTGATATTTGCCATGGGGTGTGAATCGAGAAGCGCAAGTCTGGTGTAATGAGTACGGGACGGTGACCTCAGGAGCGCCACTGCGCAGTACGTTACAAGGGGTTGCGGCGTCGGGGACGCAGGAATGGTGGAAGTCATGACGGAGCTCAGTATCGGAGGCGCGAGCCCAACTTGTGTAATGGGCCGTGGCTTTGGGGGGCGCGACGTTGGGCTGGCGTGTAAAGGAGAAGGGCCTCGGAAACGCGAGAGTGGTGCACTCTGTTATGGATGTTGGCTTCGGGGGCGCAACCTTGCTGTGGCGTGCAAAGGATTGCCGGAGAGGGCTGCTCCGACAAGAGGGAGGAGCGGGAGGAGGAGGAGGAGGAGGAGGAGGAGGAGGAGGAGGAGGGAGGGAGGGAGGGAGGGAGGGAGGGAGGAGGAGGAGGAGGAGGGGGAGCAGGAGGAGCGCGAATCTGACTTCTGTTGCGCGGGTTTTCGGAATGGGAGCGCGGCCCTCGTACATCTTCGATGGGGGCCGTGGCTTCGGAAACGCCCGCCTGCGGCAACGCATCGGGGATTGGGAGGAGGAGGAGGAGGAGGAGGAGGAGGAGGAGGGGAGAGGAGGAGGAGGAGGAGGGGAGAGGAGGAGGAGGTTTAGGCTCAGGTGGCGCAAAGGCGAAAGTAACTTGGAGTGGGCTGCGTGCGCGAAGCTGGTGGGCTTCAGGGGGCTGTGGCCTCGGAGGCGCGAGTCCGGTGTTATTCGCTCGGGGTCGTGGCTCAGGTGACGCGAACTTGATGCACTTTGGATGGGGTTGCGTTCTCGGGAGCGCGAAGCGGGTACAGTCGGGGCGCTGAAGAAGGAACCCTTCTCGTTTGGGAGGGGCTCCGTGTTTTTTAATTGTTTTATAGTTTGCCTTCTGTTTTCCGTAGGTTTTCGATGGGACATCGAAGTTTAATTCATGGAAAAAAGGGGCCTCGTTCCTAATTTAGGGTTCCTTGGGTCAACGCCCCGACGGTACACGTTAACATGGCTTGTGATTTGGGGGGCACGAAGCTTGGCAATTTACCAGGGGCTGTAGCGGGGCGCCGAGACTTAGACATTGACAGTGGAGTGTGGATTCGGGGACGCAGGCTACATCCCAGGCCGAAAGTTGCTTCCTCTTGGACTAAGCATATGAGAACACCGGTGGATCCAATCGGATCATGTTTCGTGTGTGCGACAGTGTCTTGGATCCTATTTCTTTCTTGCGTGGATCCAATTTCCCGTGTGAAAATCAATGGATATATTTATTTTCCGGGAGTGAATGTAGAATACTACTAATAATAACAAACGTCCCCGACCCAGGGGAAATGGGATCCGCTGGGCACCACACGTGAAGCATCATGCTATCCACGGAAATGTGGATCTGCCGACCAAAGCTATCGCTCTACGGGGGAAAAGGGGGTCTTCTTAAGACGGAGAGGGGAAGGAGGAGGGAGGAGGCACGAAGCCGAAGAGACCGCTACATGTACCCGCTCACCTGACAGGCACGTCGCTTTCGACATTTGGGGGTCGAGAGGAAAATCTTTCGGCCAAAGTAGTCTCAATCCACCAAGAGGTGGTCTCGGGAGCCCTGCGACGGTGTAATGTTCGAAGGGGGTGTCGGCTGGAGACTGCGATTATGGCGTCATGTGCTGGGGATTATGCCCTCGGGAGAGCCAGCGCGCGGCATTGTATGGAGGATTGTGGCTGCGGGGGCGCACGCTTGCTGTAATTCTGCGTAGGTCGTGTGGGTTCGGGAGCGCTGTGATGTCGCAGGTTGCCGGGTGTGTGTGTGGCCTGGGGAGCGCGAAGGCGGAACAAGTTAGACGGGGCGGTTGCCCCTGGAGTACGACTGCGCCGCACTGCGCAACGACTGTGGCCTCGGGGGCGCGAACCTGTTGTATTTTCACCTATCCCATGCCCCCCCTCCCCCAAGTATTCAGATTACGTGCTTTGGATCAGGTTAGCGGCCGCCTTTCAGCCCCCCCCTTCTGCGCGGACGTCAATCACTACAACAGTGGAGCAGGACACGCAACGTGTACACATGCATCTTGGGAGCTGGACCTGCTGCAGGGAGCTGGAACGTCTGACGTTCGCAGCCTGATGGCCCCACGAGGGGGCCATCAGGCTGCGAGGCGCAGGTGTTCAGGCTTGGGGAATACATGCTTGGCCTGTCACGTGCACTCCGCACCCGGCCCCCTGAACTGAAGGGCAATGGGCGCGGTTGACCCCAACCCTTATCGGGGTACCCTTTCGGTGCCGGGGGGGGAGAAGCTCAGGACATGGGCCCCTCAGACGGCGCATCCAGCATGCCGCCTCTCTGGTCTTCTTCCGTGTCGTCGTCGGAGCCTGGGGGCGGGAGTGCACAACCCCTCCGGATCATTCGACGGCGGGGGCGGTTGGGCCCCCCCCGGGCCCTTCCCCTGCCTCGGATCCTGCGAGGGCAGGCTTCTGCGCCCGGGCGTGCTGGAAGCCTCAAGAGTAGAACAACAGTTTTTGAGTATGCCCTGGGAGGCCCACGAGTTCCCAGGAAACGTCCCAAGAAGCGCCAGCAAGGCATCATACGGTCAACACCACAAATCATGGAAAGATGTTCGCACGTTGCTCGCTTCCGTTTTTTGTTGTGGTTTCGACAGCGCTGCAGGGGGCCCGAAGACGACCAACGAGCGCCTTGAGACGGGCCCAGGGGTCCTCGAGGCAGACCAAAGGGCTTCTGCAGGGGCCAGGCGCTGCCCAAAACAGCCCCTAGACGGCCCGCGAGGGCGCCCGGAGATCCTCAGCGCGATTCACGATTTCCGAAGAGGTCTACTGGTGGCCCTCCTCCTCGGAACCATGTTTCGTGGACGAAGCGCTTTCCGCGGGGCTCTCTATGGGGCCACGAAACGTGTGAGGGGTGTGCCGAAATTGGGTTGGCGGTGCCATGCGAACCATGCCGCTGGGGCCTTCGGCGGAGCTCCTTATGGGGCCACCAAACGTGTGAGGGGTGTGCCGTGGAGGTGGCCGTGCCATGCGAACCCTGCCACTGGCCTTAGGTGGAGCTCTTTTTGAGGCCACGAAGCGTGTGAGGGGTGTGTCGAGATGGGGGCGGCGGTACCATGCGAACCCTGCAAAGGTGGCTTTCGGCGGAGCTCCCTTTGGCGCCACGAAGCGTGTGGGTGTGTGTGTGTGTGTCGAAATTGAGGCGGCTGTGCCATGCGAACCTTGCCACTGTGACCTTCGGCGGAGCTCCCTATGACGCCACGAAGCGTGTGAGGAGTGTGCCGCAATGGAGGTGGCGATGCCATGTGGACCCTGTCACTGAGGCCTTCGGCGGGTCTCCGTATGGGGCCACGAGGCGTGTGAGGGTTGTGTCGAGATGGAGGCGGCGGTGCCATGCGAACCCTGGCGCTGTGCCGATGTGGCCTGGCGCACGACCCAACCATCTGCAGTTGTGATACCGCGGTGGTGCGCACCCTCCTCGGTGGAGCTCCTGGTTGGCCACGAAACGTGTGAGGGGTGTGCCGACACGGGTGCGGAGGTGCCATGCGGGCGCTGCCACTGGGGCCTTATGCGCAGCTCCCTGTGGGGCCCGAGACGTGTGAGGGGTGTGCCGAAAAGGGCGCGGTGGTGCCATGCGAGCGCTGCCGTTGTGGCCTTCGGTGGAGCTCCCTGTGGGGCACGAAACGCGTGAGGTATCTGCCGAAAAGGGCGCGGTGGTGCCATGCGAGCGCTGCCATTGTGGCCTTTGGTGGAGCTCCCTATGGGGCACGAAACGTATGAGGTAACTGCCGAAACGGGCGCGGTGGTGCCATGCGGGCGCTGTTTCTGTGACCTTGGATGGAGTTCCCTCTGGGCCACGAATCGTGCGAGGGGTGTGCCGAAACGGGCGCGGTGGTTCCATCCGGGCGCTGCCACTGGGGCCTTCGCAGGAACTCCCTAAGGGGCACGAGCGTGTGAGGGGTGTGCCGAAAGTGGCTCGGCGGTGCCAGGCGGGCGCTGCCACCTGGGGCCTTAGGCGCAGCTCCCTATGGGGCCACGAAGCGTGTGAGGGGCGTGCCGAAATGGGATGGGCATGTGGAGAGCAGAGGCAAGAAGGGGAGGAGGGAGTATGGGGGAGAAGGAGGAGGAGGAGGAGGAAGGGAGGAGGAGGGAGGAGGAGGAGGAGGAGAGGAGGAGGAGGAGGAGGAGGAGAGGAGGAGGAGGAGGAGGAGGAGGAGGAGGAGGAGGAAGGAACGCGGGGCCCTGTCTCTTCAAAACATGGACCCAACACCACAGGATGGTTGGGACCAATCAGTGATGCACCGCTTTTCGTCCGCCAACGTGCACGCGGTGCGAACGATAAGCTGCTGGGGTTGCACCCTCCTGGGCTCGCTCACGGCGACGAGGGCGACGGCTCCGTCGACCACGGTGATGACCCTTTTCCTCGGGCAAGCTGCCTTGAGACCTCTTCACCAAGGCTATGGGAGTAAGTTCTCGTGCGTCCCTTGAACTTCGGCGCTCGAATCTGAGCTTTTATTCCACGGCCGTTCGAGTTCCCCGCAGGTGCTCAAGGGATTCGGATGCTATGAGGCACTTGGGATGTCAGGGCCAGGTCTGAAACTGGGGGGTACCCTGGACGTCGAGCCTCCCAACAGCTCCACCGAGAGGTGACACAGCACTGCACGAGCAGCACGTGGCCGGCCGACCGCACAGCGCAGGTCGCGTGGCCGAGCACTCCCCAGGAGGGAAAGAAACACACAGACACAATTAATCGTCGATTCCCCGGAAAACATGGGAAGTGGGGGGGAAGACAAAAACACAGAAAACATGGGAACATATGGGGGATATTTTTCTTTGTGTGTATTTATTTGTGTGTCCCTGGGCCCCTTCAACTCCGCTCCCTGGCCACGCGGGCGACGCTGCCGCCGACGGCCGCGCCGCCCGCCGGCCTTCCGTCGCCGTGGCCGCCGCCCGCGTGCCTCGCGGCCGCCCTCCGGCGGCCGCCGAGCGGCCGCCGCTCAGGTCGGGCACCGGCGCGCCCACGCCGCGCGGCAGCGCGCCGCCGACGGCGGCGCGCCATCGGCTCGTCGAGCCGCAGGCGCAGCGCGGGCGCCGGCTCGCCTCGGCTCGCGCGGGCGCGCGGCGCTGCCGTGTGGCGAAGCGTCCTGGCGTGCCTGGAGCCTGCAGGCCTGCCAGGCAATGTTCTAAGAACCTCTTGTGGCTTCCACGAAATATTATCAGAGCATGTCTGGCGGAGTCTGTCTGGTTTCAAAGCCTTTGGCTTATGTTCTAAGAACACTGCTTTGGGTCTTAGAACGTTTTTGGGTTCTAAGAGCATGTCGTGATAGGCCTATAGGAATGCCGGGACGGTCGGTCCCTGCTCAAGTCGCCGTCGCCGTCGCCGTCTTCGCCGCGGTCGTGGCAGCGGTCGTTGCGGTCGTGGCCGTGCGCAGTCGTGGTCGCGGTCGTGGCCGTGGTCGTGGCCGTGGCCGTCGCGGCGGCAGCCGTGGCCCAGTCGGGGCGTGGGAGCCCCACGGCGTGGCCGCTGCTCGCCGTGGGGCGTCGTGGCGGGCCGCGCGCGATGCCGTGACGCGGCCGCCACGCACTATGCGGGACGAGGCGGCGCCGCCTGCCGCCTCTTGCTCCTGCTTCCCAGCCGTGCGTCCGTCCGTCCGCCCGCCCCTCCTCGTTTCCTCCCCCTCCTCCCCCTCCTCCTCCTCCTCCTCCTCCTCCTCCTCCTCCTCCTTCTCCTCCTCCTCCTCCTCATCCTCTTCTGTACCTCCTTCTCCTCCCCCTCCTCCCCCTCCTCCTCCTCCTCCTCCTCCTCCTCCTCCTCTCCTCCTCCTCTCCTCCTCCTCTGTACCTCCTCCTCCTCGTCCTCCTCCTCCCCTCTGTACCTCCTCCCCTTATTCTCCTCCTCCTCTGTACCTTCCTTCTCCTCCTCCTCCTCCTCCTCCTCCTCCTCCTCCTACTCCTCTGTACCTCCTCTGTACCTCCTCCTTCTCCTCCTCCTCCTCCTCCTCCTTCCTCCTCCTCCTCCTCTCCTCCTTCCTCCTCCTCCTCCTCCTCCTCCTCCTCCTCCCTCCTCCTCCTCCTCCACCCTCACCCTAACCCTCCTCCTCCTCCTTCACCTCCTCCTCCTCCCTCCTCCTCCTCCTCCTCCTCCTCCTCCTCCTCTTCCCCCTCCTCCTCTTCCTCCTCCTCCTCCTCCTTCTCCTCCTCCTCCCTCCTCCTCCCCACCCTCACCCTCACCCTCCTCCTCCTCCTCCTTCAATTCCTCCTCCTCCTCCTCCTCGTCACCTCCTCCTCCTCCTCCTCCTCTCTTCCTCCTCCTCCTCTTCCTCCTTCTCCTCCTTCTTGTTACCTCTCCTCCTCCTCGTCAAGTACCTCCTCCTTCCTCCTCCTCCTCCTCCTCCCCTCATTCTCCTCCTCCTCTCCTCCTCCTCCTCCTCCTCCTCCTCCTCCCCCTTCTCCTCCTCCTCCTCCTCCTCCTCCTCCTCCTCCTCGGTCGGTCGGTCGGTCGGTCGGTCGGTCGGTCGGTCGGTCGGTCGGTCGGTCGGTCGATCGGCGGGGCGGGAAGTTCTGCACGCGGGACTCAGGCGAGGCAGAGCAGGAAGAAGACCGTGGTGACGAGGACACCCCACAGAGCCCAGCGCCACGACGAGGGGGCGAACCCGATGCCCTAGCTTCCCCCCGAGCGGGGACGCAGAGGAGGACGAGAGAACACGAGAAGGGGAGGGGCCCACAGAGGGGGAGCGCGGGCAGCGGGTAGCCCCAGGCAGCAGAGGCCCACACGGGCCGCCCGAGGGCGCAAGGTTCGCAAGGGCTGGGCCGAGGACCAAGAAGCAAAATCTCGAGCCGAGTCCAGCAGCCTGCCTGACCACGCACAATGCCACCGGCGGGCCGCCGGTGGCATTGTGCGTAATATGGGTAATCGTGCGCCTCGTGCTTCCAGGCCGAAGTCTTGAGTCCACGACGCCCCTTGGCGTCGCGTTGATGCCGCCCCGATTTGCCAGACCGCATATGCACATATCATCATAATTTGTGTGTCAACGTTTGTTTCATGACCCTCGGCGCCCGCTGCGCTCCCACGACACGCCAAGGGACGCACCTTGCGGCCAGCATCCCACATCGCGCGGAAGGTGACAACAGCTCTGTTTGACGGCAGGCCGGCCTGTGCCCCCGAAGAAGGGTCAGGCGACCGCACTCCTCGGGAGGCGGTGGCGACCCCCTCAGCAGCGATCCGGGATCGCTGCACTTAGGGGGGGGGATATCGCCGATCTCTCTTCACCCAGGCTTATCGCAAACATGGATCAAGGGGGAATGGGTTAGCGACGGGTCGGGTTTCCATTTGGGAATCGCGGAGTTCCGCCGCCGAGCGAGGCGGCATCCGCCGCATTCTGAGGAGGACACCTTCCCCGATCCATGGAATCGGCGACCGCGCGCCAAATCCATGGATCGCTCATCCATGTTTGCGCGCCCCCGGAAAAGAAAATTGCACAAACCTGAATTTTCGAAACTCTGCGCGGGTTTCTCGGATCGCGCCCGCCGACAACGGTAACGATGTCTTCGCGTCGGCGATGGGTTTGCGAAGCCGCCCGCGAGTGGCCCGCGTGGTATTATCTGACGCGGATTGCGCCCCCCCCCCCCCCCCCCTCCCCCCCCAGCGCGCGCGCGCAAGGGCGTTCGAATGAGCTCGGCATACGGCGCGAAAGGCCCGTTTGGCAGTGTTGGATGAAATTGTTGGAGAATTTATGGTTTTCTTAAACGTCAGCAAAACCGTGAGCGCAGGGGTTTTCGAACATTGATGCGCAACCATGTGTTCTAATTTGTGTTTCCGAGAAACGCGTTTCTGAGCTCCTTTACGACACCAGAGATGTTTTAAAAGGGGCTCCGGCATGCGCGCGCGACGACGCGCGAGCGCGCATTTTGTTTTTTGTTGTAAGGGGTTATTGCGACAGCACGCGCGCAAGGGCGTCCGAACGATTTCGACATGCGCGCGCGAGAGGCCTGTTTGGTAGCATGCTATGAAGACGTTGGGAACGGAAGGTTTTTGACGAATTCGCAAGAGCGCGGGCGCATTGTTTTTTTTTTATCTGAAAACCCTTGTCGCGAAACCATGTGTTGTTAGATGTTGTCGGGACACTCGTTCTGGAAATCCTTACGAACCCTAGAATGTTTAAAGGATTTCGGCACGCGCGCGCACGACAACGCGCGCGCGCGTCGTCCCATGTTTGCATGGGACTATTGACAGCTTATGTTTTTTATACACGAGTGCGCGCGCATAGAATTTTTGGGAGAGGTTGGAGAGGGGGAGGACCGTTACCGTTTTGGCTGGGATGATATGATTTCATATGTTGGATGGGCGATGGAACAGCAGTATATGTAAATTGGCATACGTTTAGGTGGCCCGTTAAGTCCGGCGGGAGGAGGGGTAGATTCTAATATTCTCTCAGAAGACAGAACCCAACGGCGGCGACAAGGGCAACGAGGCTGCCACGGGGCGGCCACGGCGACAAAATAGCTGCCAGACGGCCACACTTGCCCAGACGAAATGAATTCCATGCAGTGCGTTGCGCGGCGTAGCAATGCGCCGCAACGCAATGCAAAGCAATGCGAAGCACGACAATGCAAAGCAAAGCATTGCAATGCAGTTTGCAACGCGCAGCAACGCGAAGCTATACAAAGCAGCTTACCGCAATTCACAACAAGGATCAGACGACGGGCGGCGACGAGGCGACGACGGGGCGGTGACGGCGACCACATAGCCGCCAGAGCGGAACAAGTTATGAATCCCTAGGTGCAAGCACTGTTTGGGGAGTATGTTTTAAACCTGGGGCCCCTCCTCTTCCTCCTTCTCCTTACCCCCCCCTCCTCCTCTGTACCTCCTCCTCCTCATCCTCCTCCTCCTCGTTACCTCCTCCTCCTCTGTACCTCCTCCTCCTCCTCCTCCTCGTTACCTCCTCGTTACCTCCTCGTTCCCTCCTCCTCCTCCTCCTCCTCCTCCTCATTACTTCCTCTTCTGCCTCCTCCTCTTCCTCCTCCTCCTCGTTACCTCCTCCTCCTCCTCCTCCTCCTCCTCGTTACCTCTTCCTCCTCCTCCTCCTCCGCTTTACCTCCTCCTCCTCCTCCTCCTCGTTTACCTCCTCCTCCTCCTCCTCCTCCTCCTCCTCCTCCTCCTCCTCCTCCTCCCTCTCCCCTCCTCCTCCTCTTCCTCTTTCCTCCTCCCCCTCCTCCCCCTCCTCCTCCTCCTCCTCCTCCCCTCATCTCCTCCTCCTCCTCCTCCTCCTCCTCCTCCTCCTCCTCCTCCCCCTCCTCCCCCTCCTCCTCCTCCTCCTCCTCCTCCTCCTCCTCCTCCTCCTCCTCCTCCTCCTCTTCCTCCTCCCCCTCATCCCCCTCCTCCTTCTCCTCCTCCTCCTCCTCCTCCTCCTCCTGCTCCTCCTCCTCCTCCTCCTCCTCCTCCTCCTCCTCCTCCTCCTCCTCCTCCTCCTCCTCCTCCTCCTCCCCCTCCTCCTCGTTGCCTCCCCCCCCGTCCGCCCGTGCGCCCGCCCTCGGCGGCGGGCGCCCCTCCCGCGCAGCGGCCAGGCGCGGTTGGCCGCCGTGGGGCCGCCGGCCGGGGCACGGCAGAGGGGCAGCCGCGCCCTCGCAGCGCCCGCGGTCGCTGCGGCCGCGGCTGCTCAGCTCGGGGGCGGCGGAGAGCGGCCGCAGCGGCCGCGGCTGCTCTCCGCCGCCCCCGAGCTGAGCAGCTCCCCTCCGCGGCTGCTCTCCGCCGCCCCCCTCCGCGGCTGCTCTCCGTCACTGCGGCCGCGGCTGCTCAGCTCGCTGCGGCCGCGGCTGCTCAACTACTCAGAGATCCGAGGATCTGATTTTTCAATCCAGGCGAAGTTCCTCGATTTCTGCTTCCAGGGTCCGTTGTCGGGCCCAGGCGCCATCAAAAACGGGTCCCGGATGAAAAAACACCCCCCAGGGAAGGGGTCGGGACCTCTGGGGCCGCGGATTGAACAAATCAGATCGGAGGACGGGCCTGTCCCTCCACAGGGGGAACAATTCAAAAATAGTAAAGATGCCAGGGGACGATTTTCCTGGGTTATTTTTTTGAACTTGCTTGAGTTGTTGTTTTGAATATGTTTTATTTTTCGTCCGAAATCCGCCTGTCAGAGGACACGCCCGACCTAAGCACAAGCTGTCAGAGCTCCGCATGGTTTTCGTTGATCTGCGTCGGGCCCCCCTGGTGGCGACGGCGATTCGGGCGCCACCCTTGTGGCGCGCTCCGCGCGCCTGGAAGGGGGCTACCGGCGCAGATCTGAGAGCCCCGCGCGGAGCTCCGAACGTCTATGTTTCTGCAGTGTCGGACACCCGGCGGCCCGATTTTTTCGAGAAACGGGTCCACGATTGGTGGGTTTCTCCAACGGGTTTAGGCGACCCGTCCTCCTCCTCCTCCTTTCCTCCTCCTCTTCCTCGTCTTACTCCTCCTCCTCCTCCTCCTCCTCCTCCTCCTCCTCCTCCTCGTCCTCCTCCTCCTCCTCCTCCTCCTCCTCCTCCTCCTCTCCCCCTCCTCCACCTCCTCCTCCTCATCCTTCTCCTCGTCCTCCTCCTCGGTTCGCCTGCGGCCCTGGGGGCAACCGTGCATCCCCGACCTCTCGACCACTTCCACGGGACTGGTTGTTCATCCCGGGTCGTCTTTGACGGCCCCGAGGTCTGGTCAGGGCTCCGAGAGCCCGAGAGGCCGAAAACGCTCAACAGTTGTCTTCTCGATGGTTCCGAGGCGCCCGATGTCTGGGGTTCTGTCTTCCCCTGAGACTAAGACGGCGCTTCGCGCTTCGGGGCCTGGCCTAGAGGGCTTCCCTTCTCCGCGGGGGCTCGGCGCCAGAGATCGGCGCGATGCCGAGGCGGGTTGCGGCAAGAGGGGGGTCGAAGGACAACATCAGTTCCTGCCCGTTCTGAGCAGGGCTCGCTGTCCGAGTCGTCGCGGACGTGGTCCATTTGCCGTACGGTCGAGCATGTGATTCGGAAACTTCCTCCCAAAAATCTGGGCCAACGTTTCTTGAGTGACCAACTTGAACAGCTGGCTCAGTTTCTTAAGCACGTTCGCCCCTCCAGCGTGAGCAAAAAGACGTTGGCCCAGGTTTGTTTGAAGCAGCGTCCGGGGAGCTGGCCCCGGTGTCTTAAATCATTGTTTTCTTACTCGGATTTCCGGCTGTAGAGATCCAGGCCTCCCACGTGGGGTCGCGGTAGACGGGGTCGGAGGATCGCGCCGCATCGCCGATGCATCGGCGATGCGTCTCGATGTGGAGCCCGATCTTCTCCACGCGGACGTCGCCGCTGCATCGCCGACGCCGCCGATGCAACGTCGATGCATCGGCGATGCGGCGAGATCCTCCGACCCCGTCGACTCCGACACCGTCTGGGAGGCATCCATAAAAAGTCGCCTGGCCAACGGCGGCCGCTGTCGGCGTTCAGACAGCAGGTGCTGCTGGGCATCGCGCCTTCGCGCACGTGCCCACCGCGGGCGTGCCGGAACAGGCGAAGGCAACCGCACCCCCCGCGCTGCGCGCAGCGCAAGGCTACTCCAGATTTCGTAAGAAAAGGGAGGGGGTCTCAACCCTCCCAGACGAGAAGTTTTAGACCCTCCCAGACCATCCATGAAAGGGCGGCCCTTTGCCCAGACCCCCCCGAACCCTCCAAGACAGCTCAAATCAGACCCCGCCCCCAAATGTGACCCCCCCGACCTTTATTATGGAATCCGGAGTACCCAGGCTTCCCGCGCCCCATCCGCGCCATAGACTCGTGCAGACCCGCCGATCTGGAGGCGCGCCACCGAGGACCTCGCACAGCGCTGGCTGTAGATACCTTGTCGCCCCTCCTGGCCCTGGCATCGCTCGGACGTGTGCATTTTTTCTCGGCGAGGACCCTCGAGGAGCCTCCTGGATCCTTTGGCGAAAAAAATCCACGCGCGACACCGAACAAAAACACAGGGAATGGACGTCCGAGCGATGGCCAGTGGCAGGAACGAGGCAGCCGTGCCCGACGCTGCCCTTTGACTCTCGGGGCTCTCTCCTCCTCCGCGCCGGCGGGGGCGGAGGCCGACGCGCGGCGCGCCTCCCCCAGGTCGCGAGGGCGTGCAGCCCCGGCGCCCCCTGGGCCTCCCTGCCCGCCCCTGTAGGGTGCCTGCGGATCGGCGGAGCACGCAGGAGCTTGGCATCGCTCGGACGTGTGCATTTCTTCTTCGGTGGGGGCCATCGAGGATCATCCTCGATCATCTGGCGAAACAGCCACGCACGAAACTGAACAAAAACACAGGGAATGGACGTCCGAGCGATGGCGAGAGAGGGAGCCTTCGCCGGAGTGACCCCTGGCGCTGGCCCCCCCGATGGGCCCCCCCGATGGCCGAAGGCCGCCGGGTGCCGGGCGGTGGCGGCGGCCTGCGCGCCCGGAAGGGGCCCCCTGGCCCCGGAAGCTGGCGCACCAGAGGTCCCGCGTCTGTCGGGAGCGGAAGAGAGGGGGGTGATGACTACGAGGGGGGTGGATATCATGGCGGGGGCCATGCTATTTCCCCAGATCTCATGGCGCCTCTTCTTACTTCATGACGTCCCTGGCCCCCCCGCTGGGCCGCGCACATGCCGCCGGTCATGATTTGCACCCCCCCCCTTGGACACCCCCCTCTTGACCGCTCCCGAGGCTGCCCAGGGTCACTCTTGCGATTGCAGCCGGCTCGTTGAACGAAGGTGCAGTTCGAGGTCGGAAGGGGCTCGGCTGCTCCTTCGGTGCGCATGCGCTCCGGGTGCTTCTTCAGTGGCGAGCCCCGTCGGAGTTCCTCAAGAGTTCTAGCACGAGCGGGTCTCTTTTGTCGACCGGGGTGGCTGGTCGAAGGAGCGGGCCGTTCCTTCGAACTTCACGGCTCGGCTTGGAAAAACAGGCGTCTTTCCCTATCCATGTCGCCCTCGTTCCACAGGCCGAGTGCAGGCGCGCCGATCGCGCGATCGGCGGCCGCTGCCCGCAGCTGTCGGGTGGTCGCGCCCTCGCGAGCACGGCGGCCAGCTCGCTGCCACTGCGGGCGAGCGCGGCGGTCGGAGGCGGGGCCAGTGGGCCGACCTAAGCAAGAACGGCGTGAGCAGGATTGTTCGAGGGTCCGCAGATGCAGTGCTCCAGGATGACTATGCAGTGATTGGCGGTGAGGTGTGCGCAGTGCTCGAGGACGGGGACTCTGCAGTTCTTCAGTCGGAAGCTGAGCGAGGGCTGGCAAATCCGTGGCTGCCAAAACGGTCTTCCCGAAAAAAAGGATTCCCGGAATAACGCTCAGCGCACTAAGTGGTAAACAGGCGGCTTTCTAGAAGAAACACAATCTCCTGGAGCTCCGTTTTAGCAGCCACAGGTTTGTCAGCATTCGCCCGGAGTCTGATTAAGGATGAGGTGCATGCAGTGCTCAGTGGTGAGGTCATCAGTTGCATTTGTGCGGAAGGGAAATATTCCAACTTCCGCGCGGATGCCTTGGGTCGGTGCTTGGTCCCCCCTGGCGGCGCCTCTAGCTCCGCCCTGGCGCGCGGAGCGCGCTAGGGAGGAGGCTAGAGGCACCGGCCAGAGGAATCCGCTTGGACCGCCGAAGGCGATGATGCTGTTTTTTTTGTTGTCCTAGTGATCGTGTGGCGTGGTCTGATGTCGGAAGACCATGACACTGTGCATCGATCCATCCTGGCCAGGCCCATTCCGGGCCCAGGACCAGTGCACATCCCTCCCTGGCCAGGCCAGGAGAGCGCATGTACCGAACCTCAGGATGGTCGTGGCCAGTGTCGATGTGTGTCTGTGTGTGTGTGCACAGTCCTCTGCCTTCCCAGCCCACCCACGCCATCTTTTTTACGTCGACCTCCAGACGTCTCGACCCATTCCCAGGGCCAGCTTACCATCTGACTCGCTTTTGACGGTCCCGAGGCCCGGCGAGCGCCCCTGGAGGCCTAAGATAGTGGAACGCCCTCCGTCGTGACTTTTTCGTGGCTCGCGGGGGCCTGGGCTCCAGGATCGACTCGGTGATCGACCAGACGATGCTTGGGGACGTGTGCATTTTTTCTCGGCCGGGGCCATCGAGGAGCATTTTTGCTCACCCTGCGACAAAAAGTATACGCACGAAATCGAAAAGTGCACAGGGAATGGACGTCCGAGCGAAGGCGTCGACGTGGGCGCGGCGATGCTCCGACGTAAATCCGACGTACTCCGACATGAGCCTACCGCAATTCGACGTAACCCGGCGTGAACCCAAGCAAATCCGACGTGGATCCCACGTAGATTGGGTCTCCAGTTGCCGCGCGAGGCCTCCAGGATCATCCTCCTGACTCTGGGACCCACGATTGACACGGTGATCGACCAGACGATGGGGCCTGCCGCCGCAAGGGCCATCGAGAAGCAGGGCTGGACCTAAACTCTGTTTTGCTGGACTTCGGCTGTGTCTTGTTGTTCGTTTTGGGAGGGAGGTGCAGGACAACAGGCAGAGCAAAACGAAACACGAAACAACGACACAACGAAGAACAACCTTTAGGTCCAGCCCTGTCGAGCAGCATTGTTGTTTACAGGAGGAGGAGGAGGAGGAGGAGGAGGAGGAGGAGGAGGAGGAGGAGGAGGAGGAGGAGGAGGAGGAGGAGGAGGAGGAGGAGGAGGAGGGAGGAGGAGGAGGAGGAGGAGGAGGAGGAGGAGGAGGAGGAGGAGGAGGAGGAGGAGGAGGAGGAGGAGGAGGAGGAGGAGGAGGGGGAGGGGGAGGGGGAGGGGGAGGGGGACAAGCTAGGTGCGCTCGCGTCATATCTGACATCCTACCCCTCCCTCCCATCCCTTACCATGGCGCAGATCCCCTCTCTACTCGCTCAGTCGGATGTCGAGCAGGGTAATGATCCCGAAAGGGTACGCGATGCATTGTAGAGCACGGCATGGCATGGCGTAGAAGAGCACCGCAAAGCGTAGTATCAACCTAGCATTGCATTGCATGCCGTGGCATGGCACGGGAAATGACGCCAGCGCTGCAGCGGGAGCACGAGTCGAAACGAGCGGAAGCGCGAAAATGAGGCCAGCGCTGCAGCGGGAGCACGATTCGGAACGAGCGGAAGCACGGAAATGAGGCCAGCGCTGCAGCGGGAGCACGATTCGGAACGAGCGGGGCCCGAAAATGAGGCCGGCGCCTCAGCGAGAGCAGCATTTTGAAAAAAATGCAGGCGAAAACCCAACTCCAGGGAAACTGTGTGTAAAAAAACAGTACGCGGGGGGGGGTCGGTCACTTTCAAACCGTCATCAGGGGAAAAGGGAGAGTAGTATTCATATTGAGTAATAATTGTGGAGGAGGAGGAGGAAGAGGAGGGGAGGAGGAGGAGGATGAGGAGGAGGAGGAGGAGGAGGAGAGGAGGAGGAGGAGGACGAGGAGGAGGAGGAGGAGGAGGAGGAGGAGGAGGAGGAGGAGAACCGAAAAATGCGCAGGGCGTGGCCGTCAGAGCGATGGCGTCGACGCTGAGGCCTGCCGCCGCCGCCCCCGCACGGCCGTGCCTCGTGCGCGCCTGGGCAGCGCCGGCGCGGTGCCGGCCGGCGCGGAGCGCCGCGCCCGCGGCAGCCCAGGCGCCCGCGGCAGCCCGGCTGCCGCCACGGGAGCCGCGGCCGGCCGCCGTCGCCGTTGTCGCCACCGACTGGGCATCGCTCGGAGGTTGTTTTGTCTGGTTGTATACATATATATATACACATATATATATATATATATATATATATATATATATATATATCGGCGAGGATCATCGAGGAGCATCCTGGATCAAATAGCCAAAACAGCATGCACGGAATGGAACAAATGCACGGAAGGGGACTGGACGGCCCAGCGATGGCAAGCCGATCGGCCACGCGCGAGAGCGACCCCTCGACGGAGAGACCCTGAAGGTGCGGGCCCAGAGGGCCTCGGAGCTGGGGGGGGGTCCCAGGTGGCCCAGCGCAGGCCAGCAGGAAGGCTTGGGCAGGTTCGGGGTCGTGGGCTCGGGGAGGTTGTGGGTTCGGGGAGGTTCGAGGTTCGAGGTTGTGGGCTCAGGGAGGTTCGAGGTCGAAGGTTCGAGGTTGTGGGCTCAGGGAGGTTGTGGGCTCGAGGTTCGAGGTCGCAGGTTCGAGGTTGTGGGCTCGGGGAGGTGTTGGCCTTTGCCTCTTCCGACCTCCCTCGGGCCGCCCTCGGGCCTCGGGACCGTGAGGAGGAGGAGGAGGAAGCTAGCTCCGGGGAGCTCGGGAGGGGGAGGAGGAGGAGGAGCAGTGAGGCGGAGGAGGAGCAGTGAGGAGGAGGAGGAGGAGGAGGAGGAGGAGGGGGAGAGGAGAGGAGGAGGAGGAGGAGGGGAGAGGGAGGAGGAGGAGGCAGTGAGGAGGAGGAGGAGGGAGGAGGAGGAGACCGTGAGGAGGAGGAGGAGGAGAGGAGGAGGAGGAGGAGGAGGAGGAGGAGGAGGAGGAGGAGGGCCTCGGGACCGTGGGAGGAGGAGTGACGGATCCGGGGCGAAAATGACCTACTTAGGGAGGAGGGCGAAGCCTTTGCTCCCTGTCGCCAGCATCGCCGAGCGGACCTCGCTCGGGAAACGGTAGGGATCGGCCCGGAGCGTCCTGGAGAATGTGGTTCCGGATTCCGAGGTGAATCCCGTGCGGAGTTCTTCTGGCCTAGGATGAAGACCAAAACAAATCCGCGCGAAATTCACGTCGTTTTTCGCTCGCCGGTTCGGGGTTTTGCACTGGCCGAAATCCATGCAGAAATCTGCTGCAGCACGTCTGCAAGGTCGGTGCAGTGACTTTTCGGATAAGTGTCGATCTCGTGCCTGATTGCACCAGCCGGTCCCAGAGGAGCGCACGTACCACGGCCTTGTGGTCCGCACGTGCGGGCGTTGTGCAGTCTGCAGATATGTTGCTGCTCTCCTCACCCTTGCCTTGCGCGTGGGAGTAACACGGGGGAGGTAAGGCATGTGCAGGAGGAGGAGGAAAAGGAGGAGGAAAGCGCACGGTAGGCAAAGCAGCTTTCGCGATTGGAATCGACGCATGTTGTCACAGACTCCTCATCCCAACAGATGCATGGGTCTGTTCATGTCCAAGCGGCCCACGCACGTCATCCCAAATGATGCTCGGGGGTCGAGTCGGGTTCAGGGTGTCACGTTCCCGCGCTGCTGATGTGCTTGGCCCTCACTGAACTGTGCTTGCTCTTAGTTGTCCACCCTCCAGCCCATGTGCGAGGCCCGCAGCGCGTGTTCTTCATGAAGTTATCCGCCCTCCCGCCCAACTGCGTGTGGGCTCCTCGTTCGATCCTCAACTCCCGAGGCACGTCGCCAGCACGGAATATGGCGGTTTCCTTGCCGCGAAGCTCGGGGGCTTCCCTGCCAGTAGGGCTGGACAGAAATTTGCCCCTGATGCTGGGGCAAAGGATTGAGGCATTGATACTGCACCAGATAGACCCCAGGAGAAGTCTTGGGCACCGATTTTGAGGGGATCTGGCTTCATCCCCCCTCCAGGCCGATCCTTTGGGGTCCCAAGCAGTCCAGACCCCCCAGCCGCCCCCAACCTGCAGGGCCACACCCAGCACTGGCTTGCGCGCACGGGGGTGCCTCCCCCGTGGCCCCATGGGGCCGAGACACGAAAGGCCACCCTTGCCTGCGGTGGCGACGTCACCGCCGTGCGCGCTGGCGCCGAGCCGCCGCGCCGCACCCGCAGCCCGGACACCGCTGATGCCGCTGAGCCGCGGCCCGCCGCCGCCGCCGGCCAGATGAACCGATGCCGCTGCTTCCCGGCGGGGCGGCTGGCCGGCGGCGAGCCCAGGGGGGAGGCGGGAAGGGGCCAGGGGGGAGGAGGAGGAGGAGGAGGAGGAGGAGGAGGAGGAGGAGGAGGAGGAGGAGACCGAGGACGAGACGAGGACGAGGATGAGGAGGAGGAAGTGGAGAGGAGGAGGAGAGGAGGAGAGGAGAGGAGGAGGAGAGAGGAGGGGGAGGAGGAGGGGAGGAGAGGGAGGAGGAGGAGAGGAGGAGGGGGAGGAGGAGGAGGAGGAGGAGAGGAGGAGGAAGGAGGAGGCGGAGGAGGAGGAGGAGGAGGCGGAGGAGGAGGAGGATGAGGCGGAGGAGGAGGAGGAGGAGGAGGAGGCGGAGGAGGAGGAGGAGGAGGAGGCGAGCCCGGCCGTGGCGACGAGGGACTCCCAGCAGGCCCGCAAAAGGCCAAGACCCGCGGCCGACCTCGTCGCGGCGCCGGGCGCTTGGCGCCGGGCGCCGCCGTCGCCGTCGCCAACGAGAACGACGACGCCGACGACGCCGACGACGACGACGACGACGACGCCGACGCCGACGACGACGACGACGACGACGTCGTTGTCATCGCTGGGCGCGCTGGTGCCGAGCGACGCGCCGCGCCCGCAGCCCCAAGGCGCCGCTGTTCCAGCTGCTGCCGGAACCGCGGCCGTGCGGCGGCCCGGAGCCGCTCGCGGCCGTCAGGCGGCCGCTGCCGGAGCCGCGCCCGTCGAGGCGGCGGCCGAGGGGTGGCGGCTGCCCCGGGCCTCCTCGCGTTTTTTTTTTTGTCAAAAAAAAAACGACGGGAGGCTTTTCGCTATTTTCGGCATCTGGGGGCCCGTGCCAGGCCTCGGGGCCGTCCAAAAACTACTCAGGACGAAAAACCGGTCCCGGGAGTGGGTCGAGACCTCTGTGGTTCGACGTTATGAAAAAATCATGACGTCGGGAGTCTGAGGCTGCGACGTCCTGCGGTCAAGACGCTTCGAGTATCGAGGTCAGGTTGCAGGCTCGAGGTTCCCAACTTCGAGGATCGGCACTTTGGGGGCCTCTGCACCATCGGAGGCTTTGTCGCCGCCGCGGCTGGATTCGCATCCGAGTTCTTGTCAGAACGCCTTCAACGAGAGGTCCAGGGGCCGATTTTGTCTTAGGCCTCCCAGATGGGGTCCGAGTAGATGGTATCGGCGACGCCGATGCTTCGCCGATGCGGCGCTGTCCTCCGACTCCATCTACTCGGACCCCATCTGGGCGGCTTCTATACAGGTAAGACGCTGAAACGCGGACCTCTTAGTGCCCAGCAAGAGCTCTGGTTTTCGGGCTGTTCCTGAAGTCGAGGTCGGGGAGCATGTTCGAAGTCGAAGCTCGCCGTGGCCTGACGAGCCCCCTGGTTCCTTGTTCAGCGGATCTTGCGGTAGCACGGTGACCGTAAATTCCACCTCCTTGTGGATAATACCTCCCTGCCGCACCCCGAGGCGTATCGGCAGGGCGGGCTGGGCGCTCCGCACTCGACTCCCCCACTGCCTGTGATCCTGAAGCTCAGCCGTGTGCAACAGCTGCACGGGTGGAGGGCGGGCCCCTTTCAGAATGCGACTCTCGCCGCAGCGCCGCGCGCGCTCGCCATTGCAGTTTGCAACCATTTCACGGATGCAGGGCGAGCCACTGTTAAACATGTGGTTCTCGTAAGAGCGCCTCGCACATTCGTCTCAACGTCGTGCAGCAGCCTCGCGGATGGACGGCGGGGCCTTTTCAAGACGTGGCTCTCGCATCCGCACCGCGCACACTCGTGATGGAAGCCTGCAGCAGCTTCACGGATGGAGGGCGGGCCCTTTTCAAAATGTGGGTCTCGCTGTAGCGCCGCGCACATTCGTCCTAAACCTTCGTAAACGCTTTGTGGATGGAGGGCGGGGCCTTTTCCAAACGTGGTTCACGCCTTGTGGCCGCACGCATCCGCCTCGAAAGTCGGCAACAGCTTCACGGATGGAGGACGGGCCCTTTTCAAAATGTGGGTCGCGCCGCAGCGCCGCGCGCACTCGTGGATGCAGGGGGAGTTTGTGTTTAGCATCTTTGCGCCGCGCACATTCGGTTTGAAAGTTTGCAGCAGCTTCACGGGTGAAGGGTGGGCCCTTTTCATTCTGCGGATTTCGCTGAAGCGCCTCGCGCATTATTTTCACAAGCTTGCAACAGTTGCGCGGCTGGGGGGCTGGCCTTTTTCAACATGTGGCTCTCGCCGCAGCGCCGCGCACACTCGCCATTACAGCTTGCAACAGCTTCGCGGAGGGCGAATGATTTGTTAACATGTGGCTCTCACTTTGGCGCCGCGCACGTTCGTCTCAACATCGTGCGACGGTTTCACGGATGGAGGCCCAGGCCCTTTTCAAAACGTGGTTCTCGCATAAGCACCGCGCACATCCGTTCTGAAAGTCTGCAACAATTTCACTGATAGAAGATGGGCCTTTTTCAAGATGTGGGTCCCGCTTTGGCGCCGCGCGGGTTCGTCCTAAAAGTTTGCAGCAGCTTCGCGGAGTGAGGGCGGGTCCTTTTCAACATGCGGTCTCGATTCATCGCCGCGCACAGTTTTCTAACGTGCGCGACAGTTGTTCGGATGGGGAGTGGGTCCTTTTCGAAATGTGGTTTTCGTTGTAGCGCTGCACACATTCGTTTCAAAAATTTGCAACAGCTTCACGGTTGGAAAGCGGGTCCTTTTCCAAATGTGGTTCTCGATTCGGCGCCGCGCTCATTCGCTTTAAAAGCTTGCAGCAGCTTCATGGATGGAGGGTGTGGTTGAGTCAGATTGTGACTCTCACTTTGGCGCCGCGCGCGTTCAGTTACATCATATGCCAAGATCGGTATGGTTGACGTCCTAGACAAGGTGCCAACATAGGGCGCAGTAGTCACGTTGATTCGTGGCGCTGAGGTCCCAGGAACGACGTTCATCTGGCACGATTTGGGACCGTCAGGGCGCAACCGTAACGTTGATTCGCGGCGTTGAAGTCCCAGGAAGTGTGTTTTGGCACGGTTCGGGATTTTCAATCGGTTGTCTTCCAACGGGGTCTTTCCTTCAGTGGAAATATATATCCTTGTAAAGGCATGTGCGCAGTGAACATGAAGGGAGGGTATTTGCAACATCGTTGACATTCTTGGGTTTGCATTGATCCTCCTCCTTCCCCACACTTAGAGGAGGGCGAGTTGAGGCAACGGTACATCGTTGGCCTGGGGAGGGCCTCCTCGTCGCCACGGCTGGACGCAGCTCGGGGAACTGTTGCGTTTGGACCTTGGGTGCCTTTTTCGGACATGTTCGTCCTTTTCCTTCTCCTCCTCCTCCCCTTCCTCCTGATTTTCCTGGTCGGCGTTGGAGCCCAGGCAAATTGAGCCCCGACGGAGGGATCATTTTCATTCACCCCTCACACGAATTACGGATTCAGACAGCCACAGGTTGTCCTGCCGGGAACAGGGGAGGAGAAGGAGGAAGAAACACACATAACAATCCTTGCAGCCCTTCCGATACCGCACCTCTTCGCGATCTTTTCTAGAGCAGCTGGGTCGTGATCCGGTACTGGTCATTTTTCGCGCCGCAAGTTCCCAATTTCCGATGGAAGATTTGAGTGCGACCTTGAAAAACGACGAGCCAAAGACGCAGAGAGCGGATCCGCCGCACCCATGCCCGGAAATGCCAGTTTGCCAGGAATACACTATGTGCACAGTTTGTTGCACACTACCCGGGACCCTCTACTTGTTGGACAGCTTCGGCAGAAAAAGAGACAGACCGTAGAAACCGCCGCCACAGGGTGCGCAGACGGGTGCCGACATCGAGGTGGACAACAGCGCTGGCGAGAGGGGCGGGCAGACGGCAACGGGGGAGTTTGCAGAGCTTGCTCGGTTCCCCCTTCCCCCCGTGCCCCGCGAGGCCGATGGGGAAGAGCTGCCGGGGGAGTTTGCAGAGCCGCCTCGGCTCCCCTCAGCACCTGCGCCCGCTCGGTCCCGGGAGCAGCCTGCCCCTGCTACAGGCGAACCCCACCGTTTGGCACAACTGTTCCACGAGATAGAAGAACGAATGCGCACATGGAATTCGATTGGTCCTGCTTCGCACTCACTTGCACGCCAGCGAGCAAAACTGGACGACAAATGTCCGTGGGATGTTGGAGGCCCCGAGGCTCGGAAGCAGCCAGTGGGTGCCGACGAAGAACGTCGAAAACGCATGCCCGAACCAAAGCGCGTGGAAATGTTGTCCCAGGGGATCGAATCGCAACTGAACCAATGGAACCCGATCGGCCCTGCTTGGCATTCGCTTGTTCGCCGGAGGATGAAGTTGGACGAACCTCGAAAAGCCATGAGCTTCCTCGGAGAGGCGGACGAGAAGGAGGTCTGGAGAGATGGAGGCCAACCCAACGATTTGGAAATTCTGCCCCGGGAGATCGACTCGTTAATTCGCCGGTGAGCGAAGGAGATCTGAGATGGTGGAGGTCCCGAGGTTCAGAGGCAACCGATTGGTGCCGATGACGAACTTCGAGAACCCATGCTCCTCATTGATGACCCTGAGACCGCAGCGCTTATGCCATTCTTCAATTATATTGCAGCGGCCCCCGAAGGAATCATTCAGGGCGTCTTGCAAGCGCTGCGCGCGGAAGGGGTGGTGCCCATTGGAGAATTTGTTGACGTGCCCGAATTTTTTAGTTCGCGAAGGGTTTGTGCAGGTGCGGAGGGGGTGGGGAAGGAATAGGAAACTGAGGCAAAGGGGCCGGCACAATTTCCCAGTGGGGGGCTCTTTCTGACTTCTTAGCGGTTCAAGACGCAGCTGTTGAAGGGTCTGTCGTCGAAGAGCGGACCGGGGGGCGCGACGGACGAGCTGTGGGCGGCATCTAGGACATTCTGCGGGACAACATAAGCCATTATTGTTCCGCGGATGGAATGCGGCGCCACTTGGCCAACGGCGGCGCAGTGCGCATTTTACCAGAAGTGGAATACTCTCTTTCGGAATGGGAAAGCGTAGGAGTTTTTGCCAGGTTGGAAGACATGGGCGCAACTGCCGCCACGTGAAGATTAAAGCGCAGGCCAATTTGCACACCTAAGTTGGAGACAACACACGCGCGCAGCCGCTTATTTCTTCGGGCGGATATGTCGCGCGTATCTTCAACACGCGCCGCACGTTTTCCCATCTTTTCCAAGTCATCGAGCGTGACCTTGCAGAAGACGACAAGACGAAGTGACATGCGAGCCGGCGCGAGGTGAAGTAAATAGGAGCAGGGGCCAGCATGTCTGAGCGCGTTTGGCGCGGGGGAATGCTTCTGCGTCGGCGCAGGGGGCGCCGATCGCACTAGCGAGGGCATCTTGGAGTGCATGGTGCCCCCCTCTCTTTTCTTGTCTTCCTCGGTCCTCGTCTCCGTAGGATACAGAAAGGAATTTGGCTCGCCAGTTAAAGAGGGGCTCAGGGAACCCGCAGCGCGCAGGCCCGCTCGCACGCGCCATAGGCAACGCGCTGACAGCGGCGCCGCGCCCCTTGGTTTCATCGGAGAGCTACTGAGTGGTGATACAGGGCCCCCTGCGAACGGGCCGCGCGCTCGCCTGTGGTGGGAGGGGTGGGGAAAGTGAGGGCTTGGGGCGAGGAGAGCAGCGTGCGCGTCTCTGCGCAGGCCTTGGCAGTTCCCCCGATCAGAAGTCGAAGGGGTGTCCAATCCTTGCTGCGTAAGATTCACGTAGGGGAAGTTGCATACGCTTTACACTGCACCTTAGCGGGCGCATCGACGTTGACCCCCTGATTCGGATGTCCTGTTCTATTATGTCTTCATTTTCTTCCTCGCTTTCCTCCTCCATCCCCTTTCTTTACAGATCATCTAACTCCGCGTTGCCACCCTTCACAGTCTGCGCGTCACAAGATATGCTGGCCTGCCAACAGGAGCCCCGCACGGAAGCTCCACACCCTGATGGCCCCATGGGGTCCACGGCAGTTTTGGGGCCCCTTCTGTGAAGCTCGAAAACGGGTTCCGAATGTGCCCCTTACATGTCACATAGCAAGAGTTAGTACAATATGTCGGTATTGCAATCCTCCACCAGCTTTTTCTCTTCCTCCTCTTCCTCTTCCTCCTCCTCCTCCTCCTCATTGTTGGGACTGGTCTGCCCTGGGCCGTCGCCCGCTGTTTTTCGGACTCGGGGGACACGCGGCTGCCCTGTTTCCTCCTCCTCGTCCTCCTCCTCCTCTTCCTTGTCCTCCTCGTCCTCCGCCTCTTCGTCCTCCTCCTCCACTTCCTCTTTTTCCTCCTCCTCTTCCCCCTCCTCCTCCTCTTCCTCCTCCTCCTCCTCCTCCTCCTCGTCCTCCTCCTCCGCCTCCTCCTCCTGCTCCTCCTCATCCTCCCTCCTCCCTTCTCCCTCCTCCTCCTCCTCGTGCTCTCTCCTCCTTCTCCTTTTCATTCTCCGCCTCCTGCGTTTCCTCCTCCTCCTCTTCTTCCTCCTCCTCTTATTTTTCCTCCTCCTCATTTCCCTCCTGTCCCTCGGGCCGAGGGGGCTGCCGCGGCGCCTTCGCGTCTCCCCGCTGGCCGCGGTCCAGCTGCGTGCGGGGCCTTCGCCGCTGGCGGAGGAGCTGCCGGCGGTGGTGCAGCCCGCGGGCGCTACAGCGTTGCGCAATGGGGGGCGCAAGACATACACCCTCGGCGATGCTTAAGAAAACTTAAGTTTCCGGCCTGAGTCTCGATTATTCTTAACTTTTCAATGTAAATCCCAAGATTTTGATAGAAGTCCTGGGTTTTATTCAAGTTCTGAGACTATGATTTTCTTAACCCGTGATTTCTTAAGCATTTCGCGGGGTGTACTCGGGGACACGTATCTGGGGAACAAGTAGTGACATGAACATAAACAGACAAGCTCAGAGTTCAGAGTCGTTATGATGTTTATGCACTTTTGGTATCCCCGCAGCGAAAAAGACTCGCGTTCGCCCAGAATCCAGGTTTCCCCATGCTTGTTCGACGGGCCCTTCCTGAGTTTTAACGACCCAGTTTGCGTGTGATGTTTGCAGCGGGAGCTCGCGCAAATGTCAGACTGGGTCTTGTCATTTTCCTGACGGCCGTCGGGCCAGCCCGAATCCCCCGAACCCGAGTCTTACGCATCCCCGAAGTATGGGGGTGAAACAGGGTGCTCCGCTCGTGCACCCGAGGTGCCCGAAAGGGGCTCCCTGGGGCCCGAAAGGTGCACGTCTCTTCGCCCCCCCATTCATCGCCCCCATTGAAGCAGCGCCCGAGGCGCCGTGGTGCTGACCACGGGGAGGGCGCAGAACGGACGTCGAGGGGTCGCAATGCCGAGGCTCGAAGTTCAGAGTTCGGGTTTCCTGGCGCCCTCATGCGGTTCCAGGATGTCCTCTGGCCTCGGCGTGCTGTCCAGCAGCTGCACCTGGTCGAGGGCTTTCCAGGGGTGGTGCCCGGATCGCCCCCGAGAACGGCCCCTCGGAGGCCCGAGAGCTATGACCCGAATGACACCGGGCGTCCAAGAGGGGGGTGATGATTAATGTTGACCCGGGCCTGTCCATCTACAGGGGGAATTTTCAAAAAAGTTTAGAAAACTGGTCTGGGAACGATTCTTGGGCTTACGCCGCACCGCCGACCCCTTGGGGGGCTTCTGGTAGGTCTCTCGGGGGCCTCCTGGCAGCTCTTTTGAAGCCTTTTGGGGGCCGCTGTTGGGGCCTCTTGGGGCCTCTTTTGGGCCTCTGGTGGGCCTCTTGGAGCCTCTTGGGGGATTCTTGGGGGCCTCTTGGGGCCTCCTGGAGGCCTCTTGGGGCAGAGAGCTCGAAATTTCCATTCTGGTCCCCCGCCTGGGCCCCCTCCTGGAGCCGTCTTGGGGGCCTCTTGGGCCGTCTTGGGGCCCTCTTGGGCCGTCTTGGAGCCTTCTTGGGGAATTCCTGGGCCGTCTTGGGGCGAACTTGGAGGCCTCTTGGGCCGTCTTGGACGTTGTGAAAGCCCAAGAGGCGAATGTGCTAAAATCATACGTTTCCGAAAGGGAATGGGACGATTTTTGCTTCTGGGGGCCCTCTTGGGGCGCCTCTTGGGGGCCTCCTGGGGCGTCTCGGGGGCCTCTTGGGCGGTCTGGGGGCCATCTTGGGCGTCTTAAAACGATCCATCGGCGACTCGGGGCCCTCTTGGACCCTCTTGTGGGCCCCTTGGGGCCCTCATGGCCCGTCGTGAGGCCCGTGGCGCGTTCAGCCGGGGCCGGCCGGACCCCCCCCCCCTCCAAACCGACCGGACCGGGCCCCAGGGGGAGGGGCTTGGGGAGGGGGGAGCATCTCACACGCACGCCGATGACCCCAAGGGGACGGCGGATTTGTTTAGTATGTTTGAGTATTGTTGGAGCATGTTTGGGGTACCTATGATTTTTCGTCCAAAAACCGCCTGTAGGGGGACAGGCCCGACCTAAGAGTAAGGGGTGGATGGGCATCGAGAGTCCGCAGAAAGGACGTCGACCGAAGGCGCAAGCACCGCAGAGGCGCACAAACAGACGGTCGCGATCGTCGGGTCAGCGCGTCGCTCCCCCAGTTCGGGCCCCTCACGCTTCGGCGCGGCACCCGAGCCGCTCTGGCTGACCCAGGAGAGGGTCCAGCGAAAAGGGGGTGGTGCAATAGATCTGGTGCAAAGAATTTGTGTGTGTGGGGGGGGTGCAATACAGGATAAGGGGTGCACAATAGGGGGGGTGCAATACATTCTGGCGCGCACATGCATTGCCGGGATTTTCGCGCGCAATGCAGTTGCAATGCAGTGCAAGACAACGTTCTGGCGCAATGCATTTGCAATTCAGTTGCCCCCGGCCTTTGGCATCACCCCGTTTCAGCTGGACCCCCTTCTGGGCCACGGAGAACCACGTCGGAGTCCCCAAGCTCCATGATCCTCAGGACGTGTTGGCTGATGTGCGTGTGTGTGTGTGTGTGTTGTATTGTGTTGTGTTGTGTTGTGTTGTGTTGTGTTGTGTTGTGCTGTGCTGTGCTGTGCTGTGCTGTGCTGTGCTGTGCTGTGCTGTGCTGTGCTGTGCTGTGTTGTGTTGTGTTGTGTTGTGTTGTGTTGTGTTGTGATGTGTTGTGCTGTGCTGTGTTGTGTTGTGTTGTGTTGTGTTGTGTTGTGTTGTGTTGTGTTGTGTTGTGTTGTGTTGTGTTGTGTTGTGTTGTGTTGTGTTGTGTGTGCGTGTGTGTGTGTGTGCGTGTGTGTGTGTGTGTTTTCCCGTTCAGCTCCACCGAAGGCGCGCAGCCTGTGTCGGACCTCGTCGCACCGTCCGCGTTGTATCGAAGGGTCTCGGTGGACGAGCACGCGTTGGCGCCAGCACACGTTCTGAGGATCATCGACGAACGCTAGCGTCCAACGCTCTCCTCCGCCTCCCATCCCGCAGAGCGGAGCGACACGCCATCAGCTCGCAGGGCATAGCACGTCGCTTGGGTCGCCGCAGCGACGCTCAGGAGGGACACACAGACACACACACACACATTGGTAGATTTTAGTGGCCATATGTGGACATATGAAAAATGTCGGGGAATACGAAAATCAATGAAATACCTATACGACCACCCGTCGGGTGATAAGGAATTTGTGGGGGGGGGAGAGAGAGAGAGAGAGGGGGGATAACCAACATCTGACTCAATCGATCTCACTATCGATCTCACTCAACGGGACACCACGGGACACCACGGGGCACTTGTCGATTTCAGTATCGATCTCACTATCGGTCTCACTCAACAGGACACCACGGGACACCACAAGACACCGCGGGACACCTCTCGATCTCACTATCGGTCTCTTTTATCGATCTCACTATCGATCTCACTCAACGGGACACCGTAGGACACCACGGCCACGGGACACCTTGGGGCACCACATCGATCTCAGTATCGATCTCATTATCGATCTCACTCAACGGGACACCACGGGACACCTGTCGATCTCACTATCGATCTCACTATCGATCTCTCTATCGATCTCCATTTTTGGGACACCACAAAACACCTCGGGGCACCACATCGATTTCAGTATCGATCTCACTTTCCATCTCACTCGACGGGACACCACGGGACACCGCGGGACACTTGTCGATCTCATTGTCGATCTCACTGTTTAGGACACCACGGGACACCTCGGGGTACCACATCGATCTCAGTATCGATCTCACTATAGATCTCACTCAACAGGGCACCACGGGACACCACGGGACACCACGGGACACCGCGGGACATCGCGAGCCACCGCCAGACGGACGGACGGACGGGCGGGCGGGGGAGAATCATTTGTCTTGACTTCGCCCTAGCAACGGCGGACACCACGGGACACCACGGGACACCGCCGGACACCGCGAGCCACCGCCGGACGGGAGGGCGGGAGGGGGAGAATCATTCGTCTTGAACTCGCCCTAGCAACGGCGGACACCACGGGACACCGCGGGACACCGCGAGCCACCGCCGGACGGGCGGGCAGAAGGGGGATAATCAGTTGTCTTGACTTCGCCCTAGCAACGGCGAGTTCATTCCTCTCGCGCGCCCACGCAGCTTCGCCTCGCCCGCACGCACGACACGAACGAAGCGAAACGATTTCCCGCCTGGGGATCTCCGTTCCACTGCGATCTCACCCCCCAACCTCCGATCGATCTCCCTTCGATCTCACTATCGATCTCATTCAACAGGACACCACGGGACACCACACGACACCTGTCGATCTCATTATCGATCTCACTTTTTGGGACACCACGGGACACCTCGGGGCACCACATCGATCCCTGTATCGATCTCATCATCGATCGATCTCACTCAACAGGACACCACGGGACACCACGGGACACCGCGGAGCACAGCGAGCCACCGCCGGACGGACGGACGGACGGACGGACGGACGGACGGGCGAGCGGGGGGGAATCATTTGTTTTGACCTCGCCCTAGCAAAGGCGGACACACAGGACACCACTGGACACCACGGGACACCGCGGGACACCGCGAGCCACCGCCGGACGGGCGGGCGGGAGGGGGAGAATCATTTGTCTTGATTTCGCCCTAGCAACGGCGGGTTCATTCCTCTCGCGTGCCCACGCAGCTTCGCCTCGCCCGCACGCACGACACGAACGCAACGAAACGATTTCCCGGATGGGGATCTCCGTTCCACTGCGATCTCACCCCCCAACCTCCGATAGAAAGTATTGGAATCTTGTAATTTGAGTATCTTTAGTTGTCTCTCTGGGCCGTTTGGACACTCTAAGCAGAAGCGCGTGACAGTAAACTTTCGCGGCTCTGCATGGATTTCTTGGGTCGGCGCCGCCCCTCCGGCGCCGCCCCTGGCGCCCTCCCCTAGGCCTTCCAGATGGGATCCAAGTAGATGGGGTCGGAGGGTCGCGCTGCATCGGCGATGCATCGACGATGCGGCTCGATGTGGGGACCCGATTTCCTCCACGCCGACGTCGCCGATGCATCGCCGACGTCGCCGATGCATCGGCGATGCATCGGCGATGCGGCGCAATCATCCGACACCTTCTACCCGGACCCCATCTTGGAGGTCCGCGCGCTAGGGAGGGGGCTTCAGCACAGATCTAAGAAATCTGTGCGGGCCCCCCACAAGGTTTCTATGTTCATATTTTTATGTGTTCTGGCTCTGGTCAAACCACGACAAAGGGTTTTCTGCGAGTTACGGCCGCTGGGGGCCTTCCCCAGGCCCCAGTACGGACAACATAACGACTCAGGACGAGAAGCCGGTCCCAGGGAATGTGGCGAGACCTCCAGGGGTTCACGCCATGAACAGGTCATGGCGTCGGGAGTCTGGGAAAGTTGCCCCTGGCCCAAGGAGTCCCCAGACATTCGCTCTATCTCGGAGCGCTTGGGCCCTCGGGGCCCTGTGAGGGGTGCTCTGGAGGCCGTGGGGGGGCTCTCTGGGGATCCTGGCTTGCACACCTTGGGCCAGGGGCACCTCTGGCAGCACCCCGAGGATGGGCCGAGCTGCGCAACGCCCACCTGCGGACAGGCTCCCAAGAATTTGGCGCTGCATAAACACCTGCCATCGCTGGGACGTGTGCATTTTTTCCTCGGCGAGGACCATCGAGGAGCATCCTTGACCATTCGGCGAAAAAGCCAAGCATCCTTGACCATTCGGTGAACAAGCACAGGGAATGGACGTCCGAGCGATGGCCAGAACAAGAGCTGCTGCAGGTCCGCGCGGATTTCTCGGCTCTGCGCCGGACACCCCTGGCGGCGCCTCCGGCGCCGCCCCGGGGCAAGCTCCGCGCGCCGTGGGAGGGGGCGGTGTCCAGCGCCGAACCAGGAAGCCCGTGCTGAGCCCCCCGAAGGCCTGCGCTTGCTGCGGCGTGCTTTCCTCTCCCCCGAGGCTGGGCCCCCCTGTCGTCGCTCGTCTCCTGCCTGGACGGCGGCGGCTGGCACGGCGACGGCGACCCGGATGCCGACGGGGAGGTGGCGCGCAGCCACAGCGCGTGGGCGCTCCGCTTCCTGCTCTGGGACGCGGGCCCGCCGTGCGAGGTCGTGGCCGACCCCGTGGTGGGCCCGGAGTTCCGCTGCATAGGCTCCTCGGGGCTCGACCACGCATACGGTCGGGAGCCTTGGCTCAGCGCGTCGCGACGCCAGTTTCTGGCTCACCACGCTCCGGCGCGACACACCATCCACCTCCTGGTCCCCGGGCGTCAGCGTCGCGAGCCTTGCCGAGCCTACCTCCCCGCGGGGCGGAGCGACACGCTATCCGCTCGCAAAGCGTAGCGTATCGCCGGGGCGGCCGCCGCGGCACGCTGAGCAAACATTCCCCGCCGTAGGAGCGACCCTTCGCCGGAGTGACCTTGGGTGCGGGCCCGCTGGGGTCCCCCGACCGCCGCATGCGATGCGACAGCAGCTGCCTGCGGGCCTGCGCTTCGGCCCCCCGCAAGTCCCGACGTAGAGCCGCGCACGAAGGGCCGGTCTTACCCAGGGCCACTCTGCCGAGGCTGGGAGGGACACCGCGCGCACCTCTGGGCCCCCGCGGCGCCCGCGGCGCTGGGGGAGGAGCCCCTGCCGCTGCTGCTGGTGCTGCACGGCTCGAGGCGGGGCGCTCCTGAAAGGGCCTCGCCTCCGAGGCATCTGGAAGTTGGCGCCTCTTCCTCGGCGGGGGCCAGCGGAAGTAAAGTTGAGTCGGGCCTGTCCCACTACAGAGGGAAAATTCAAAAATACGCAGAAAATAGTCTGGGGACGATGTTTTTTTTAAATACCATTTTTGAGCACCTCTTCCCTTTTGCTGCCATTGACCGCTGAAGGTCTTCAGTTTTTGCTCCCCCACTATTTCTCTCGGTCCGGAATAACAGTCGTTCCTTTTCCTCCGCCTGCTCCTTCTCTTCCGCCTGCTGCTGCTCCTCCTCCTCCTCCTCCTCCTCCTCCTCCTCCTCCTCCTCCTCCTCCTCCTCCTCCTCCTCCTCCTCCTCCTCCCCCCTCTTCCTCCTCCTCCCCCCTCCACCTCCTCCTGCTCCAACATCGTTGATGAGTCTTGGATTTGCACTGGTCCTCATACTCCTGCTCCTCGTCTTATTCCTAAGGAGGAGTCACGGGCGGAGCAGGAGGAGGAGGAGGAGGAGGAGGAGGAGGAGGAAAAGGACGAAGAGGAGGAGGAGCAGGAGCAGGAGCAGCAGGAGGAGGAGGAGGAGGAGGAGGAGGAGGAGGAAGAGGAATGAGGAGGGAAAGGAGGAGGAGGAGGAGGAGGAGGAGGCAGAGGAGGAGGAGGAGGAGGAAATGCAAAACGAGGAGACGAAGGACGGCAGGTCATCGTGAGGGCCAATCCCTGGCGCATGAGAGTGTAATTCCAGGGTGAGAAATGTCCTCGTGAGTCCCCTCCCCTCCCCTTACTTGTTCTATTCCCATTCCAGCTCAAACCTGAAGCCTTGAGGTTCTCTTGAGGCCCCTCAACCAACGCTGTCCCAGCATGCGGCCCCCCTCCTCATCCTCATCCTTTTGTTGCTGTTGCTTGCTGCTGTTGCGGCTGCTCCTCCTCCTCCCCGTCCTCCTCCTCCTCCTCTTCCTCCTCCTCTCCCCCCTCCGCCTCCCACTCGGTCGGTTGGTTATCAATGCATGCAGGGTGCGGGAGGGCCTTTCTCTTGCTGCCATTTGGGTTTCTGGGGATCCCTTACCTCGCCCGGTTTACATCATCCGCTCAGCATAGTGAGAGTTCTTGTTGCATCCGAGACCCTTTACCTCTAGTCGGTAGCGGAGCTTCGGCCCCCTTCCACAGTCGCAGCCATGGCCCGCGTGATACTCCCGCGCCCATGGTGCGATCGCTCTACATCAACGTGGACCTCTTCACGCTCCCGCTCAACATGCTCTTCTTGCGCCATCGTGCAGACTTTCCACCTCGTCAAGGCAGGCGACGTGCCTGTAGGGGGCGTCAGGGCACCACCCACCCAGCCGCCAGGATTGACGGACCGGGACCTGCACGTGAACACCGGCAAAACTTCAACATCAAGGGCCACCCGCCCCTGGCATCCCTTTGGGGCTTGCCCAAATTATGTTTGGGTAGCGCTTGGGCTTGCCGCCATCAGAGCATTCGCTTGTGAGTGCAGCCTCAGATGTCAGACAGTTGCTCGACACACCGTTCACATTTTCGGTGTTGGCGAAAGGTCACGAGCTCCCTGCGATTATGTTGCAGGGGCCCTTGGCCCTTGGAGGAAGAGGCAACGGACACGATGCCTCCATTGCATCCGCTTGTGGGCGTTGCCGAGATGGCCAGACTGCTGATTGATTCGACGTTCATCGCTGGCTTTGGCCAAGCTCCCCGAACTCCCGGCGGCTATGTTGCCAGAGCCGTGGGAGTTCCAGGCAGAGAAAAGCGGGAAGACACAGAAGGGTCTGACAGCTATGATGTCAGCTGCCAAGGGGACCGTGCAACGAACTTGTGGCTATTCGTTTTCGGCCTCCAGGAACACAGCATTCACCATCTCCTACGAACTCCCTGCTTCCTGGCAGACCTGCACCCCGATGCAGACTTCTTTTGGCGATCTACAGTTGTCGATGCTCAGTAGAGTGGCGGCGCGACGCGCAACGAGCATTCCCGTGACTTTGTTGCGGGATGTTCCAGGTGCCAATCGCGCCCAAACCATGCGACAGAAGAACATGCCCAATACGCTGACGAGGAAGAGCATGCCCGAGACAGATGCCACTACAGCTTCGAGGTTCTCTGCTCGATCATCGCTGCTGGTGGGTAGGTACCAGGGCTCCAGCACTTTCTCGACGATGCATGGATGGGGGCTCCATTCTGGATGGAAGGCCAGCAGGGTGGTCATGGTCGCTGCCACCAGCTGCGTCGCCTGCATGGGCGCTGGCGGCGGAGGTGGTGGCAGCGCACGGCGCCTCCGCACCTGGGGGCGCTCGCGCGCCTTTCCAACGCTTGGCGCGAGAGGGCATGATCTGGTCAGTGGCAAACTCCGACCTCGACGAGCTCTGCCAAGCGGCCTACGTCTCGCCTCGCATCCTCGGCATGGCGCGCGAGTGCGCGGGCGGGTGGCCATTGGCTGTCCCGGGGAGGTCGCGTCAAGGGCTACCCATCGGCCGCCCATGACCTTACTGGCGTAGGCGGGGCCAGCTGGGCGAGGGGGGAGGCGCGCCCGAGCGGTATCGGCCCTGATGGACTTCAACTGGTTGCCGCAGGAGTGAGTCGACAACCTCCTCACCAGGTTCGACACCCCCTACAACAGTGCACAGCAGGCGGGTCAAGTCATGATGAGCCATGCGAACCTCAGTCGGCTACCTCGTGCCGCGCGCGGCGGGCGCGGCGAACGTCCAATTTACCGTGAACTTGCAGCGCCGCGACATGGCCCACCCCGCAGACGCCCAGCAGCTGTCGCACATGTCTGGCCAGCTGCGACGGCTCGGGCACGGGGTCGAGGGCGCCTCGGCCGCCCACTCGACCCAACGCTGCGCGTTCCTCGCGGGTGCGCCCCCTAAGGTTCAGGCTCGGAGTAAGTATGGCACTGCGGCCAGATCGAGCTGGGGTGGCATTGGCCCCGCTGCCCTGGGGGGGGGCACCGAGCCCGCCCGCGACATAGGCGGCCGCCGACACTGGCGCGGCAGCCGCGGCGCGCCTGGCAGCCGGCGTCGACTCCGGCACCGACTGCGACGCCAGCGCGATACTGAGCTGCGCGACGTCCCAGTGAACAACGCGGTGCGCACCTCTTTCGGGCATGCGAACGCGCTGAGTTCAGATGGCGCAGCTTCAACGACCGCGCGCCGCGCGCAGAGGGCCGCCGAACGCAGGGGCACAGGCCGCGGCGAAGGTTGCCGCGCCATGCTGGCCGACGCGCCCGAGCATGACCTTCGAGGTGGTTCCGCTGGCTTCGGGGCAGGCGGGAGTGAGGGAGAGGAAAGTTCACAGCCAGCTGCGCGGGCTTCGGCCCCAGACGTGTCCCCACAAAGAAGCGCCAAAGACCGTCGGGATCATCTTCGCCCGGCGCCGCACGCCGCCGCGACGCGGGCGCGGGGGCCCTGGAGACGTTCGATGTGGCGGCGAAGCGGGCGTCGCAGCGAATGCTGTCCTCGGAAGTGGCGCGTGGCGCGGACTGGGCGCGCGTCGCCGCGGACGCTGCGGGCGTTCCTGCAGGGCGCGACCAATGCCGCGATGCAGGGGCAGGGCGAAGCACCGCCTGCCGCCTGGCAGCGAGAATCCTCAGGCAGGTGCCAGGTCGCGAGTCCTTCGACGAGCGGACCGAGTGCCTGCGCTGCATCGAGCCGGGCACGGGCCGCAAGGATGCACCCGGGGACTTCTCCACCAAGCTCGCCGGGGTCGCGCGCTCGCCCGAGCGCAACGCCGGGGCGACGAGGTGGGGCCCCGCGCTGGAAGTCATGCGCGAGACGTCTGGCGCCTACGGCGACGGCGACTCGGAGTTAGTGCCATTTCTGTCCGCGCACGTCGACGATCAGAGAAACGAGGCGCAAGGATAACGCAGACCGGCTTATCGGCCACATCGAAAGCGTTTTCGGCATGATGAAGGGAACGCGACGACTTTACCAATTGCGGGGCCCACCAACACCGCAGCGCCGACAGCACAGCGACGCTCGACTAGGATGAGTACATTGACGCCCTGGTCCCCAGCGGGCGCGTCGACCTGGCCAAGGCGAAGGCCGACGAGCTGGCGGGGGGGCTCAGCTCCGAGACCTCCTTGTCTCCCTCCTCGGAGCAGCATCGCGCGCTCTGCTCGCTCAACGCCGCGTCGCTGCGCGCGTCGCCGAGCTGCAGATGGCCAAGAGCGAGCTACTCATCAGGCGCGCGATGCAGCTGAACGCTGTGGTTCTGGCCACGCCGAAGATCGAGGTGCGCGTCGCCCCCCCATCGACGGGGCGCGCCCGTCGATGATGCGCGCGCAGCGACGGCGCGCGAAAGGAGGAGACGGGAAACGGCAAGTGAGGCAGCGCGCGCATTCGCCTGGGGTCGCAGTGCCGGGAAGGAGGGTTGCCGCCTGCTCGACGCTGCGATCCGATCGCACAAACTAGTGCGTTGATCCCTGTTCGGATCGGAGCTGCTCGCCGCTTGCGGAGCAGCTGACGGTCTTCGGCCTGCCTCCTGACCCTCCACGAGATGGTCCGTGGATTTGCTTCAGCCGAGGATATCAGAAGGCTGAGGGAGGAAGGAGGCTATGCCGTACTGGCCGAGTTTTTAGTTGACGGCATGTCCATGTTCTCTGCCCTGGCCATGGGCCCTGTTCGGCCACCATATGAGAACAGACAGGTCAACGACATCTTGCGGTGCGACACCAGAGAGATGCGCGCCGACCCCATGGCCCATGGCCCATGACGAATGGGAGCATCGGCCGCGACTTGATTCTGAGCGCGATGGGCGGCGAGCTCAGCCACGACCGCCTGTTCGTCAAACCGAGAGAAAAACAAACAACAGAAAGCCGCACCCACCTCACAGCATAGCAGCCTGACCAACAAGAGGAGAATATATGCTACTGGCGAAACGACATGACGCCGCATCTCTCGGACAAGGTTCGCGAATGCGACGCCCGACTGGCAGATCATCAGGACAGAGATGACATGAATATAGAGCTTTCGAGTGATCTATCGGGTTGCTGCTCCCACTGATTATGTTGGAGGAGCAGCGGACAAGGCGACAGTTGAGCTTGCTAGTGGGTGCTGCTCCAATCACCTGCGTTGGTGGAGCAGCAGTTACCGCTGAGGTCTTGCTCCACCGACTCGCCTGTTGCCCCGTCAACTTTTTATGGGGTGGGTGGTCAGTAGAATTATTGTTTTGTGCCTTTCTGCGCCCTTCTTGTTTAGTGTAGCCAGTCAGTTGTGCTGTGTTTCGGTGGTGGTCTGGGCGGTTCGCGTCCGGGCTGCCGGCGAGGCACGGCGGACCCGCTTGAGCACCAGACTCGAACGGTAGGTTATCAGTGCGCGCAGGGTGCGGGAGGACGTTGCTCTTGCTCCCATGTGGGCTCAAGGGGTCCATGCCGCGCCCGCCATGAGATTGGTTCTTAGGCGCACACCGCTTTACATCATCCGCTCAGCATGGTGGACACGTTGTTTCATCCATCCTGAGCTGTTCGCATTTAGTTTTCCGTCCTCTTCCTTCCCATCCTCCTCCTCCTCTTGGTCCTCTTCCACCTCCTGCTCCTCCTGCTCCTCCTCGCGGTCGTTATCGTCGTCGTCGTTGTCGTCTGATAATACCGGGTTTTTCCCCAGTTCGTATTCAACTGTGGGCTACCTTGCATGCGAGATGACGTGTGAGCATATTCCCATCAGCATTGCAATAGGAATCGGAACTTGCGGTTGTAGTTGTGAGTGTAGCCGCGATTGCGATCGTAGTTGCAATCATGGTCGTAGTCGCGATTGCAGTGTAGTTGTGAGCGTAGTCGTAGTCGTAGTCGTAGTCGTCGTCATAATCGTCGTTGTTGTCGCGGCGGGTATTATGTTCCGTCTTTTGTTTGGCGGGTTGGATAATGCTGTTTTTCCCGGGAATAATGCTCCCCGGCCTACCCTATTCGCCGACGGCGTTGTTCACAGTCTCTTCTTTCATCTCGTCGTCGTCCTCGTTGTTGTGCGGGTGCCGCGGGGGAGTGATGTTTTCAATTATTGTAGAGGGGCCCCAGTCCGTCAACAACGACGTCGAAAATATAGCTCGTTTCCAGTATTGGGGGGTTCAACAGACCCTTAGAGGTTTGGGTGCCTTGCTGGAGTAGTTGTGGAGCCGGCCAGGCCGTGGGAGTGGGACTTCCTGTCCTACTCGCAGCAGTTCGGCCAGCTGGCCGGCAGGCACGGGATCTTCGCGCTGGTGCTATGAGAAGAACAAAAAGCGAGAGGAGCGACCTGGCGGACCTCCGACGGACCTGAGGCCATCCTGAGGGGGCCCCCATGTTGGAGGAGCCACCCCGAGGGGGGTCCCCATCAGGGTGGCCCTCATCCGCGCGGGACCTCCGCAAAGTTGCAAGCTAGATGAGCAAACTTGCTGCGGCCCGCGCGGATTTCGTGGACCTGCGCTTGGACCCTTCGGCCGCGCCTCTTGCGCCGCCCCTGGCGCGCTCCGCCTGCCAAGGAGGGGGGCCCAACGCCGATCCAGGAAATCCGCGCGGACCTCCAGGAGTGTATGCTCGTGCCGGTTCTTGTTATCCTCAAGGTGCCAGAGTCTCGTGGCCCCACCTGGGACTTCCTGCTCGTGGGGCAGCGCGACGACGTGGACTTCCTCGAGCGCGCGGTTGGCGAGGTGCGCAGGCGGCACCGCGTGGACGTCGGTCGCGTGGCGGTCCTGGGCATGTCGGACGGCGCCTCGCTGGGGTTGTCCACCGGAAGGGCAGGCAGCGGCACAGGCGCGGCAGCATGCTGGATACCCACGCGGTCAGATGCCTTTCCAGCGCTCGGCCCGTCTGTGGCCGTTCCAGCCGAGCTGGCGCGTGTGTATCCAGCGCGAGGCCTCCTGGATGCTCCACACGTGAGCCCGGCCATGTGTTGTCCCAGCTCCTCGGTAGCCCTCGAGAGCCCGCGCGGGCGTCCTGGGTCTCAGCGTCCCCGGGCCTGCCCCCCCCAGACCGGGGTGGGCCAGCGCCGCCAGCTCAGCCCCTCGAGGCGGGGACGGGCGCCTCGAGGCGGGGACGGGCGCCGCGAGGTCCGACGGGCAGGGCTCCCATTTACCAGCCTCGAACGTATCCCTATCCCTAAGATTGACACGCCAAAAGGCGATGACAATCTTAGGGATTCGCCCTCAAGAAACAAGGGAATCCCTAAGATTGGCATCGTGATGAGGAGGTGCCCAGCATAGGGATAGGGAGATGCTCCAGGCTGCTAACCCGTCGGTGGGTCGGGCAGCGGGGCCGAGGTCTTCCCACCCGGTGGGGCCGGGCCAGGCGTTGCCGAAGGGCGGGAGCGGGTGGACCGCCCCCCCGCGTGCACTTGCCACAAGCGCGCGGAGCGCCCATAGGTCCTCATCCTCCTCCTCCTCCTCCTCCTCCTCCTCCTCCTCTCCTCCTCCTCCTCCCCTCCCTCCCCCTCCCTCCCCTCCCTCCTCCCTCCCTCCTCCTCCCTCCTCCCTCCCCTCCCTCCTCCCTCCTCCTCCTCCTCTCTCCTCCTCCTCCCTCCTCCTCCTCCTCCTCCTCCTCCTCCTCCTCCTCCTCCTCCTGCGCGCGGCAGCCCAGCGCCGATCCAAGCAGTCCGCGGAGGCCGCCCTGGCATCTAACGGCTTGACTTTTGCAGTCCGGGGCAGCCAGAAGCCCCGGCCCTTCCCCTGGGGTTGGTTTGTCGTCCCGAGTCGTTGTTTGACGGTCCCGGGGCCTGGGAAGGTTCCCAGAGGCCGAGAGCGACGATAAGCAGTTCCGTCTTTTGCTTATCTCGAAACACTGGATGTCTGGGCTCCCACCATCTAAGCTCATGCATCTAGGCCTCCCAAATGGGTCCGAGTAGATGGGGTTGGAGGATCACGCCGCATCGCCGATGCATCGGCGATGCGGCCGGATGTGGAGCCCGGTTTTCTCAGCGCCGGCGTCGCCGATGCGCCGCCGAAGTCGCCGATGCATCGACGATGCGTTGGCGGTGCGGCGCGATCCTGCGGTTTCATCTGCTCCGATCCCATCTGGGAGGCTTCTAGATTAGATCCGATGAGCAAGAAGTGAGGATGGTGATGCGTTCCATGATTCACACGGCTTTCAGGATGTCCCAGACTTCCTGACGTTCCACACGGGCTGCAGAAGCGAGGGCCGCCAGATGCGCTGGGAATCTTGGAACGCACCCGGAGCCCATCCTATCGAAGGATTGCAAAAAAAAACGAAGGATTGCAAACAACCCGAAGAATTGCAAAAAAAACGAAGGATTGCAAAAAACACCCTCGCTTGAACGAAGGAAGGGTTTTTTTGCAATCCTTCAATCCGACACTCCTCTCGCCTCAGTAGACATAGCCAGCCTGTGATCATGCGGCCTCCTGCCCTTCTCCCCGTGGCGCTGGCCAACCCGGCCGTCTTCCAGGCCGCCCTGGCGCAGGCCGCCGGCTTCGTCCACCTGCCTGCTCCCCCTGCCGCCGGGCGCGCGCCCCGCCCGCGCGTCCTCCTGGAGCACGGCGCGGAGGACCACTGGTCGGAGGCCTGGAGGCGGACGCCAACACAGGTATCAGCGGTGTGCCTCCACCGGGGGACGAAGATCTCGGTCTATCAAGGGCAGAAAAAAACGCCCCTACCCTGGTTTACGAGGCGCCGTGCTCTGAAACTCCTGTGGGCTGACAGGGTAAACCCTGCGTGATGTGCCGCGTCCTGGCGGCTCTAGGCTTTGGGGTTTCCCAGGAGGTTTACAGACCACGCACTTGTAATCCAGGGTAGGGTCGTTTTTTCATCCCTCAAGTCTAGGAGATGGTGGTAGTATTCGGGATGTCTAGGTGGCCGACAGATTTCACCACCCACCAAACCACCCCAACCCAACCCGAAGGCTCAGATTTACCCTCGATTTCCAGTGGGGGGGGGGTCGGGAAACATCGCAAAAGCACATGTGGAACCCTTACCCCCCCCAACCCGAAATTCGGGTCTTCGGGTTGGGTTGGGGTGGTCTGGTAGGTAGTCAAGATTGCCACCGACACCGAAGTCTAGAATCACCCTCCCCCTGTGGAGGCAACCCCCCTGCGTTGCTGTTGGTGCCCATGTCCAGGCCATCACAGTTCGAGTCCGCCGGGGGTCTGAGGTGGCCCGGCACCGCTCCCGGCCAGCAGGGAAGGGGGGCAGTTTCGAGGTGCCGGGTTACGGCAGGGCTCTCAAGCCTCTTTCGGTCTCCCGGGGGCGTCTTCCCGGCCCTGAGGCCGTCGAAGACGGATCGGGGTTGAAATGTTGCAGCAGTCGGTCCCCAGGAGGGATCCTCTCATCCCCGCCCGTCTCGACCGATTCCCCGGGGCCCCGCCTGCTCAGACCCCCTGGCCGCCTCGAAGAGGACCAGCTCTTCGGCGTGCGCGAGGTGTCGGAGGATGACGAACGGCACAGACATAAGTGGCAGCAGGCAACTTACAGGCGGCCCGGATTAGTGGGTCGACCCTGCCAGATCAAGGGTACCCTCGTGTCCTGTGTCTTGCGGCCCATGCCTCCTGCATTTCTGTGGCAGCGTGGCCCTCGGAGGGGTCTTGTGTCCTCTCGCGTGCCCTTTCCAATCAAGTCCGACGGTAGATGCAGTCGAGCATCTGATTCCGAAACCTCCTCCCGAAGATCAGGAGGGAAAAATACACAGACACCATGAACCGTCGATTCCCCAGAAAATATGGGAAAATGTGGGAAGTGGGGGGGGGGAGACAAAAACTCAAAAATATTGGACAATATAGGGAATATATATATATATATATATATATATATTGATTTGTGTGTATTTATTTGTGTGTCCTGGGGCCCCTTCAGAAAAGCTGGGCCAGCGTTTTTAGGGGGAGCCAGCTTGCCGGACAGCCGGCCCCGCCTCTGGAGCGCGCTCGCCCCTCCCGCGTGAAGCAGAAGATCAGGAGGAAAAGAAACACACAGACACAATGAAGTTTCGGTTCTCCAGAAAATATGGGAAAATATGGGAAGTGGGGGGGAAGATAGAAACCCAGAAAATATATGGAAATCTGGGAATAGTTTCATTTGTGTGTATTTATTTGAAAGAGCGTGTTCTACCGCTGCTGGCGGAAAACCGGGGGGGGTCACTACCGGTTCGAACCCCTCCCCCCCGCCCCCCCCCCTCCGGAAAACCGGGGGGGGTCACTACCGGTTCGAACCCCCCCCCCCCCCAGTTCATCATGAAAAGGGGGGGGGGTCACTACCGGTTCGAACCCCCCCCCCCCTCCCCCTCGAAAACCGAGTGGGGGTGCGGACAGTGGTGGGGACGGTGTTGGTGGGGACAGTGGTGAGGGGACAGCGGGACAGTGGTGGGGACAGTGGGACAGTGGTGGGGACGGTAGTGGTGGGGACAGTGGTGAGGACAATGGTGGGAACAGGGGGGACAGTGGACAGTGGTGGGGACGGTGGTGGTGGGGACAGTGGTGTGGGGACAGTGGGAATGAGGTGGAAACAGTGGGACAGTGGAGGGTACAATGGTGGTGGGGACAGTGGTGAAGGCGGTGGCGAGGACGGCGGTGGGACAATGGGACAGAGGTACAGTGGGGACAGTGGTGGGGACAGTGGGGACAGTGGTGGGAACAGTGGGACAGCTCAGTGGGACAGCGGAGGAGTCAGTGGGACAGTGGGGACAGTGGGGATAGTCGGGCAGTGGTTGGGGCCGTGGAGACAGTGGGGAGAGTGGAACCGTGGTGGAAACAGTGGTGGGGACAGTGGGGA
>CAUYUJ010016760.1:377628-488767 GCA_963575745.1 Prorocentrum cordatum | reverse complement strand
CTGAGGCTGAGGCTGGCTGATGCTGAGGCAGGCTGAGGCTGAGGCTGAGGCTGAGGCAGGCTCAGGATGAGGCAGGCTGAGGCTGAGGCCGAGGCTGCAGGCAGACTGAGGCTGATGCAGGAGCAGGCTGAGGCTGAGGCTGAGGCAGGCTGAAGCTGAGGCTGAGGCTGATGCTGAGGCTGAGGCTGAGGCTGAGGCTAATGCAGGCCACTGCGACTGTCATCGCGAATGCGACTACGACTGCGAGAACAGCAGAACTCTACAACTGGATTCTCATCTGAATCTTAAGGGGGATGCTTCCAGATATGCTCCTACACATCTCTGTTAGGTTGCTTTGCCGGGATAATTTGTGTGTATTTATTTGTGTGTCCTTGGACCCCTTCAGATTTGGGTTGTGAGAGACCGGCCTGCCAGCGGGTGCTCCGTGGCAAATTCTCGTCTTCCGCGTGGGGATCCGCGGAGCCCTCCGTGGGCACCGCACGCCGCGCAGAGTACTATGTGCCCCAAGTTGCCGCAAAGCAAGGTTTCAGGAGGGAAGCACGCAGGCACAATTCATCGACGATCCCCCGGAAAATAGTGGAAAATACGAGAAGCGGGGGGGAGCACGAAAACCCAGAACATCTGTGAACATGTTGGGGATCCTGGGATGTGTATCCATTCCATTTGTGTATCCCTGGGCCCCTTCATGATTTCTCATCGTGTGTGCCTACTGTATCGGCGCTCCGCGCGGATTCCTTGTTTCGGCGTTGGGCCCCCCTGGCGGCGCCGCCAGCACCGCTCCTGGCGCGCCATGCGCCAGGGAGGGGGTCTAGCGTCGATCCAAGAAATCCGCACGGGCCTCCGCCAGTTGCCGTTTATCGAAGACGCCTACGGCGAATCACCGCCGCCCCCTGCCTTTTTGGAAACGCCGATGTGGCCGAAAGTTGGACTAGAGCTTGGCCAAGCTATCGGACCATGAGTTCCCCGAGTCGGTTTGGAAAGCTTTCGGGGAACACATGGGAGAGAATGATTATGAACAGGAAGAGGAAGAGGAAGAAATAGAGTAGGAGGATGAGGGTTGTTAGGAGTCTCTTGGGGCACCCTTGGGGTCTGTTGGGGGCTTCTTGGGGGCCTCTTCGAGGCCTCTTGGAGGCATCTTGGGGGCCTCCTTGGGCCTCTTGGGGGCCTTTGGGGGCTTCCTGGGGGTCTCTTTGGCCGTCTTAGGGCGTTCCTGGTCCGTCTGACGCCGTCTGGAGCCGTCTTGGGGGCCTCTCTGGGCCGTCTTGGGGCCCTCTTGGGGCGCTTCAGGGCCGTCTTGGAGGCCATGTTGGGCGTCTTGGAGGCCTCTTGGGCCGTCTTGGGGCGCTCTTGGGGCCGTCTTGGGGGGCCCTTGGGCCGTCATAGGGCCTTCTTGGAGGCCTCTTGGGCGATCTTGGGGGCCTCTTGGGCCGTCGGAAGGCCGAAAAGAAGAAAACGCAAAAAAAAACCTTCAAAAACCTAAGGAAACCAATGATTTTGGCCTCTTCGGGCTCTCCTGGAGAACGTCTTGGAGGCCTCTTGGGCCATCTTGGAGGCATCTTGGGGCCATCTTGGCCGTCTTGGAGGGCATCTTGGGCCGTCTTGGAGGCATCTTGGAGCCATCTTACCCGTCTTGGAGGCCATCTTGGCCGTCTGGGAGGCATCTTGGAGGCCATCTTGGGCCATCTTGGCCGTCTTGGAGGCCATCTTGGGCCAAGTTGGGGCAACAAAGGCATTGACAGACGGATTTTGGGAAAATTACGGGTGGCCGGCGAAAAACCTTCAAAAACCTTAGGAAAACCAATGATTTTGGCCTCTTCGGGCCCTCCTGAAGGACCTCTTGAAGGCCTCCTGGGCTGTCTTGGAGGCCTCTTTGGGGCCTCTTGGGCCGTCTTGGGCCATCTTGAGGCTATCTTAGGCCGTCTTGGGTACATCTTGGGCCGTCTTGGAGGCATCATAAGGCCATCTTAGCCGTCTTAGAGACCATCTTGGCCGTCTTAGAGGCATCTTGGAGGCCATCTTGGAACCGTCTGGGGCAGGAAATTGGGGAATTGAGCTCCTGGGCATCCTTTCCGGGTGGCCGGCGGGACGGGCCGAAGCCCACTGGGGAGTTCTTTTAGAAAAAGAACCAAAACCAAAACCTGAAACGTCCAGCACGCCGTGCACCCCTGCAAGCAGGGGGCGGCGGATCTAATGGCCTTCGGCCCAACCTGCCGTTGTGCCGGGGTTGTGGCCCAGAAACCTCTACGTAGAATGTTCTTTGGGATGTCGCGGGAGGCCTCCCGGGGGCCTTTGGGGGGGCCGTTTTGGGGCATCTTGGGGCGTCTTGGGGGCCTCTCGGGGGTTTCTTAGGGCCTCTCCAGGGGACTCGGGGGACTCTTGGGGCCTCCTGGGGGCCTCTCGGGGCGGAAGACTCAGATTTTCGGTTCGTGTTCCCCTCTTGGGCCCTTCTTTGGGGCTTGCTTTGGGCCCTCTTGGGCCGCCTTGGGCGTTTCTGGGGCCGTCTTGGATCCCTCCTGGGCCGTCTGGGGGCCCTCTTGGGGGCCTCTTGGGCCGTCTTGGGGCGCCGGAGGCTTGAAAAGTGTAGGACCCCCAATGCATGTAGAAAATCACTGACGTTTGCCTCTCGGGGCCCTCTTGGGAAGGCGCTTGGGAGCTCTCGTGGGGCGCCTCGAAGGCTTCTTCGGCCGTCTTGCGGGCGTCTTGGGCGTCTCGGACCGATCGTGCGGCGATCCGAGGCCCTCTCGGACCGTGTGGGAGGCCTGTCGCCGCCTTTTTGGGCCCGGGAAAGTCATGCGACAAGCAGAAGATTTGGCATTTTCTGGTCCGGGCTCTTCTTGAAATCGAAGAAGAGAAAAACGACATAAACATCAGCTTTTCGCGCACCGCGCGGATTTCTTGGATCCGCGCGGAGCGCGAGCAGTGAATGTTTGTGCAGTTTTTTTTTTGTAAAGAATCCTCAGGATTGAGGACTGAGGCTGCTGGGATCAAGGAAGGGACCTGGGGACACTCCCACTTCGTGCCACAGGGGCACGGTGGCGGAGGCCGCTGTCTGTGCTTCCCGAGGTGGCGATGCCCAACCGGGACCGCCTGGAGGCGGCGGGGCCTACCATTATGTCGGGTGTGTCCCCCTACAGGGGGATTTTCGACGAAAAATAAAACATACCCCAAAAATACCCCCCAAAGGTCAAAAAATATTCAAAAAATAGCCCCCTGGCTATTTTTGGATTATTTTTTATTTGTTTTTGGTATTGTTTGTTTATCGTCGAAAATCCACCTGTAGGGGGACAGGCCCGACTTAAAGCAAAGGGCACGGCACAGACGCGCAGACCGAGAGGTCCGCGTGGACCTCTTGGGTCGGGTCTGGACACCCACCTGACGCCGCCCAGGGGGGGGGTCCAGTCAGCGCTCCGGAGAGCAGGACTCTGCCAGATCCAGGGTGAGAAAACCTCTGATGGCGGATGCTTCGACCCACGGCCGCAGTGTTCTCGCGCGTGCCCGTTTGCGATGCCTCGATCCAGCGCAGACGCAAAAGATCCGCGCGGACCTGCGAAAGTCTGTGCGTATGCCCTGTTCTTGTCGTTCTGGAGGCGGCGGGCTGCCGTGTCGACTTCAGGGTCGCGCAGGGGGCCGGCCACCAGCCTCGTCCAGGCCGCTTTTCTTCCCTCCCCCATCATGCTGCTTCCCCCCTCCTCCTCCCCTTTCCAGCACAGCCCCACTGTGTGTCCTCCTCCTCCTCCTCCTCCTCCTCCTCCTCCTCCTCCTCCTCCTCCTCCTCCTCCTCTGCCGCTCTTCAGCCGCCAAATCATCTCGGCCGAGTCGTGCGCTTTGGAGACACCCGGCGCCCCCAGGGTATTGTCACTCCTCCTCCTCCTCCTCCTCCGCCTCCTCCTCCTCCTCCTCTTGTGAGCATGCTTGTCGCTTGGACTGCCTTGAAAGAGAAGCTCAGTAAAACATCCGCCGCTGTCCAGAGTACCGTCACTAGGACGAAGCACCCCACTGGCTTCCAGCAGAGTGTAGGCCCTTCATTTTCAGCTGTTCCGAGCAACTTGACTTTCAGGCGCATTACGTCTATTGTGACCCTCTCTGGAAGCTGACCTCGAGCGCGGCGAGGCTTGACCCACTTCTGGACCCTTCCGTTTTTCTGAGCGCCTGGGCATATGCCCATAAAGCTTTGCTCCACACAACTAGCTATCACCATGATCTGTTTGCCCGAGGCCGTACCGCAGGTGACTCAACAGCAGAAGTCACAGCACTCCGCTCAGCTCGAATCCAACTCGAGCAAGCGACACCTCGGGTCCGTGTCGTTCGTTTTGGCCGCCGTGCCCCCGTGCAAGTCATCATCGCGGCCCCTGGACGGGCCCTCTGAGCCACGAGGCCTCCTCCTCCTCCTCCTCCTCCTCCTCCTCCTCCTCCTCCTCCTCCTCCTCCTCCTCCTCCTCCTCCTCCCTCCTCCTCTTCTTTTCCCTCCCGTTGGTTCTTCCTCCGCCTCTTACTTCCCTGCTCCTCCTCCATCGTCCCCCTCCCCCTCAAGGACGAGGGACGAGGACACGGAGATGGTGCAGGCAGTCGGGAGGAGGAGGCACCCTCGACCTCTGGCCTCCCCCCGGGACCCCTGGGCGTCCAGAGACCCCTCTCCCCCCGTGCTGTCCTCGAGATCCGTCGCCGCAAAACGTCGCGACAGATCACCACCGAAGCCCTACACCTTAGGCGATGCTTAAGAAAACCTAAGTTTTCGTCCTGAGTCTCGATTATTCTAACTTTTCAATGTAAATCCCAAGGTTTTCATAGAAATGTTGGGTTTTTTATTCAAGTTCTGAGACTATGAATTTCTTAACCCATGATTTCTTAAGCATTTCGCGGGGTGTACAGTGGAGACGCATGCCAAGAAACACCCTGCCTGCCTCCTGGGTGCCCTGGGTAACTTGGGCTCCGATGGTGTTGCTATGGACAGCGTGACGTTCCCGCACCAGAGATCAATGGGCGTCCTGGAGTCTCAGGGTTGGGTTTCTTGTGCAAGGTTTCTTGTGGTCAGGCTCCTACCCCTGACATCCGGCTGCCAATTTTTTCGATGCGTGGGCCCTGGACTGGAGGTCCGGACCGCTTCCCTAGGGCCGGTTTTTCGTCCCGAGTCGTTTTTTGACGCTCCCGAGGCTCGGCGAGGGCCCCCAGAGGCCGAAAACGGTCAAAACCGCCTGCTCCAATTTTTTTTTGCAGCGTCGGATCTCATGGACTGTAGCCCCATCTTGCTGCCGCAATTCTTCGGCTCGGACCGATCTGTGGGGGCCCCGGGGCCCGATCCGTCAGGCGAGAACGCCCGGCGCGACGAGCATCGCAAAGGGTCCAGATCTTTGGGACGCGGAAAAACTGCCCCCCCAGAGAGAAGGAGGAGGAGGAGGAGGAGGAGGAGGAGAAGGAGGAGGAGGAGGACCAGCGAAAACCCAAGAGTCATCAACGATGTTGGAATAAACCCTCCCTCCAAGCTCCCTCTGCATAAGCCCCTACAACGATTCATTTCCACAGGGAGCTGCCTCGTTGGAAGACAACCGTTTGAAGACCCGGAAGCATACCAAAACATTGTTGTCGGGATCCCATCGCCACGGATCAACCGGACTGTCGCGTCTTGACGATCTTGAATCGTGCCCGAACACCATTCTTGGGTCTTGGGACTTCAACACCGCGATTCAACGTAATTTTTGCACCTTCATAATCCTGAATCCTTCCAAAACGTCATTTCTGGTGCGCTGACCATGGGAATCCGTGAAACTTTTGCACATGTTATAAACGAATGTGCGTGGCACTAAGGCGAGAGCCACATTTTGAAAAGGAACCGCCCGCAATCTGTGAAGCTTTTGAAAATGTTTGAAGCGAATGTGCGCAGCGCCAAGGCGAGAGCCACATTTTGGAAAAGAGCCGCCCTCAATCCGTGACACCCTTTCGATGTTTAAATTCGAACGTGCGTGGCGCCAAGGCGAGAGCCACATTTTGAAAACGACCCGCCCTCCATCAGTGAAGCTGTTGTCAATATTTAAGCTTCAGGATCATACATGATGAGGAAGTCTCAGGCGAAACACCCGGACCGCCCTAAAAACGGATCTCGGGGTGCGACAGATAAGGAGAAGGAATGGAGGAGGAGAAGGAGGAGGAGGAGGACGAGGAGGAGGAGGCGGAGGAGGCGGAGGAGGAGGAGGAGGAGGAGAGGCAGGCCCGCGCACGTGGCCTGGAGGCGCCCCTGGATGCTGGACCCCCGACGTGACATTTGTTTCACCACGTCGACCCCCAGAGATTTCAGCCCACTCCCTGGGGCAAGCTTTTCACCCTGAGTCGTTTTATTGACGGTCCTGGGGCCCTGCGAGGGCCCCCAGAGGCCGAATCTATAGAAAAACCGCCCGTCGTGACTTTTTTGTGGCGCCAGGGTGCATGTCCGTCACAGGAGGAACATTCAAAAACAGTTCAAAAGATAGTCTGGGGACGATTGTTTGATTACTGTCTGAATATGTTCCCTGCACCTCTCGACTCTGTCTTACTTGCCCTCCAAGATCTGCCTGTAGGGGGGACACGCCCGACCTGACCCTGGGGCCCTGCGAGGGCCCCCAGCGGCCGAAGATATATGGAAGACCCGCCCGCGGGCCCCGGCCTCGGGCGGGTGGCAGTCGGGGGTTGCCTGAATTGGGGGGTGCAGAGAAGGGGGCCCTGAAGGGGCCCTCTTCCCTGGACGCCCAGAATGGGCACGGAGAGAGTTCCTCCTCCTCCTCCTCCTCCTCCTCCTCCTCCTCCTCCTCCTCCTCCTCCTGCTCCTCCTCCTCTTGCCCCTCCTTCTCCTTGTCGTCCTGCTCCTCCCCACCACACGACGTTGTGATTTTCTCGTGGCGCCCGGGGCGGCCAGGCCTCCCCGTCGGCCCCCCCCGCGCCCCTCGCGGCGGCCCTCCCCGGCGCGCGCGCGCCCTGCCTCCCACCCGCGCCGCTGCCCCCCCCGCCGCTGGCGCGCGAGGCTTCTTCGACGAGGCCGTGGACTTCTGGCTGGGGCCCCGGGCGCCAGCGGCGCACTGAGTCCTCCTCCTCCCCTCCTCCTCCTCCTCCTTCCTCCTCCTCCTCCTCCTCCCTCCTCCTCCTCCTCTCCTCCTCCTCCTCCTCCTCCTCCTCCTTCTCCTCCCGCCTCCTCCTCCCTCCTCCTCCCTCCCTCCTCCTCCCTCCTCCTCCTCCTCCTTCTCTCCGTCTCTCCTCCTCCTCCTCCTCCTCCTCTCCTTCCTTTCTCCTCCTTCTCCTCCTCTCCTCCTCCTCCTCCTCCTCCTCCTCCTCCTCCTCCTCCTCCTCCTCCTCCTCCTCCTCCTCCTCCTCGAGGCCCCCGCGGCGGGGGGCGCCGCGCCACGCGCCCAAGCAGAAAGGAGCTCCTCGATGTCGCCGCCGCCGCCGTCGTCGTTTCTGCCGCCGCCGCCGTGTTCGTCCTGGCGCGCTGAGGGCCCTCCTCGGATCGTCCATGCCGGCCCGTTCTCGCGCCGTCCCTGTCCGAGGCGCCCCTCGGACACCCCACTGCTTTCAGGCTGCCGCCTGCTTGCTGGGCTTAGGAGCCACCGCCCGGGGCGCCTGTGATGCTTAGGAGGAAGGGGGCGAGGATGATGAGGAGGATGAGGAGGATGAGGATAAGGATGAGGATGGGGATGAGGAGGAGGATGGGAATGAGGAGGAGGAGGAGAAGGAGGAGGAGGAGGGTCTGCACTCGGGTGTTCTTACTGGTCGCCGCACACGAGTGCAACAGAACACGCCTCAAGTTTGCCGAACGTCAAAAAGGGTGATGATGGTGATACTGCTGCTGCTGATGATGCGGATGCTGATGATGATGCTGCTGATGATGATGATGGTGATGATGCTGATGATGATGCTGATATGATCGTGATAATGGTCATGACGAAGACGATGACGATGACGATGGTTGACAATGCTGAGGATGATGACGATGACGACGATGCTGAATATTAGGATTACGATGCCGATGCTGACGACAACGATGACCATGCCGACGACGACGATAGTGATGATGAGGGTGATGTTGATGATGCTGGTGAAGATGAAGATGGTGATGATTATAATAGTACTAATTGGTGAGTATGATGGTGATGGTGAGGATTATAATGGTGATGCTGGGAAGGATGATGATGATGACGACGAAGATGATGAAACATATGTCGATGCTGATGAAGATGAAGATGAAGATGAAGATGGAGATGCTAATGATGAGTATGACGATCCGCATTCGTATTATGATGAGGATGGGGATGACGATGACGATTGCCATGACGATGGTGTTGATGATGATGCTGCTGATGATGATGATGATGAGGATGATGATGATGATGCGGATGATGATGATGATGATGATGATGATGATGATGATGATGATCATGATGATTATGATGATGATGATGATGATGATGATGATGATGATGATGATGATGATGATGATGATGATGATGATGATGATGATGATGATGATGATGATGATGATGATGATGATGATGATGATGATACGGATGCTCATGTTTGTCGTCGTCGCCACGGCCGCCGCCGCTGGCGCCGTCGTCGTCGTCCACTGGGCCTTCCTGGGGCCAGCGCAAGAGCCTTGCGAGGCTCGTCGCGGCCGCCCCGAGGCAGGCCCCGCAGCCACACGGGGGCCCGTCGGGGGGCGGAGCGGCGAGGAGGCCAGGAGCGCTGGGCGCGCGACGTCAGCCGAGGGTGACCTCACAGCGCTTCGCCAGGGAAAGAAGGTCAAATAGTGGTTCTACAGGGTCTACACAGGGTTCAGTCGGGCACGTCCCTCTACAGGAGGAATATTCCCAAATGGAAAAAAGTCTGGGGACGATTGTTTGAATCATATGTTGACAATGTTTGAATCGGATTTTATTATTTTTGTTTGATTGTTTTTCTGTGTCGTCCACAATCCTCCTGGAGGACATGTCAGACCTAAGCATAAGGGACAACTTACCCCGACGGTAGGACCCCACATGAGAATCTGTTTAGCTTACCCTTTGCCCTTTCCTCCTCCCCCTGGCGGACACCCTCTCCTCTCGCCCCCTGCACTGCCCTCTCTTCCCCCTTCTATTTCTCTTCCTCCTCCTCTTTCTCCTTCCTCCTCCTCCTCCTCCTCCTCCTCCTCCTCCTCCTCCTCCTCCTCCTCCTCCTCCTCTCGCGCCACCTCCTCCTCGTCGTCGGCCTCCCCCATGCCCCTTCCCTCCTCATCCCCCTGCCTTTTCTCCATGTGCACCTCCCCTTCCCCCTCGTCGGGGCAAGCAAATCAATTTTCCTCAGCGCCGTCGCCGCCTCGGCCAGCGCCTCGGGAAGCGGGCCCCATAGGGAGGGGGCTCCCGCCTGAGACTTCCTCGCAATTCACTCACAGACGAGGCTCCCGCTCGAGACTTCCTCCATATTCAGGCCTCAAGAGCCCAACAGTGACGACAGTTGCACGTTGCGGATGACCCGCTCGGATTCGAACGTGAAGTGCGGGCCCCATAGGGAGGGGGTTCCCGCCTGAGACTCCCTCACCATTCACTCACAGACGAGGCTCCCGCTCGATACTTCCTCTATATTCAGACCTCAAGAACCCAAAAGTGACGACAGATACACGTTTCGGATGACCCGTTCGGATTTGAGTATGAAGTGCGGGCCTCATAGGGAGGGGGCTCCCGCCTGAGACTTCCTCGCAATTCACTCACAGACGAGGCTCCCGCTCGAGACCTCCTCCATGTTCAGGCCTCAAGAGCAAAAAAAAAAACAGTTACACGTTTCGGATGACTCGCTCGGATTCGAACGTGAAGTGCGGGCTCCATAGGGAGAGGGGGCTCCCGCCTGAGACTTCCTCGCAATTCACTCACAGACGAGGCTGCCGCTCGAGACTTCCTCCATATTCAGGCCTCAAGAGCCCAAAAGTGACGACAGTTACACGTTTCGGATGACCCGCTCGGATTCGAACATGAAGTGCTGGCCCCATAGGGAGGGGGCTCCCGCTTGAGATTTTCTCACAATTTACTCACAGACGAGGCTCCCGCTCGAGACTTCCTCCATACTCATGTCTCAAGAGCCCAAAAGTGACGACAGTTACACGTTTCGGATGACCCGCTCGGATTCGAACATGAAGCGCGGGCCCCATAGGGAGGGGGCTCCCGCCTGAGACTTCCTCGCAATTCACTCACAGACGAGGCTGCCGCTCGAGACTTCCTCCATATTCAGGCCTCAAGAGCCCAAAAGTGACGACAGTTACACGTTTCGGATGACCCGCTCGGATTCGAACGTGAAGTGCGGGCCCCATAGGGAGGGGGCTCCCGCCTGAGACTTCCTTGCAATTCACTCACAGACGAGGCTCCCGCTCGAGACTTCCTCCATATTCAGGCCTCAAGAGCCCAACATTGACGACAGTTACACGTTTCGGATGACCCGCTCGGATTCGAACGTGAAGTGCGGGCCCCATAGGGAGGGGGCTCCCGCCTGAGACTTCCTCGCAATTCACTCACAGACGAGGCTCCCGCTCGAGACTTCCTCCATATTCAGGCCTCAAGAGCCCAAAAGTGACGACAGTTACACGTTGCGGATGACCCGCTCGGATTCGAACATGAAGTGCGGGCCCCATAGGGAGGGGGCTCCCGCCTGAGACTTCCTCGCAATTCACTCACAGACGAGGCTCCCGCCTGATACTTCCTCCATATTCAGGCCTCAAGTCAGCGAGTAGTGATGATGATGATGATGATGATGATGATGATGATGATGATGATGATGATGATGATGATGATGATGATGATGATGATGATGATGATGATGATGATGATGATGATGATGATGATGATGATGATGATGATGATGATGATGATGATGATCGTTCGGTGCCGATGATGGTGAGTGATCGTGCGATGGTGATGGTGATGCTGATGGTGATGATGATGATGAGTGGGGAGTGATGGTGATGGTGATGATGATGCGGAGGAGGAAGCAAAGAGGAGCAGAGGAGAGGAAGGAGGAGGAGGAGGAGAGATCCTGCGCGGAGGGTGTGCAGAGAAAACAAGAACCCCAGTTAGGATGTGGGGAATGATGATGATGATGATGATGATGATGATGATGATGCTGATGATGATGATGATGATGATGATGATGATGATGATGATGATGATGAGTATGTCAGTGACTGAGCGTGTGAGAGAGCGCGATTGATGATGCTGATGTTGATGATGAGAGAGTGTGAGTGTGAGTGAGTGGTGATGATGATGAGTGAGTGAGTGAGTGTGCGAAGGCAGAAGAGGAGAGGGGGTGGGGTGAGTGTTCCTGCGCGGGGTGTGCAGAGAAAACAAGAACCCCACTTTGGATGGGGAAAAAAAGAAGGGGGCCCGCGTTGCCCTCAAGAGGGTTCTACGGGAGGCAGAGACGGGCCCCAGGGCTATCAAACGTGGGTCTGGGGCGAACGGCTGGCCGCGGGGAAGGGGTCGGGACCACTGGGGCCGCGCCTTCAAACAGATCATAGCGGCGGGTGTCTTGGACCGTTCCCTCGTTTTTGCCTCTGTTGGGCTTCCTGGGCGGCCCTCGCTCGTCGCCACGGCTGGACTCGCCCCGGAGTTCTGGTGAGAACGCACCTCGATGGGAGTCAGCACTTGACGCCTTTCCCACGCCGAATGTTTCTGTAGACTAAAAAGCCTGGGAGAGGTCTGGGGAGCGGTATCAGCACCGTGCTTCCTTCGGCCGTTTCGCTAGAGGTTCCCCCAGGAGGCAGCAAAGGGACCACGGAAAAGGCCCACAGGGTGGACGGGGGGCCCGGGACCGCCGGTCTAGATCGTTTGATATGGCAGCCGTTTCAGTTGAGACGTCCTCACAATCGATTCAGGAACCGTGCCCTCGCCTCAATGCCTGATGGGCTTGTTTTCCACCACCACCATAAGTTGGAGGGGGCGGGGAGGAGGAGGAGGAGGAGGAGAAGGAGGAGGAGGACCCCTGCCCCTCCAACTTGCAGTGGTGGTGGTGGTGGAGAGCAGGCCCAGCAGATGCCAGCTGCACTTTTGGTCTGGCCATATCTGCACTCTTTTTGGCCTCTTCGGGCCCTCCTGGAGGACCTCGTGGAGCGTCTGGCAGGCCTCTTGACTCTTGGGGGCCCCTTGGGCCGCCTTGGAGGCCATCCTGAGGCTATCCTAGGCCGTCGTGGGTGCCTCTTGGGGCCGTCTTGGAGGCACATTGGGTCCATCTAAGCCGTCTTGGAAGCCATCTTGGAAGCCATCTTGGGGCCGTCTGGGGCAGGAACACCGTCTGCAACCGGTTCTTCCGGGTGGCCGGCGGGAGGCCAAGGGGGCCAGCAGCTCGGCCCCCCTCTGTCGAGGGGGCAGGGCCCGAGCCCCCCCAGAAGACAGCACTCCAGCAGAGCACCCGAAGAACACTGCGTCGGGCGTGTCCCTCTACAGCTGGGAGTTGTCAAGCACAGACACAAAGATAGTGTGGGGACGATTTTAGTAAGATGTGTTGGTTATTCTCGAATATGTTTGGGGTATTTCTAAGTGTTCCTCCAAAGTCCGCCCGTGGGGGGACACGCCCGACTTCAGAGAGGGACACGCCTGTAGGGGGACACGCCTGTAGGGGGGCACGCCCGCCTTGTAGGGGGACACGCCAGAATAGCAGCAAAGGTGAAGATGCGAGTCGAGGACGGGTGAGAGCACGGCCATGTGCATCGCAGCGTTTCTGCTGCCAGGGACCGTGGCCGCCCAGACAGACAGTGCAGCCGGCATCGAGGCGAAAGCAGGGCTCCTGAAGACATCGTGAAGGAGTATCGGGCGCAACGGTTGCTGGACCGGGCGGTCTCGGGCTCCCCGTTCCCCCGGATGGGCTCTCCTGTGGTCCTTCTTGCAACAGTTTGAACCTTCTACGCGAAATGCTATTCGGAATTGCGCTCCAAAGACCTGGACCCACCCACCTGCCCACCCCAAGCTCGAAAGCGTGCGTGCTTCCCGCGGGAGCTCATCCCTTGAGCCCTCAAACCAAGTTGAGAGTCGGGTCTGATGATGCTGAGCTAACGTGTGCTGTTTGCTATTGTCCGAGCCCGCCCTTCCGAGAAACCAAGGCCAGATAACTCTGATACCCAATCACCGATCCCCCTGGCGCTATCACGAGCATTCAAATTAAGATATCCGCGAGGGGGGGAGGGGGGCACCACCGAGCGATATCGTTTAGCTTAGCACACTGGCATGTTGGTTAATCGAATAATTTCGCGAGGGGGAGGGCGGTGGGAGTAGAATAAGAAGAGTAGAAGGAGTAGATTGCTCGTGTTCTCGTCGGATATGTAGGGATCCCGCTTGGGTTCTCGTCGGCACCACGGCAAACTTGGCCACGAGAGCCATCGAAACCATCGATCGAGCCTGGTCGAACGACGACGATGCCGACGACGACGGACGACGACGACGCGCTGCGGAGGGGGGGCTGCATCGGCCCGCCGGAGTCAGTCGGTCGACGGATGAAGGCGAGACGACGACGACGACGACGAGGACGGGAAAGTATTCGGATAGGTGGGCTCCATCGGAGACCCGTATCAAACAATTGCTGTTTTGCTGCTCTGCCTGGAACTATCACACCCTCCCCGCACCGACCGCGTCATTTCAGCACCGAAGCTCTGAGGAAGTGATTCCTGCGGGGGAGGCAGGAAGGACCATACAGAATCTGAATGCAATTGCGATGGGATAACAGTGGGATCAAAGTAGGGTCCGGTTGAGATTTGATTGCACATTAATTGGGATATGATTGAAATCCGATTGGAATCCTCCAGAATTTTGCATTTTGGGTGTGTCATTTCTGTGCTAAGGAGTTGGGCCTGCTTGTCGGTCTGGCGGCTATGCTGTCGCCGCCGCCGCCGCGCCGCCGCCGCGTCGCCGCCGCGTCGCCGCTTCGTCGCCGCCTCGTCGCCGCCCGTGGTCTGCGCTTGTCTGTCGGTCTGGTGGTTGTGTTGTCGCGTCGCCGCCCCGTCGTCGCCTCCTCGCCGCCCGCTGTCTGGGCCTGTCTGTCGGTCTTGCAGCTGTGTTGTCGCCGTCGCCGCCCCGTCGCCCTCGTGTCGCCGCCCGTCGTCTGGGCCTGCCTGTCGGTCTGGCTGTTATGTCGTCGCCGCCGCCGCCCCGTCGTCGCTCCGTCGCCGCCGTGGGTTGCACAGCCCCGGATCTCCTTTCCTGGATGAGTACTATAGATCTACCTCCCCCCTGGACTAAACTGCGCACCTTTCCGTTCTAGAATTTGCACATGGTGCTGCCCGATCGTCCATCCCACAGTTGATGTCGCGCCATCCTAAGCAGGCCGCCTCATCGACCCCCCTCATCCTCTGCAACACATGCTATCCGCGCGTGATCGCTTATCAGATACCATCGGTGTTCAAGAGTCCTTTGCAACAGATGGGACACTGTGCGCACGCGCGCGTCGTCCCGCGCGAATGCCGAAATCAATAAACAACCTTAGGTTGCGTCCGGAATTCTGAATCGAGTCCCCCGAACACATACAGAAAACGCAATTCCATCGCAGCATGACTTCCCAGACAAGTGCGCGCGCTCTTGCGGACTTTTGAGAACACCACAGGTTCTCTACATTTCCACCACAGTCGACCAAACAGTCGGGCCGGACGAAAGGGGGGGATAGGGAAAGGGGGGGGTACGAAATTTGCTGCATGCAGCTGGTTTCGGCCCCGCCGAGGGGCCCATTCCTCGATACATGCGCGCCTCCGGCGCCGGGAGGCGCCGGGAAAATCAGCTACGTGAGCTGATTCTCAAACCCCCCCTTTGCTATCCCCCCCTTTCGCCCGGGCCGAAACAGGCATCTCGCGCCGCATGCCGAAGTCCATCGAACGCCCTTTGCGCGCGTATTTACTTGGGGGCGGGGCGGCCCGTGCCGCATGACGCCCTGCGGGCCGCTCGCGCAGATCGGCCGCGCGCGCAGGTCGAACTCTCTCCAGAACCCTCGTCGCCGACGCGAGGGCGTGATCTTTGCCATTGGCATTGGTGCAGGTTTCCTCCCTCCCTCCCTCCTCGTCCTTCCTCCTCCTCCTCCTCCTCCTCCTCCTCCTCCTCCTCCTCCTCCTCCTCCTCCTCCTCCTCCTCTTCCTCCAGAGCAGAAGTGTTGCGTTTTAAGGGGTAATTCGTGCCGCCTGTTGTTCAGTTCCAGACACCCGCGCTGCTCAGAGAGATTCGAAGATCGGCATTTTTTAAAGAATTTTTGGTTTGAAAAATGATTCAAAAAATCGTTGCCATTGGCGTGATCAGCATCGGCGCCGTCATTGGCCGTGCCGTTGTCATCGCCACCATCGCCACCGTCATCGTTACTATGAGCATCGTGTCTACCAGAGTCGACTTCGCCATGATACCGCGCCCGCCCAAGTCACCGACTCGCACTGAAGTGCCCGCTGGGAAGTGCCCAGCGGTCAGCGCCACCGCGGCCGCGTCGGTCGCGCTAAACTAGCTGGCCGCCGCGCGCGCGAGCATGCGCGGGCTAGCGCGGCCGCAGTGGTGCACAAGCCAACACCAAGCATTCATCGCAATCGCCGCCGCATGGGCTTTGCAAACCAAGTTGCGGGTGGGCGGGTGGGTGGGACGATTGCGCGAACAGCGGGGTTGACAACTCACTGCGAACATGAATTCACCGGTTGGATTGTACCACAAAGCGTGCACCGCATATATTCTCCTTTCTAAAAAAGAATTAGGATCCACCACCCTCCCGAGGCCGGAGTCATCGGTTCCCCCTGGGGATGTGCAGTTCACATATGATTATGCCCCTTCGTCCGTTCCAAATCTGAACCCGCACCATCCTAGGCAGGCTGGTATCGACACCACACTTGTTTCTAATAATCATCAGTTTACAAGAGTCCCTTGCAACAACAACGGGCCAAAGTGCACGCGCGCGCGTCGTCGCGTGCACATGCTAACATCCTTCAAAAGTTTTAGGTTTCGTGCAGTAGGGATGTCAAACTCGACGCTTTGCGCAGATCCAGATTCGACTTCGCAATCAGGGGGGAGGACTGCGACCAGCGAACTTGTCGCCAGTTTCCAAGGCTGCTGGGGGTCCGACGGAGTGACGTTCTACGAAAACTGAGATCCGGCTTCGCCATCCCGGGGGGACTGCGAACTGCGAAACCGTCGCCGCGTTCGGGAGGTGTTGGGAGGGTCCGGCGGGCTGGTGTCGTGCGCAGACTCAGCTTTGACCTCGGCATCCTTCGGGGGCTGTGAGGGTTGTGAGGGTTGTGAGGGGGGGTCCAGCGGAGCGACGCCCTACGCATGTTCCTGCTGGGCATCGCCATCAGTGGGTGGCTGCGAACTGCGAGGCCGTCACCGATTTCGGTAGCAGCTGGGGGGGTCCAGCCGAGTAACGTCTTACGCAGGCTCAGGTTCGACTTCGTAATCCATGGGAGGGGTGTGACGTGCGACACTGTCGACGCGTTCGAGGGTCGCTGGGGGTCCAGCGGAATGACGCCTTACGTAAATTCAGATTCGACCTCGCCATCCCTGGGGGGCGGGCTTCGAACAGCGAGTTTATCGCAACATTCGAGGGTTGCTGGGGGTCCAACGGAGTCACGTCTTACACATATTCAGATTCGACCTCGCCATCCGTCGGGGGGGTGCTGCGAACGGCGAAACTGTCACCACCATCGAGGGCTGATCGGGGGTTCAGCGGAGTAACGTCTTACGAAGATTCAGATTCTATTTCGCCTTCCGTGGGGAGGGGGCTGCGAATTGCGAAGTTATTCGCCACTCTCAGGGGCTGCTGGGGGTCCAGCGGATTGTCGTTTTACCGCAGGCTCAGACGAGGCATCGCCATCACTTGGTGGAGGGGGGTTGCGGACTGCGAGCCTGTCTTCACTTTCAGTGGCTGCCAGGGGGTCCAGCGGAGTGACGTCTTACCGTAGGCTCGTATTCGACCTCGCCATCTTGGAGGGATTTCGCGTGCGAAATTGTCGCCACTTTCGGGGGATGTTGGGGGCTTCCAGCGGAGTGACGTCATACGCAGATTTCGGTTAGTCCTCGCCATCCTTTGGGGGGCTGCGAACAGCGAAACCGTCGCCAAGTTCGAGGGCTGTTTGGGTGTCCAGCGGAGTGGCGCTTTATGCAGATTTAGATTCGACCTCGCCGTTCTTGGGGGCCTGCGCATTGCGAAGCTGTGGTCACTTTCGGCTGTTTCTAGTGGGGCCATCGGAGTGACGCGTTATCGCAGATCCAGATCCGACCTCGCCAGCCCTTGGGGTCTGCGAGCTGAAAGGTTGTCGCTACGTTTCAGAAACTTGTTGGTGATTCAGCGGGGTTACATCATGCAGGGGCTTATAATTATTCACTGCGTGGAGCTCCCCATATGTGCACCTCTTTGCATTGGCATTTCCGCCGTGAATGTCTAGGCGCAAGGAACTTCGAATACAAACGCGCTTGGAGATTGACAGTCTGGGAGAGAGTCTAACTGTGAATGATTTTGAGTGTGTATGAGACCCAGTAGTACGAGTGAGTCTATGCGCGTGAGCCTGCGCGTGGCTAAACTCAGGGTGAGGGTGTCTGCACGTCAGTGGCCTGAGCATGACTCAGCCTGACTGAATCCTCTTATGAGTGCTAAAACAAGCAAGCCGTTCAAGACATCCTCAGAATCTGCTCTGAGCGCACACGAGTCTGGCCACCAAAACAGGCAAGCCGCTCGAGATATCCTCGCAACCTGGGCCCCTTGGAGTGCGACGACCAGCGCCTCGCACGCGACATCCTCGAAATCTGTTTTGAAAACGAAGGATGTTGAGCATGCAAACAGGCAAACCGCCTGAGACATCCCCGCAATCTGGGCTCGAACGGAGGCCGCGCAATACTCTTGGCGGCCCCCCCCCCTTAGGAGGCGCCTCGCACGAGACATCCTCAAAATCTGCTCCGAAAACGGAGGATGTTGAGCATGCAAATAGGCAAACGCTTAAGACACCTCCGCAATCTGGGCGCGAACGGAGGCCGTGCAATACCCCTTGCCTCCCCCCTTTAGGAGTGCTAAAACAAGCAATCCGCTCGAGACATCCTCATGTTCTGCTCATCGTCATTATCATCGTCATTATCATCAGTATCATCATCATCATCATCATCATCATCATCATCATCATCATCATCATCATCATCATCATCATCATCATCATCATCATCATCATCAGCATCAGCATCATCATCATCATCATCATCATCATCATCATCATCATCATCATCATCATCATCATCATTATCATTATCATCATCATTAGCACCATCATCATCGTCAGCATCAGCAGCAGCAGCTGCAGCATCATCATCAGCATCATCATACTCATCCATCGTTCACCAGAAGCATCAGAATCGCATCATGCTCTCACCATACCATGGTCATCATCATAACAACACTCCTCATTGTATGGTGCCGAGAGGGGGAGGGGAGGGGTTGGGTCCGGCGCGGTCGGGGGCCCTGTGAGTCGTGCCACGGGCGGGCAGCCCATGTATGGTGGGGGCGTTGGTTACGGAGTGCGCCCAAGATGCTGCAGACCCTGGAGGGTTCCTTGTCTGATGAGGGCGGCGGTGATATCCATGGCCAAGCCTCGATCGGAGTTCCACTGGCTTCCAGACCCTGGATTCCTTATTCAATGGTTTCTAATCCAATGCCCTCACCGTATCCATGACAGTGTGATTCAACGACGCCCCCCTCTTCCTGTCGTCTGCCTCCTCTTCCTGCGCTGTGCCCTGCATGGCTGCGAACTGCGCAGCCGTCGCCACTTTCGTGGGCTCCTGGGAGGCCCAGCGGAGTCGGGGAGTGCGCGTAACCAGCCGAGACCTCGCTGCTTCTGGGGTGGCTGGGAACTGCGCAGCTGTCGCCACTATCGTAGGCTCCTGGGAGGCGCGGCGTAGTAGGGGAGTACGCGGACACATCCGAGACCTCGCAGCTCCCTGGGGGGCTGCGAGCTGCGCAATTGTTATCACTTGCTTGGGCTCCTGGGAGGCACGGCGGAGTATGGGAGTACGCGCATCCAGCCGAGACCTCGCAGCTCCCTGGGGACTGCGAACTGCACAGCTGTCGCCACAGCCGTGGGCGTCTGGGAGGCACGGCGAACTGCGCAAGTGTCACTATTTGCGCAGGCTCCTCGGAAGCACAGCGGGGCCGCGAAGTACGCGGACCCAGCCGAGACCTCGCAGCTCCTTGGGTGGCTGCGAACTGCGCAATTGCCGCCACTTTCGTGGGCTCCGAGGAAGTCGAGCGGAGAGGAGATCCACGCGCACCCAGCCGAGATCTCGCTGCTCCTTGGTCGGCTGCGAACTACGCAGCTGTCAGTAGTTCCGTTGGCTAGAGCGACGTGCATTTCTCAGCGCGTTCGTGTAAGGAGCGCTCCGTTTGAGAGAAAGGGTTTAGCACGTCTCGGGTAATTCGCATTGGACTGCGAAGTTGTGGTTTCCTTCTTGAAGGGCCTTCATCGGGCATGGGCAGAACACCATTTATGTCTATAGGGTCATGAGGGTGGAATGCTTGAGAAGGCCATGGGAACATCAGCCGATGTGTACCGCCTAATCTGTTTCCCCAACCATCCTCTGTGGGATTCTCGTTTTGAATAGAGCTCTGTGGTATCCACGCCTTATGATTATCCTCTCCCCTCCTCCTGCCTCCTCACGCGCTGCTTTCTGGGTGGCTGCGAACTTTGCAACTGTCGCCATCATTTTCGTGGGCCCCAGGGAGGTCAAGCGGAGTAGGGGAGTTACGCGCACCGAGCCGAGACTTCGCAGTTCCCAGGGTGGCTGCGAAGCGCAGCCGTCGCTACTATTGTGGGCTCCTAGGGAGGCACGGCGGAGAGGAGAGTACGCGCGCCCAGCCGAGACCTCGCAGCTCCCTGGGGGTCTGCGAACTGCGCAGTTGTCACAACTTGCTTGGGCTCCTGGTAGGCACGGCGGTGTGTGTGTTTATGTGTGTGCGTGTGTGCGTGTGGGCGTGTGTGCGTGTTTGCGCGTGTGTGCGTGTGCGTGTGTGCGTGTGTGCGAGTGTGTGCGGGTGCGTGCGGGTGCTTGCGGGTGCGTGCGGGTGCGTGCGGGTGCGTGCGCGTGCGTGCGTGCATGCGTGAGTGCGTGCGCGCGTGCGCGCGCGTGTGTGTGTGTGTGTGTGTGTGTGTTTGTGTGTGTTCTGTGTTGTGTGTTGTGTGTTGTGTGTTGTGTGTAGTGTGGTGTGTGGTGTGTGTTGTGTGTTGTGTGTTGTGTGTGTTGTGTGTGTTGTGGGTGTTGTGTGTGTGTGTGGGTGTGTGGGTGTGTTGTGTGCGTGTGGGTGGGTGTGTGTATGTGTGTGGGTTGGTGTGTGTGTGTGTGTTTGTGTGTGTTTGTGTGTGTGCGTGCGTACGTGCGTGTGTGTGTGTGTGAGTGAGTGTGTGTGTGTGTGTGTGTGTGTGTGTGTGTGTGTGTGTGTGTGTGTGTGTGTGTGTGTGTGTGTGTGTGTGTGTGTGTGTGTGTGTGTGTGTGTGTGTGTGTGTGTGTGTGTGTGTGTGTGTGTGTGTGTGTGTGTGTGTGTGTGTGTGTGTGTGTGTGTGTGTGTGTGTGTGTGTGTGTGTGTGTGTGTGTGTGTGTGTGTGTGTGTGCGGGGGGGGCACGGGCACCCAGCTGAGACCCCGCACTTCCCTGGGTGGCTGCGAAGTGTCCAACTGTCACCAGCTTCGTGGGCTCGATCAGGGGAACACGCGCACCCAGCCGACACCTCGCAGCTCCCTGGGAGGCTGCGAACTTCATTTTCGTGAGCCCCTGGGGGGTACGGTGGAGTATGGGAGTACGCGCACCCAGCTGAGACCTCGCAGCTCCATGGGCGGCTGCGAACGTTGCAGCTGTCGCCCTTGTCGTGGGCTTCTGGGAGGCACAGCGGAGTAGTGGAGTACATCTGTACACACGCGCCCACCCGACATCTCGCACCTCCCTGGAGGGTTGCGCAGTCTTCACTATTTTCGCGGGCTCCTGGGAGGCTTGGAGGAGGCACTGCTTGGCCATGGGAGTGCGCTGACCCTGACGGGACCCCGCAGCTCCCCGGGGGGGGGGGCTGCGAGCTGCGCAGCTGTCGCCAGTTTCGTGGGCTCCTGGGGGGCATGACGGAGTAGGGGAGTACGCGCACGCATCCGAGACGAGGGCCACAAGCTTAGGGCTTAGAGCTCAGGGCTTAGTGCTCGGGGCTTATTATTTGAGCTTTGGGCTTAGGTCTTGGGATTTACAGCTTGGGGTTATGGTTTTAGGGCTGTGGGCTTAGGGCTTATGGCTTACGGCTTAGGGCTTCAGGCTCAGGGCCTGAGGCTTAGGACTTATGATTTAGGGCTTAAGGCTTAGGGCCCAGGGCTAGGGCTGAGGGTTGAAATAATTGAGCTTAGGGGTTGGGGTTAGGGTGTTAGGCTTCGGATGTTAGGCTTAGGGTGTTTCCGGTTAGGATGTTAGGCTTGGGGTGTTTGGCTTAGGGTGTTGGGATCAGGGCGTTAGGCTTAGGATGTTTGTGTTTGGGTGTTAGGGCCAGGGTGTCAGGGTTTGAGTGTTAGAGTTGTTGGGATTCGGGCCTTAGGGTATTGGTTTTAGGGTCAGGGTGCTTCGCTTAGGGTGGTGGGGGTCGGGCCAGGCCCGGAGGGTTCGGAGTAGGGTGTCGGAGCAAGGTGGGGGTAGGGTATGCGGTTTTTGGTTTTCGGGTTCGCGCGGTAGGGTTCGGGTGAAGGTGGAGGGGTCTAGGACGACGGATCGGGGAGGGGGGCGCGGGGTCCCGGGACGACGGACAGGGGAAAGGGGGGGGGGAGGGGGGTTCCGCCCCCCCCCCTTGGAGGGCACCCGGCGGCGCGCCCTCTTTGTTAATTCCCCCCTCCTGGTATGATCCGCCCGCCCTGGGGATGTGGTGCAATTTACATACGATTCTGCCCCATCGGTCATTCTGAGTATGAGTTCGTATGGTCCCAGCCAAACCAGTATCGACTCCCCCCTTCATCCCTTGCAAAGTATACAGTGCACACGCGCTCGTCGTCGCGCGCGCATCCCGGAACTTTTCAAAAACCGACGGTTTCGTAAGGATTTCGAGATCGAGTGCCCCGAAACCATATCAAGAACACATTGGTTTCGCAACCAGAAGTTGCAACAACAGTTTGCGTCGCGCTCTTGCGAATTCTGAAGGAAACCGCAGGTTGCTTTCCAAATGCGAGCAAACATGCCCCTCACGCGCGCATGTCGAAATCATTTGAACGCCCTTACGCGCGTGCTGTCGCAATAATTCCTCGCAACAGCAAAGAAACGGAACGAAGTCCACGCGCGCGCGTTGTCGTGCGCGCATCCGGAAACCCTTCAAACACTTTAGGCTGCGCAGGGATTTCGAGATCGAGTGCCCCAGAAATATATCAACACACAAATTGGTTTCGAAACGTGTTTTTTTGTTTAGCCTGTGCTCGCGCTCTTGCGAACTCTAAAGGAAGCCATAGGTTTGTTGGCTTCTATTTGCGATCAAAGATGCACCAGCCGCGCTCGTGTCGAAATCATTTGAACGCCCTTGCGCGCGTGCTGTCGCAAGAATTCCTCGCAACAGCAAAAACCCGAACGACATGCATGCGCGCGCGTTGTCGTGCGCGCATCCGGAAACCCTTCAAGCACCTTAGGTTGCGCAGGGATTTCGAGTTCGAGCGCCCCAGAAACATTTCGCATATTGTTTTTTGTGTTACCTGTGCTCGCGTCTTGCGAAGTCCCTAGGAACCATTTTTTGGCTTCTATTTGCGACCACAGATGCCCCTGACGTGCTCATGTCGAAATCATTCGAACGCCCTTGCGCGCATGCTGTCGCAAGAACCCCCTGCAAAAGAACGGGACGATGTGCACACGTGCGCGTCGTCGAGTGCGCATCCAGAAACTGTTCAAAAACCTATGTATTTGTAAGGAATTCGGCATCGAGTGTCCCGACAACATAAAATACCCACGGCGCCGCAACAGGAATGTTAAGCAACAGTTTGTGTGCGCGCCCTTGCGAATGCTGCAAGAAAGCCAGAGGTGTTCCAACATTTTCATCAAGAGCGACCAAACGTGCCTCTCGTGCGCGCATATCGAAATCACTCGAACGACCTTGTGCGCATGCCGGGGGGAAGGACAACATGCGGGCCACTCGCGCGCGTCGACCGCGCGCGCATGTCGAAATCCTCCCGAAACCATCATCATCGGCGTGATCAGCATCGGCGCCGTCGCTGCCCTTGCCGTCGTCATTGTCATCATCGCCACCAGCATCGCTAATATCACATCCTGTTTACCCTTGCCGACGTCGCCATGATACCGCGCCCGCCCGAGTCACCGACTCGCACTCGTGTGCCCGCGCGTCAGCGCGGCCTGCGAGACGCGCTGGGAAGTTTCCGGCTGTCAGTTCCACCGCGGCCGCGTCGGTCGCGCCAGATTAGCTGGCCGCTCTGCGCGCGAGCTTGAGTGCGTCAGCTAGCCAGCCAGCGCCAAGCAGCCATCGCAAGCGCCGCTGCATGGGCTTTGCAGAACCAACTTGCGGGTGGGTGGTTGGGATGAATGCGCCAGCGTGGGAGGTGGTCACGCGCGAGGAAGTCAAAAGCCCATTGCACCACGTAGATTCCACAACATGGATTGCTAGAAACAGACTGTTTGATGTCCACGTTGGCGTACATTGGGCTCGAAATTTAATTGGAACCCGAGTGAGATATGCTGTTGGGGTCCGCTTTGGATCCGATTGAATCCGACTTGGTTTGCCATTGGGATCCTACTGGAATCCCAATGGACCCCCTTTGGACTCCATAATGGAATCCAGTTGGAATCCCCTTGGGGTCTTGTTAGGACCAAATTGGGATCTTGGTGGGACCCCGCACTGAAGCGATAATTGTTCAGGGTTAGAGTTGACCAGACGATCTTTTTTGGACAAGTGGGATCACACAGGGCATATAGGGCAACGTCGATCGAATGTGTAGGCTCATGGGCCCGAACACATTGAGGTTCAAAAGCTAGAACTCACATCCGACAAAGGCTGCGAATTCGCAGTCTCGTGAAATTCCAACCACGCACGCGCACACACGCGCGTGCACGCAAGCACGCACGCCCACCCATCCCCACCACCGCACCACACCACACCCACAGGCCATATGGCTGCAACCCACTGGCGAGAGGCCGCCAGTGGGTTTGGGCTTCGAGTTGCAACATCAAGCAGGTTAATGTTGGCATGCGAGTGTCTACCAGAGGGGGGGTCCAAGTCCGTGATCTTGACGAGGCGTCTTACGCATATCATCTTCAGAGAGGCGAGCTGGACGTCATGCCGCCGTGGGCGCGGTCTATGATGAGCTCAGTGCAGGTCGATGACGACGACGAAGCCGCGAGCAACAGCGAGCCGGGGACCTGAACGTGTACGCGCTGCAGCTGTACATCTGAACCGCCTGCCCTCAAGGGGGCCGCTCCTCCAGGAGCTGGCGCGCAGGCTCCTGTCCTGTCCTGTCCACTGGCGGGGGGGACCGGGGCGAACCTATAAGCATAGGGGTCGTGGGCCGTGGATCATACGCGGGCCACTCCAGGGCAACAGATCATACGCGGGCCTTTCCATGGCAACATCGAGGCCGCCTTGGGCAGAAACGGCAGGTGGCGAAGCACATTGCTGCAACAGTGCAACGTATCACGTTGGTTGCTCAGGGCTCCTGCCCCCTACCGCCCCTACACATTCCGGGGGGAAACCGTACACGCGCTGACGGCAATGCAGGTAACGACGACGTAGGCTTCGGCGTTGTGGGTGGGTTTGGTTCGTGGCCAAGCCAGTTGTAGGACATCGTGGTACCACACCAAACCAAACTCAGCCTTACAGTCGGGGCCCTGAAGAAGGAACCCTTCTCGTTGGGGAGGGGCTCTGCGTTCCTTAAGTGTTTCACAGATTGCCTCAGGTTTTCCTCATGTTTTCGACAGGAAATCGAAGCTTAACTTATGGAAAAAATGGGCCTCGTTCCTTATTTAGGGTTCCTTAGGTCAACGCCCCGACTGTAGGACATCGTGGTACCACACCAAACCGAACTCAGCCTCACCCTTTTCCAAAGCGATAGAGGCCGAGTGCGCGTGCGTGCGTGCAACGGTTCGCCGCCTCCCGCTGCCGCCGTCTCTCCTCCCCTCCCTCGCAGGCTGCACCGGCAGCCCTTGCGGCTCGGCCCGCCCGCCCCATCGCGCCAACTGGCTGAGACCAACGCGCCGCGGAGCGAGCGCTCGCCGAGGAGAAGGAGCGCGCGCGGGTGGTGAATGCCCGGGCGAAGCGAGCGAAGCAATCGCCTTGTCCAGGATACGAGGAAGAGTTGGCAACGTGAGTCCCCTGACCTACAGGAAAACAAGGTTGGAGGGTCTCGCGAAGCGATCGCTGTTTTGTTTTTGTTGTCATGTTGTCCTCTCGTCTCAAGCGGCTGAGGTGTTGAAGGTCCCATGCGACCTCATTGGTTCCGCACGTCCGCTCCGACTCCTCTCCACGTCTCTCAATCCATCCCCCGAAACCGCTGTGGGTATTACTTAACATGTTCCCTCGTAGCAATTTCGGCTCGTCCGTTTGTTCCGGGTTACGCGGTTTGCGCATGATTTTTGGCAGGCTTTCGCAACCGCGCAGTTGGCCCAAAACACGACGCGTACGCTTCTGCGCCTTTGACATCAAGTGCCGAATGGCTTCATCATGTTGTTTCACTGGTTGGGAAGACGACATGTTCGCACCTTCCTTCATGTCAGCTATGAAGCAGTATCGAATGGGATACAGAAGTGCTCTCAGACAGGTTGTTGAGCAGGAGGCTGAGAACGTGTTTTCTTTCAGTATGCTAGATCCTTCGTTCTGCGAGACGTTTCTTGAAGATCTGCGTTCATATAAGCGCTCAGGTGGGACTATCACACGACCTAATACAATGAATTCTTTAGGAATGGTTCTTACTGATCCTGCGCATAGTGATCTGATGGATCAATTGCAGCGGGACTTTGTCGCCCCCCTTGCTGCGTGTTTGTATCCGAAAGAGGGGTCTGCAATGGACGAGCACCATTCTTTCATTGTTCAGTACATCCATTCGGATCGTAATCCTCCAGCCAGCCACCTTGGCTTAGACATGCACTCAGACGGGGATTCTGAAGTCACCTTGAATATCTGCCTGGCTGGAGATTTCCAGGGCGGCGACCTGGTGTTCTGCGGCCAGCGCGGTGAAAGAGGACACCGGTCAAAAGCGCACCGCTATAAGCACAGCGTGGGGCGTGCTGTCTTGCATTTAGGGAACCAAAGACACGGGGCAGACAACATCACATCTGGAGAGAGGGTGAATTTGATCATGTGGAACAAGAATAACGCGTTCCGCGGAAGCCAGGAGTTTTGGCTACGCCAGCGCCGGGCAGAGATGGAGGCGTCCGAAGGTTTCCGCATGCCGAATGGCCACGTGGAGCCTGATAGAGTCTGCCTGAGCAGGACTCACGACTCAGATTTTCAACAGTGGACGCTGCTCCTGCTCAGCCAGGAAGAGCTCGGAACTCTCCCATACGACTTGCGGTCACAAGTGGAGAGTAAGAGGCGGGAGTTGCGGAGTCATCTGAACATTTGAGTTTCTCCTGGTTCAAGTTGTAGGGGCATGATGGCGCAATATGCTTGATGTTGCCTTCTCATGTGGTCCCCCCGATTGATCCAAAAATTGAGGATTCGTCAGGGTTGTAATGGTTATGGCTTGCGGGGTGTGGGCGGGCATCTGTGGGGTGCATTTGGGTGGCGGGCTATTGGAAGTACATCTGTTGCGGGTGTGTCCATGTGTGGGTGGTGGGCTTCAGTCTCCCGCAGGACAGATCCCCTTTCGGTTGTGACCCCCGAGACCGAGACGACCAATCCCGCTTCGAAGTTGCCCACTGGGTGTATGGTCGGTAGCCCAAACGGGAACCACGGATGGTTTTGCAAAGCGGTCGGTCCAAACGCGGAAAACACGACATTCGGACAACGGGCGGTCCAAGCGAGGATAACGGGTGGTCGTGAAGCGCGGCCGGTCCAAGCGGTGAACGCATGGTTTCTGCACACTCTCCCCGTGACAGCTCCGAGCACTGGTGGACGGTCCAAACTTCAGAGCGTGAATTACCTACCCCGCTTTCGCTTCCAGGCAAAACCAAGTCATACCACGCGCCTCCTCGTCAAGCGGCCTGACCAGTACATGCCGTAGTTTGGCATCGTTTGGTATCTCTTGGAAGCGAGGGTGGTCAAAAGCGAGGTAGGTTTGTTTTCCCCCTGAAGCTGGGAAAACGCTGCATTTCGTGCAGCGGGCGGTCCAAGCGAGGAAGATGCGCGGTTCTGGAAAGCGGGCGGCCCAAGCGGGGAGAGCACGCCATTCGGACAGCGGGCGCCCCCACACAGTCTAAGAGAGCGCCCCCGAGGCGGCCGACATTGGGCGCTTCCGCCAAGGCACCCGTTGACCGAATGGCAGATCTTCGGCATCGCATGTTCAGCAACCGTGGGCACGCTAACGGCGATGTAGGCAGCGGCGATGTAGGTTTCGGCATTGTGGGAACGCGTGGTTCGCGTGTTCCTAGAACTCGCCGTGTCATCTTCGTTCCATACACTTGCACACTGGGAGTGCAGGAACGTGTGGCTCGTGATTTCCTACGCGTTGCTTCCCAACATCGCCGTCAAGAAGCATCGCCGTTGGCGTGGCCTTGGAAGTACGCCGTTTCTGACATCAGATTGGGACCTCTCCTGGAGCGGGCTGAGCCAGCGATCTCGCGCCACCACGCAGTAATGCTTGCGATCTCCGCCCCCCGTGCCGGCAGGCGGGCGGGCGGACGGGTACGGGTGGCGGAGCGTGCGCGCAGCGTGCGCCTTGTTATCGAGGACGCCTACGGCGAGTCACCGCCGCCCCCATGCCCTCTTGGAAGCGCCTGCGTGACCGACAGCTGGGTTTGAGCCTGGCCAAGCTATGGGGCCACGCGTTCCCCGAGTGGGTTTCGAAGGCCTTCGGGGAACACGGCGTCGGGCGAGCTATCGGACCGGGTGGTTTCCGAGCTTTCGGGCCTCCTGGATGACGTCTTGGAGGGGTCTTGGGCCGTCTTGGAGGCCTCTGGCGGGTCTTTTGGGCAGTCTAAAGCCATCTTCAGCCCATCTGGGGCCGTCTTCGGTGCATCTTGGGGTCATCTTCACCGTCTTGGAGACCTTGGCCGTCTTGGAGGCATCTTAGGCGTCTTGGGGGCCTCTTGGGCCGTCTTGGGGTCTTGTTGGGGCCTCTCGGGGGCCTCTTGGCTTGTCATGGGGCCAACTTGGAGGCCTCTTGGGCGCTCTTGGGGCGGTGATGGGGGCCTCTTGGGTCGTTTTGGGCCGTCAAAGAGCTGAACCGAAGAAAATGCCAAAATCTGTCAAAGACCGAAGGAAAATCCATGATTTTGGCCTCTTCGGGCCTTCCTGGTGGAGCTCTTGGAGGCCTCTTGGGGCCCTCTTGGGCAGTCTTAGGCCATCTTGGAGCCATCTTGGGCCGTCTTAGAGGCTTCTTGGACGATCTTGAAGGCATTGTGGACTCTCTTGGGCCGTCTTGGGGACATCTTGGACCATCTTGGAAGGACTTGGAGGCCATCTTGGGCGATCTTGGGCGATCTCGGGGCGATCTTGGGGTCCTCTTGGGCCGTCTTGGATCGTCGGAAGGCCGACAAGAAGCAAATGCGAATCTGTTTCAAACACCTACAGAAAATCATTGACGTTGGCTTCTTCGGGCCTTCCTGGAGGACATCTTGAAGGCATCTTGGGTTGTCTTGGAGGCATCGTGGGCGCCTCTTGGGCCACCTTCAGCTCTCATGGGGATATGTCTGCCGTCTTGGATGCCATCGTGGTCGTCTTGGAGGTCATCTTGACAGTCTTGAGGTATCTTGGAGACCATCTTGGCCGTTTCTGAGACCTCTTGGGCCGTCTTGGGGCCCTCTTGGGGCTGGCTCGAAGGCCTTTTGGGCCGTTCTGGAATCATGTGGGAGGCCTCTGGGACTAGTTTGGGGACCCCTTGGGCCGTATTAGGCTGCCGGAGCACCAAAACCGAGGAAGAACAACAACCCTTCAAAAGCCTATGGAAAATTAAAGATTTTAGCTGCCTCGGGCCTTCCCAGAGCACCTCTTGGACTCCTCTGGGGCAATCTTGGAACCTCTCGAGCCCATCTTGGGCCATCTTGGCCGTCTTAGCGGCCATCTTGGCCGTCTTAAAGTTCACATTGACCGTGTTGGAAGCATTTTGGGGGCCATCTTGGCCGTCTTGGAGACCGACTTGGGCGTCTTGGAGGCCTCTGGAGCCGTCTTGGCGCTCTCTTGGGGCCGTCTTGGGGGCCTCTTGGGCCATCATAGGGCCATCTTGGAAGCCTATTGGGCGCTCTGGGGGCGATCTTTCGGGCTCCTTGGGCCGTCGTGAGCCGTCGGAAGGCTCGAAAATAACTGAAGCCAGAATCCTTCAAAAACTTAAGGAAACCATTGACTTTGACCTCTTCGGGCTCTCGTGGAGGACCTCGTGGAGGACCTCTTGGAGGCCACTTGGGCCGTCTTAAAGGCCTCTTGGAGTCCTCTGGGGCCGTCTTGGGCCATCTGAGAGGTTTCTTGTGCGAACTTGGAGGCATCTTGGACTCTCCCTGGGCCGTCTTGCAGGCCACCTTGGACCACCTTGGGCGAACCTCGAGGCCATCTTGGCCATTTTCGAAGCCATCTTGGAGCCATCTGGAGCAGGAACAACTTTTGGAATCACCGTTTCCGGGCCATTCCGGGACCCTGGCGGGCGGGACCGAAACCCCAGGGTGAGTTTTTTGGGAAACAGAACCAAAGCTAAAAGCGAAAGGATTCAGCACGCTGGGGACCCCTGTGATGAATCAACAGGAGGGGCGGATCGAAGACGCCTACGGCGAATCACCGCCGCCCCCTGCCTTTTTGGAAGCGCCTATGTGGCCGAACGTTGAGGCCAGACCTGCCAAGCTATCGGATCATGTGTTCCCCGAATCGGTTTGGAAAGCCTTTGGGGAACACGTGGGCATCTTGAAGTCATCTTGACCACCTGGAGGCCATTTTGACCTTTTCGGGCCTTCTTGGAGGACGGAGCCCTCTCGGGGCCGTCTTGGGGGCCTCTTGGGCAGTCCTGAGGCCATCTTGGAGGCCTCTTGGGCGCTGTGGGGGCGACCTTGGGGGCCTCTTGGGCTGTTCTGGGTCGTCGGAAAGCCGAGAAGAAGCGAATGCCCAAATCCTTCAAACACCTAAGGAAAATCAATGATTTTGGCCTCTTCGGGCCCTCCTGGAGGACCTCTTGGAGGCCTCTTGGGTCGTCTTGGAGGTCTCTGGGGGGCCTCTTCGGCCGTCTTGGGCCGTCTTGGACTCTCTTGGGCCGTCTTGGAGGCCGTCTTGGACCATCTTGGGCGAACTTGGAGGCCATCTTGGACCACCTTGGAGGCCATCTTGGGCCAACGTGGTCATCTTGGCGCCATCTTAAGCCGTCTTGGAGGAAACATTGTGCAATTGAGATCCTTTCCGGGTGGCCAGCGGGACGGGCCGAAGCCCCAGGGGGAGTTCTTCTGGAAAAGAACCAAAGCCAAAACCGAGAGGATTCAGCACGCCAGGCACCCCTGCGATAAATCGACAGGGGGCGGCGGATCCTAGTGGCCTTCCCCCTGCCTTCGTGGAAGCGCCTATGGTGCCGAAAGTTGGGTTAGAGCTTGGCCAAACTATCGGACCATGTGTTTCCCGAGTTTGTTTGGAACGCCTTCGGGGAACACGTGGTCGAGGAAGAGGGGATAATGGGGACAAAAGAGGAGGGGGGCAGAAAGCCTCTTCGGAGCCTCTTGAGGCACTCTTGGGCTCGATTGGGCCATCTTGGCGGTCTTGGAGGCATCCTGGGGCCGCCTTGGAGGCCACATTGGGGTCATTGTTGGGCTCTCTTGGGGCCTCTTGGCTGTCTGTTGGGGGCCTCTGGGCGCCTCTTGGGGGCCTCTTTGGCCGTCTTGGGCTTTTCTGAACCAACTTGGGGACCTGTTGGGGCGCTTCAGGGCCGTCTTGGAGGCCATCTTGGGCGTCTTGAAGGCCTGTTAGGCCGTCTTTGGGCCCTCTTGGGGCCGTCTTGGGGACGTCTTGGGCCGTCCTGGGGCCATCTTGGAGGCCTCTTGGGCGCTCTTGGGGCGATCTTGCTGGCCTCTTGGATCGTCTTGGGCCGTTGGAAGCCGCTCCAAAATGTTTGAAGAACATACCGAAAATCACAGATGTTGGTTTGTTCGGGCCCGAGGACCTCTTGGAGGCCTCTTGGGCCGTGTTGGAGGCCTCTTGGGGGCCTCTTGAGGCCATCTTAGGCCGTCTTGGATGCATCTTGGGCCGTCTTGGAGACATCTTAGAGCCATCTTAGCCGTCTTGGAGGCTATCTTAGCCGTCTTGGAGGCCTCTTAGGCCGTCTTGGGGGCCTCTTGGGCCGTCATGGGGCCATCTTGGAGGCCTCGTGCGCGATCTTGGGGGGATCTTTGGGGCCTCTTGGGCCGTCTTGAGCCGTCGGAATCCCGAAAAGACGCAAATGTCCAAATCCTTCAAACACATAAGGAAAATCACTGATTTTGGCCTCTTCGGGCCCTCCTGGAGGAGCTCTTGGAGCGTCCAGGAGGCCTCTTGGGGGCCCCTTGGGCCGTCTTAGGCCATCTTGAGGCTATCTTAGGCCGTCTTGGGTGCATCTTGGGCCGTCTTGGAGGCATATTGGGACCATCTTAGCCGAGGAAAACCGTTTGCAATCGGTTCTTCCGGGTGGCCGGCGGGACACGCTGGAGCCCCAGGGGGAGTTCTTTTGGAAAAGAACCAAAACCAAAACCGAAATCATCTAGCACGCCAGGTACCCCTGTGATGAATCAACAGAGGGCGGCGGATCTAATGGCCTTCGGACCATCCCGCCACCGTGCCCTCGTAGTGGCCCGTTCTTTGGAGACGAAATGGCGCGCGCGCCGAAATCCATTCCAAACGAAATTGTTCTTTTGTTGAGGTTCAGTGTGCAGGCGCGCAAATCCTTTGGAATTCGGCGGCTATTTCGGGGGTCATGGTGGCTCCAAAGGATGGTTCTCGGTGATGCCCAGGTTGCGGGTCAGAGTTCTCAGGGAGTGCTTCTTCGGGCCTCTTCGGAGCGCTCTCGGGGGCCTCTTGGGAGCAGTTTGGGAGGCCTCTTGGGAGCCTCCTGGGGGCATCCTATGGGCTTCTCGGGGCCTCCCGGGGGCCTCTTGAGAGCCTCTTGCGGGCCTCTTGGGGCCTCCTGGGGGCCTATCGGGGCCAAGAGGTCGAAATGTCCGTTCGGGTTCCCCATCTGGGCCCCCTCTTGGGGCCGTCTTTGGGCTCTTGGACCGTCTTGGGCGCCTCTTGAACCAGCTTGGGGCCCTCTTTCTGAAACCAATCGGGCTTGCTAGAGCCCAGCACGTACTCTGTCTACTTGTAGATGTCGGAGTTGAAGAAGTCAACGGAATAAGATGGATGATGGAGAGCACCTTCTTTAGCTCTCAGACACAGTTCGCGCTGCCCACTCCAGCGCATCAAGCCTGTCTCGCTGGCTGCTCATGAAATGGATTCCGCCCACCCGCACGTCGTGAGCCAAAGTGGCTAGTGGCGGGAGGGCTGCTGCGCCAAACGTGGAAGTCCCTCGACCTTCACAATCTAACTCTTGGGCCGTCTTGTGCCCCTCGTGGGGGCCTCTGGGGCCATCTTGGGGCGACTTTGACGGCCTCGTGGGCCGTCTTGGAGCGTTGGGAAGCCGAAAAGGCGAGAACGTCAAAATCTGTCAAGAACATTGGGATACTTCGTGTTTTTGGCCGATTGGAGCCTTCTTAGGAGGCCTCTTGGAGGCCCCTGGGGGTGTCTTGGAGGCCACTTGGACCAGTCGGGGTCGTCTTGAACGACTGAAAGCAATCTTTCGGCGACTCGGAGCGCTCGTGGACCATCTTGGGAGTTTTCTAGGGGCTCTCTTGGCCCGTCTTGGAGCCCTCTTGGGCTCCAAAAAGTCATGCGACAAGCCGCGGGGAACCGCGAAAGACCTCCGACCAGGCGCAAGAAGCCCTTGGAGAATTGAGAATTTGAGGTCCGGGCCGGAGTTGAAGACTCCTAGTGAGGATTGAAGCTTAGACGATGATGGAAAGGACCTGAGAGTACACCCACTTCGTGCCTAGAAGCACGGTGGCGGATTTGGTAGAAATGAAACTACAAACGGCCCGGATTAGTAGATCGACCCTGCCAGATCAAGGGTACCCTCGTGTCCTGTGTCTCGCAACCCATGCCTCCTACATTCCTGTGGCAGTGTGCCCCTCGGGAAGGGTGTCCTCTCGCGCGTCCTCTCCAATCAAGTCCGACTGTAGGCGGAGTTTGAAGGGGTTGGCAGGCCGCGCCCCAGGGATCTAGTAGCCAAAACGGCGATCTCGCTGGGACGTCCTCAGAACATTAAGGTGTCTGGTGATCGCTCGTGAAAGGGAATCAAGACAGCCCAACACAGCCCAACAAGATGGCTCCAGCACGCCCCACTTCCGTCCGGGATGGCGATTCCGCCAGAGACATCTTCACGCAGATGAGACATCGTCGGCGCCTGCTCTTGCAGAGAACGTACCAGGAGGAAGAACGGACGAGCCAGCAATCTCGCGCCATCACAGAGTAAGTTGCGCTTTGCGTCCACGTGCCAAGCAGGTCTAGCAGCCAACACGGCGATTTCGTAGGGAGGCATCTTCAAACAATTGAGATGTCTTGGGATCGCCCTTGGCCTCAAGACGGTCCAACATAGCCCAACAAGTTGGCTCTGACACGCCCTACGTCGGCCTTTGCTTGTGATTTCGCCAGGGTCATCCTAACACACACGCACACACATGCGTGCCGGCATCGGTCTTGCCCAAAGTGGCGATTTCGTTAGGGACATCTTCACAATAATGAGATGTTGTCGACGTCGTCTTAATCTCGGTGTTATCCACCATGCCGATCTCGCTGGGCACATCCTCACACAAACTAGATGGTATCGACATCGCCCTTAACCCAAATTGCGATGTTGTTAGGGACATCTTCAAAACAATGAGACGTTGTCGATGTCGTCTTGGTCTCGGTCATGTCCGCCATGGCGATTTTGCGAGGGATATTCTCAAACAAATGAGATGATGTCGACATCGCTCTTGCTGAAAATGGAAGTTTCGCCAGGGACACCTTCGCGACAATGAGACGATGTCGACGTCGTTGTGGTTTCGCTTCTTGCCCAAACTGGCGATTTCACTAGGGACACCTTCAGAAAATAACATGTTGCCGGCATCGTCTTGGCATCCATCTTGGAAGGATTAAAACGTTCCAACAGAGGCCAACAAGACAAAACAAGAGGGCCCCAATATGGCCCAAGATGCCCTCCAGACGGCCCACGAGTTTCCAAGAAGTCCCACGATGGCTCCAAGACGATCCCCGAGATGGCCTCAAGGGGCCCACATCAGTGACTTCCTTTAGGCTTTTGATCGTTCACGCATGTTCGCATGTTCAAGCTTCTGACGGGCCAAGAGGGCTCAAGGTGTTGCCGAGATCTTTCCAAGACGGTCCAAGAGGCTCCCAAGGTGGTCCCACGAAGGCTCAATATTGTTTGGAGACGGCCCGAGTGTCTCCCAGGTCCGAACAGGGAAAACATTACATTCGGACTGCAGACGGTCCAAACGAGGATCAGAATGCATGGTTCTGAAGAGCAGGCGGTCCAAGCGGTGAAAACACATCGTTTCCGCACCCTCTCTCCGTGACAGCTTCAAGCACAGATGGACGGACAGCGGACGGTCCAAACTGTCCAAGAGCGCCCTCGAGATTGCCGAACATGGAGATTCCGTTAGGGACATCCTTACACAAATGATCGATCTCTAAAATCGCATGTTTAAAAAGGTTGTCTCTGACATCGTTTTGGAATCTCTCTTGAAGGGCCTCAAGACGGCTCAAGGGGGGCCGAAGACAGCCCGACAGTCAGGAAGAACGGACAAGCTAGCGATTTCGTGACACCAAGAATTGAGTTGCATTGTTCGTCACCGTGCCAAACAGATCGAAGACGCCTACGGCGAATCACCGCCGCCCACTGCCTTCTAGGATACGCCTATGTGGCCAAACGGTTGGGCAAGTTTTGGCCACGCTAGTGGACCATGCGCTCCCCCAGCCGTTGTGGACGCCTTTCGGGGAACATGTGGGGAAGGAAGAGGAGGATGAGGAGACGGAAGAAAAAGGAGGATGCGGAGAAGGATGAGGAGACCTCTTGGGAGTTTCTTGAGTCATTATTGGGGCCTCCTGGGAGTTTCTGGGGGGCCTCTTGGGGGCCTCCTGGAGGCCTTATGGGGGCTTCTTGGGGGCCTCTTTGGTCGTCTTACTGCTTTCCTGGCCCGTCTGACACCGTCGGAAGCCGTCTTAGGAGCCTTTTGGGGCCGTATTGTGGCCCTCGTGGGGCGCTTCAGGGTCGTTTTGACGGCTACATTGGACGTCTTGGAGGCCTCTTGGACCGTTTTGAGGCCCTTTAGGGGCCGTCTTGAGCCTCTTGGGCCGTGTCGACGCCATCTTGAGGGCTTCTTGGGTGGTTATATTGGGGCAATATTGGGGGCCTCTTGGGCCTTCTTGGGCCGTCGGAAGGCAGCTTGAAACAAGTGGCAACACCCTTAACATACTTGAGGGAAATCGGTGATTTGGGTTTCTTCGGGCCGTCCTGGAGGGATCTCTTGGAGGACTCTTGGGCTGTCTTAGGGGCCTCTTGGGCGTTTCTTGGGCCGTCTTGGTCTCTCTGGGACCATCTTGGCGGTCTTGCAGGCATCTTGGGACCATCTCGGAGGCCATCTTGGGGCTATCTCGGGCTTTCTCAGGGCCTTCTGTGCCGTCTTCGAGGCGCCTTGGGACATCTTGGAGGCCATCTTGGGCACGTTGGAGGCGATTGAGGGGCGGGTGTGAGGAGCTTTCCAGGTGGCCAGCGGGCCGGGCCGGAGCCCCCGCGGGAGTTCTTTCGAAAAGCTGCCCGTTTGGTTCAAGCTTTTGGTGCGACCCCCAGGGCCCCCAAGACGGCCCAGGAGCTCACCCTGGGCCCAGGATCGGTGTATATGCCTTCTTGCGCAAGGCAGGAGGGCGTATACACCGATCCTGGGCCCAGGGTGATCCTGGCCAGGATCGGTGTTGGTGTATAGTTGGTGCCTTCCTAAGGAGATCTCCGAGACGAATCCAGGATGGGCCCTTGGGACCACGCTGGCGCATATGATGGCGAGTGCTTCCCGGCCGTGCCCCCCGGGGCTCCGAGAGAGTCGCGCGCGACGATCCCCGGGAGCTCCCCCCGAGCGTCCAGGAAGCCCGTGAGCTCGGGGCCGTGGGCCCTTCCATCGGGGGGTGGCAAAGAGGGGGGTGATGACTCGGGAGGGGGGATAGCATGGCGGGGGCCATGGGATCTCCCTGGGTTTCGTGGCCCTTCTTGGTGGTTCGATACGTCCTCGGCACGCCCCTGGGCCGCGCACATGCCGCCGCCCGCGGTTTGCGCCCCCCCCCTCTTGGACACCCCCCTCTTGGCCGCTCCCAGCTGTAAGTTCGGGGCCGTGGGCCCTTCTACGAACAGGAACTTTGGCGTTGCGTGCCGCTTTGCCAGTTCTTGCCCGCACGACGCGCCATCCACGTCTGCATCCCCGGGCGTCCGCATCCCCGGCCGGTCCTTGCCTCCCGCCCCACAGAGCGGAGCGACACCCTGTCCGTTTGCAGGGCGCAGCGTGTCGCCGGGGCCGCCGTCTCGACGCGCCAAGCAAGAGCTCCCGGTCGTGAACACGATATTTGGTAAGCGGCATGATCGAGGAAACCAGGGCACTCCGATCAGCGCCTGTGCAGCAGTGCGGCCCCGCTGTCCATCTAAGCAGGGTGGGCCCGGGCTCGGTGCCAAATGTTGCTTGCGATGTCCAGGCGGCTTGTCGACGCATGCTGTCAGTTGGTGCTGTCCTTGCTCGGCCACGTGGACTTGGACTGGAGGGCATTCCCCGTGGTTGCAAGCGTGATTCCCTGCGTTGGGGCTCCAGGCTGCTGGCACCCATGAAGAAATTATGCATCCTACTTAATCAAGACAAGGTTTCCGAAGAAACCCGTCATCGACGAGTCGAAATGTATCGAGTGGTATGATTATCTGCACTTTGGTGGGTTTGTGTGCCTCAATGTGACCAACCAGATGGTCGAGGATCGGGTTTCGCCCTGTGAGGTTGGGATATGGTCATCGATTGTTGAGTGCTTTGTTTCGGTCGAGTGCCCGACTACCTGGTACGCAAGAGGTAAGTTTAAATGTGTTGAGTGCGGAATGCGCGGTGTGTCCGTGCAGTCAATGATCTTCATTTGTATGTGTGTGCCGTGTTATCGGTGTGTTTGCCGCGTGTTGTTCAACCAGGATGTGCACATTCGACCGCACAGTATAGTTGCGTCTGTCGAAGGCTCTGCTTGCTTCCAGAAGTTCGAAAACAGAGTGCATTGTTTCTTTGGTAGCGACTTTTTCCGCCCAATCACGACTACGATATTGTTGCAGAGCCTGTGGACATAAAGGAGGAGAAATCGGAGGAGGGAAGGAGGGAGGGAGGAGGGGAAGAGGAGAGAAAGAGGAGGACGAGGCGTTGGGATGAGGAGGAGGAGGAGGAGGAGGATGTGGGAGGAATAAGGAGACGACGATGAGCACGACGACGACTGGAGTCAACGATCAAGGCGTCTGCGGGTCTTTCGCTCTGGGAGCTTAATTGGGAGCCTCTTAGTGTCAGTGTGAGGCTCTCTTGGGGCCATTTTGGAGGCCAGCTTGAGGTTCTCACTCGGAGCCGTCCAGGAGCGATCTTGTGTCTTTTTGGAGGCGTGTTGGAAACTAGCTTGAACCATCGTGGGCTTCATTATGCAGTATTGGAGGCCATCTTGGACTGTTTGGGGCCCTCTTGGGGCCATGCTGGACGCTCCAGCGCCTCGCGACCCAACCCTCCCATCCAGACCAGGGAGAGGGGGCAGGCGGAGAGGTGAACCGATCCCCCAAGGGGAAGAATGAGGTGGGAATGGCTAACTCCCGAAAACACGCCCAGCCCAGAAGGCTGGTGGGAATCAAGGCCGAAAGTTCTAGTTTGGCTCAGGCATAGTTGGCGCCTGCAAAGGTGCATGCAAGCTCCGCCTTCTTGCCCATTACAACCCGCGCGGGCTGATGGAGGCGGAAAAGGTGGCCCGGAAGGTCCTTTCCAAGACATTGGATTTGGATAGCAGCCAAATTGTTTCCAAGGAGGAATGGACAAAGGCGTTCGGCCCCATTGATACTAACAAGGACGGTGTCAAGTCTCAGAAGGAATGGTACCTGTAACCTTTTCCAGACCTCACCGATCATGGGAACCTGCGGGCGGGGCCCTATGGGCCATGGGGTTCGGAGCTGCATGGCGGGCGGGGTCTGCTGGGCGGGCCAACATCTACTGGAACCCACTGATCAGAAAGTCTCTTGCAGAGCAAGGAAGCAAGGTCAGCCTTTTGGGTGCAAGCACTGTCTGGTATGTAACTGTTCCAGCGCGCGATTGGGACCCGATGTCCCAGACAACAACATGCAGTCGTGAGTTCTTCACGACGCCCCGTGATCTGGAAGCACACAGTGGACGGCCACCTCCCCATCGCCGTGCCCCCGACCAAAACCCGCACAACACGGCCCCAGACCGCTCCCAGGTTCCATCGTGGCCCCTTCTCCGCTCCGCGTCCAGCCGCTGCCACGAGAACCTCCAAAATGGCGCCGGCGGCGACGACGACGACGACGACGCTGACGGCGACGACGGATCTGCAGCTCGGCTTCGCGCCATGTTCTCTTCGCTTTGCTCAGCAGCGCGGGAGGGGGGCTATGGGCCATGCGGAGGCGGGGGCGCTCCCGCCGCAGGGCCGGGCGGAGGTCCGGCGCCCCGCCGCCCGGTTGCCCTCCCTGCTTTTTGTCGCGCGCTTCCGTGGGACGGCGCCTCGGTGTCCTGACCGTGAGGAGGCCGGGGGCGGGCGGCAAAGATCAGGAGGAAAAAAAACACACAGACACAATGAATCGGCGATTCCCAGAAAATATGGGAAAATATGGGGAGTGGGGGGGAAGACAGAAACCCAGAAAATATGGGAAAATATGGGGGATATTTTTATTTGTGTGTATTTATTTGTGTGTTCCAGTTCCCCTTCAAAAGAGGGGGGTTGATGACCAGGGCCTAGGGGGTGTGTGGATATCATGGCGGGGACCATGGTATCTCCCCAGATCTCATGGCGCCTCTTCTTATTTCAATGCGTCCGTGGGCCCCCCTCCCTGGGCCGCGCACATGCTGCCGGCCGTGGTTTGCACCCCCCCTCTTGGACGCCCCCCTCTTGGACGCCCCCGAGGAGGGAGGGCGTGGAGGCAGTCGAGGCGCTGGAGCAAGGACCACGTTGGGCTCAGCAGGTACTCCGGTCTTCAGGCCGTTCCTCAGGGCTAGGTCGTGGAACTCGGAGAAGCAACGTTCCAAACATAAGCGTTTGGCGCTCCGCGCGGATTGCTTGGGTCCGCGCTGGGTCCCCCCGGCGGCGCCTCCGGCGCCGCCCCTGGCGCGCTCCGCGTGCCAGGGAGGGGGGTCCGGCGCAGACCCAAGAACTCCGCGCGGAGCACCAAGCGTTCATGTGTCTGGCATTTTTTATCTTCTCCTAGATTCGTGGCCGAAGCTCGCCGTGGCCAGAAAAGTCCCGTCGTTCCCTGCGCGGCTTCCCCGGTGGTAACATGAAGTCGGGCCTGTCCCTCTACAGGAGGAACACCTTTAAAAAGTAAAAGATGGTCTCGGGACGCTGTTTCTATTACTATTTTTTACCTGTTGTTGTCTGTTTTTGTTTGACTATTTGTTCGCCCAAAATTCACCTGTAGGAGGACATGCCCAACCTAACTCAGGGGGGAACAAAAACACACAGACACAATGAATCGTCGATCCCCCAGAAAACATGGGAGGATATGGGAAGTGGGGGGGAAGACAGAAACCCAGAACATATAGGAACATATGGGGAATCTTTTGATTTGTGTGTATTTATTTGTGTGTCCTGGGGCCCCTTCACTAACTCTAGTAGCACGCTGGCCGTGCGGTGCCTTTTCCGGGAGGGGCCCCGCCTTCGGCGCACCTCCGCCGCGCTTCGGCGGGGTCGGCCTGGCGGGAGGTGGGCGTCGGGCGAGGCAGGCCAGCCACAAGTGGGGGAGCTGTGGTCCTTACCCCCCTGGGGGACCCATCGATTTCGACACCCCTCTCGAGAGATCGTCGATGCGATGGGTTCCCCCAGGGGGGTAAGGACCACAGCTCCCCCAGTTATGGCTGGTCGGCGAGGTCGGCCCCGCCGCCAGAAGTTCGGCGGCGGGCGAGGAAGAGAAGTGCGAATCGAAGGGAAAGAAACGCCATACTCCAGATTTCGTAATAAAAGGGAGGGGGTCTGGACCCTCCAAGACAAGCCATTTCAGACCTCCCCCGTGGGAGAACCCTCCAAAAAACATCGTCCCCAGACCCCCCAGGCCCTCCAAGATAGCCTGGAAGAGACCCCCCCCGAAATGAAACCCCCCTCCCTTTATTGCGAAATCTGGAGTAGACATAATCTTTTGGCGCTCCGCGCGGATTTCTTGGATCCGTGCTGGTCCCCCCCGGCGGCGCCTCCGGTGCCGCTCCTGGCGCGCCCCGCGCGCCAGGGTGGGGGGTCCAGCGCGGATCCAAGAAAGCCGCGCGGAGCGCCTACAAAATGAAATGTTTTGCGTTTGCTCTTCGTCTAGAGAAGCAGAAGGCTTTCTCAGAAGACGGCGGGACTTCCCAGAAGCCCTCGCACATTCTGAGAGGTGCTTTTCTGTCTTCGGAGAAGGCTTCGGAAACCTCTCGGAAGGCTGGGGGACTTCCGAGCGTACGGACATGTTCGACGCTCGTGGCATTGGCTCCTGGTCGGCCCGTCCAGCCGCCCGGCGAGGCTCCGAGGCTCGAGGCTGCTGCTTCCCGCTGGCCCCTCTCCGTGGAAGCCTCGTCGGTCGTCGCCGCCGTCTCGACGGGTCGACGCTCGATCCCTGCCCCTGCCGCTGCTGCCCCCCCCCCCCCCCCTCTTGGGCGATCGAGAGACGTGGCCCCGGAGGCCAGGAGCTTGCCCATGCCCCCGCGCGGTCCGCCTCGGCGGCTCGAGGCCAGCGCGCCTGGGCGGGCGGTGAGAGGTCGATCGCCGATCCTCGACCGCAGCGTCCCTTGAGCCTCGAGCCCTGCCGCGGCCGGAGAGCGCCGAGGCGGCGGCGCGGCGGCACAGCGGCGCTGCGCCAGAGGATGCCAGGAGCGCTGCTCGAGGCTTCAGTCGGTCGGGGGCGGCAAGAGAGGGGGTTGATGGCTAGGGGGGGGTGGTGGATATCATGGCGGGGGCCATGATATTTCCCCAGATTTGACGGCGCCTCTTCTTGTTTCATTCCGTCCCTGGCCCCCCCGCTGGGCCGCGCACATGCCGCTGGTCATCATTTGCACCCCCCCCCTCTTGGACACCCCCCTCTTGGCCGCTCCCGAGTCGGGCACGTCCCGCTACAGGAGGAATATTCAAACATAGTCAAACATCGTAGGGGGACGACTCTTCTATGGTCTATGATGTTTCTAGTTCGTTTGATTGTATGTAAAAAAATCGTCCCAAATCCGCCTGTAGGGAGACATGCCCGACCTGACTCTAGGCCTCGTAAATGGGGTCGGAGTAGATGGGGTCGGAGGATCGCGCCGCATCGCCGATGCATCGCCGATGCGGCTCGATGTGGAGCCCGATTTGCTTCCCGTCGACGTCGCCGGTGTATCGCCGACGTCGCCGAGGCATCGCCGATGAATCCCTGATGCATTGCCGACGCATCGGTGACGCGGCGCGATCTCTCGACCCCATTTACTCCGACACCATCTAGGAGGCCTCTAGCTTTAAGCCGGGGGTTCTCTCCACAGGAGGAAGACTCAACAAAAATTGGTGACGACTCTTCTGCTGTTTCGGGCTAGCTTTGATATACATCTGTTGTTGGCAATTCTCGAATTGCCACCCCTGTGGACAGTAGAATTTTACTGCCAATCTTTAAAGTTTCGATTTTGGCCAGTAGAAGGCCATGCCTGACGTAAATCTAGGAGGCCTCCTAGCTTCGGAAGGCACCACCTGCACACCTGCTCCAGTTCCTGGCCCGGGCCGAGCCTGGGCCCTGGAACAAACATCGGCCCCGGCGTGCCTCTCGTCGGGTGCGGGCAAGAGGGGGGTGATGACTGGGGGGCGGGGGGGAGGATATCATGGCGGGGGCAATGAGATCTCCCCAGATTTCGTGGCGCCTCTTCCTATGTCAATACGTCCCCGCCCCCCCCCCCCGGGGCCGCGCACATACCGCCAGCCATGATTTGCGCCCCTTGGACGCCCCCCTCTTGGCCGCCCCCGATCCCTGCTGCAGGCCAGGAGTGCGGAGGCACCGGTCCCGGGTCCGGGTCCCAGGTCGGCGCAGAGTTAAGTTGGGGCATGTCCCTCTACAGGAGGAAAATTCAAAAATAGTCCAACAATATTATGGCGACGATGTTTGACTATGCTTGAATATGTCAGGATATGTTTGCCAATGTTTGTCACGTGTCCTCCCAAATCTGCCTGCAGGAGGACATGCCCCGACCTTAGCCTGGGCCCAGGATCGTCGTAGAGGTACACCCAGACGTGCGATGACCTCGTTATTTCCATACAGCTGGGGCGCTGACCTGAGGAGCCCTAACTAAGGAACGAGGTCCCTTTTCCCATGAGCTAAACTTCGATTTCCCGTGGGAAACCTAAGGAACCCCAAGGCAAGCTGTAAAACAATCAAGGTACACCGAGCCCCTCCCCAACGAAAAGGGTTCCTTCTTCAGCCCCCCGACTGTACGGGCTCCTCAGGAGTACCGACCCTCTCCCCCAGGGGCCGGTTTTTGATCGCGTGGTCTGGGGGGCCCGGGGCCTGGCGCGGGCCCCTGGAGGGCGACGACGACGAAACAGCTCCGGCCATGGTGTGCTCAGGACTCGAGCGGAGGAGGAGGAGGAGGAGGAGGAGGAGGAGGAGGAGGAGGAGGAGGAGGAGCGAGGAGCGAGGAGCGAGGAGGAGGAAGAGGAGGAGGAGGAGGAGGAGGAGGAGGAGGAGGAGGAGGCGTGGAGGAGGAGGAGGCGCAAGCGTGGAGGTCTCCTGGGGGTCTGGGGTCTGGGCCTGGGCCCTGGACCGGCGCAGGGGTGTACAGTCCTGGCGCTCTCCGAGAGGAGCCCCAGCGCGCCTCCTCGCCGCGGCCTGCGCGCTGGCGCGCGGCGGCCTCGCGCGCGCGGCAGACGACGCGCTGGCGCAGCCGGGGGTATCCGACGCTGCGAACATTACAGTCGGGGCCCTGATGAAGGAACCCTTTTCGTTGGGGAGGGGCTCCGTGTTCCTTAATTGTTTCGCAGCTTGCCCTGGATTTTCCATGGGGGTTCGATACGAAATCGAAGTTCAACTTTTGGAGAAAAGGGGCCTCGTTCCTTATTCTGGATTCCTTAGGTCAACGCCCCGACTGTAGGTCGTGCGTGTCCCCCTGCAGGCGGACTTTGGACAAAGATTCAAAGTAGCCTCAAAAATGCCAAACAATGTTCAAACATACTCAACAAATCGCCCCCTGCTTATTTTTGGACTATTTTCGAATTTGCCTTCTGTACAGGGACAGGCCCGACTTAATGCAAACAAGCGGCAGCATCGCGAAAACAAAGTTCCTTGGAGGCCGCCTCAAGCCTACCTCTGTTCCCAGACCCCCTCGAGTCGCGAAAGAGAAATCACGACGGGAGGTTTTCCTCGATGCTCGGCCTCTGGGGGCCCTTACCGGGCCTCGGGAGCGTCAAAAAACGCCTGCGGACGAAAAACCGGTCCTGGGAAAGGGGTCGAGACCTCTGGGGTCGACGTCAAGAAAAAAGATCATTGCCCCGCACAGTCTTGAACGACGAGCGGCTTTCGGTTCCTGAGCGGTGGGGGCCCACGCGCACGCACCCGCCAAGAGCTCGGGCCGCAGCTTGAGGTTGCGGCCCGAGCCGTGGACCCCATCCCAGACTTGTTGTCCGCCGCAGCACGGCAGAGGCGAGCCGCACGCGCGCTCTATGTGGTGGGCCGGGCTCGGGCACGCGCGGACTGTCCGGCAGCAAGGGACGGGGCCAAGACGGAAAGCCCCAGACCCTTTACGCCATGTCTTCCCCATATCCTAAGATGGGGTTCTTGTTATTACTTGGATGCCTCCTACTCATTTTTTTCCTCTTCGCCTTCTCCTCCTCCTCCTCCTCCTCATACCCAGACTTACTCACACTCAGATTTACTCATACCCAGACTTACTCTGACACAAACTTACTTATACTCAGACCTACTGCCGATCTGAGGGGTATCGGGTGAGGGGAGCCTGCCTTCGGAGCGTGCGAACGTGCGTGTGTGGCCGAAGCCATTTCGGCCCGGTCTCAGGAGAGAAAAGGCGCGTGGGGTCGCGCCTCGCGGGTGATCTGCATTGGTGGCGCGGAGCTGGTTCCCTTCACAGGCGTGTTTCGAGGCCTACAACAGGGCCCACTGGTGGTCGTGAAGTTTCATCCACGGCGGGATGGTGAGTAACAACGAGCCCAACTCAGGTGGAGCGATTCGCCGCTTTTCAGGTGCAGGCCCAAATGCAAGCAGGGAGTATCGCACATGGCGAAAGTGGGCAAGAGCGTATCTGATTGTTCAGAAGGCACGTGGTGTGCCGGCGGCTGCGGCAGGACCTTTACTGTTTACCTTATTAGATGATGTCGCGGCCCGTGCTGTTGAGACGCTGGACGTCGATGACCTCGAAGTCGATGGTGGTGAGGGTCTCATTTTCAATGTGCTGGACGAGAGGTTTCCGGACCTTGCCGCCCACGATCGTCTGGGTGAGGCTCAGCCTCAAGATTATGCGTGGTGAGACGATGGCCCAGTTTTGTGGCCGCGCAAGAGCAGCATACTCTCGTGGAGATGCGGAAGGTGTGCCATTACCGTCTATGGCCAAGGGCTTCTTACTTCTGATGGGGGCGCAGTTGCCGTCTCAGAACCTGGCTGTTGTTCTTGCCGCCTCGTCGAAGTCATATATGGAAGATGAGATTGCTCAGGCCTTGCGAACTACGTTTCCAAATGGTCTGGCTGATTATGGAGGCTCACATCGGCATGACAAGCATGTTGGCGTCAATGAGGTGATGGAGACCAGTCCGGACGAGTCGCATTTGGAACTGGAGATCGACGCTTTGATCGCAGCCGAGCCAGAGCCCCCAGATGAGGTGATTGAGGAAGCTGATGCCATTCAAGTGTCAGTGACATGGGAGCAACAGAGAAAGAAGATCACTAAGGAGCAGTTATCTCGCGGCTTCGGCCCCAAGAAACCAGATCTCAAGCTTCTTGCTCGTCGTACCAAGTGTTTTAATTGCGATGAGGTGGGTCATTTCAGTCGAGATTGCAAGAAGCCGCGTCGTCCGAGACCGTTTCCTCAGAAGCAGATGCCACCAGTGACGTTCGTGGAGGAAGTTCCTGAAGATACAGTACCGGCTATGGTGGCTCAGGAAGATTCCGACGATGATATTGATACCCTGTGTACCTATTTCGAGAAGATCACGGAGGCCAAGGACGAAGTGGATGTGCTGATTTCGTCCCACGATGTGGGGCACGGTGTTGTGGATACCGGGCGTGGCCGAGGACTTATGGAAAAGAGACGCTATCCGAGCACGAGGCCGCGATGACAAAAGCTGGTTTGAAGGTGAAGCGTCTGGTGCATCAACCTATAACGTTCAGATTTGGAAATCAGCAGACACAGAGGTCGATCGAGCATGTGGAGATCGAGTGCAGGACGGGTGGCAAGGAGCTGAGTTTGAGATTGTATGTTGTCCCGGGGAAAGCACCGCTGTTGCTTAGCAAACCAATGTTGAAGAGTTTAGGTGCAGTGATTGACATGGTTCGTGACCGTATGATCCTGGAAAAGTTGAATGTGACGATCCCACTGTGGGAAGCAAAGAGTGGACATTACCAACTGAATTTGTGTGAGCTGATCAATGAAACGCAGAAGCAGTTTTCATCGGCAGAGGTAGATGTCAAGCGGGGGGAGCCTGTCTCGGAGTCGATCGTAACTGAGGTGGCTGAGGCCACCGCGGGTTTTCGCTAGGGCCGGGCCGGGGCCCTCAGGTCGATGAGGTGTTCTGTCCAGACTTTGACGACGCGTTTGAGTGCTGGAATGCTGGAGTTTCTGGGATCCTCAGTCGCCGTGATCGTCGAGATTTGAAGAAGTTTCTGGTTGAGCTCCCACAGCAGCAAAAGTGGAAACCTAAATGCCTAGAGTTGTTCTCGACCCCTCGTCTGTGCCCGAGTTTGGAGAAGCAAGGTTTCCAGAATATCGGGTCTTTTGACGTGAAGAATGGATGGGATGCTCGAATATCTAGCCATAGAGACAAGATCCTTATGCTGGTGGATACGGAAAGGCCAGTGGTCGTGGGCATGTCACCCCCGCGTCGGTTATTCTCGGTACTTCGGCGGCTTACTCCAGAAGACAAGCGTCGAGACCCAGACAAATATTATGCGGATATTCGGGAAGCTCTGGATTTTATTATGTGTTGTGTTCGAATTGCTCGGAAGGTTAAAGTATATGGTGGGCATTTCTATTTCGAGGCTCCATCGACGACAAAGTCGCGGGACGTTCCAGGTCTCCGCCGACTATGTGATGATCCATCGGTGCACCGAGTATCGGTCCAGGGCTGCCAGGTTGGCCTGGAGGATCCAGAGTCAGGTTTGCCGATTCAGAAGGCATGGAGTTTTACAACAAACTGTGACATGTTAAAGTGGGTATTTGCCGAGAGACGGTGCGGCAGGAAGCATTTGCATCAGTCTTGTGTCGGGTGTTCAGGTGGAAAGAAACGTAGTGTGCTCTCGGAGGCTTATCCACCTCAGCTGGTGGAAGATTTAGCAGATGGCTTTCTCATTCAGTTGGCAGTGGACGAGATCAAAGGGTATGATCACGTGCTTACTGCGGAGACTGCGGGGGGGGGGATGTCGTGAAGCGTCGTCGTCTTAGCTTCGAGGATACCCTTCGCCGGCTGCGCGCCAACTTGGGTCATCCTAGCAACGAGGATCTGATCAGAGTGCTCAAGCACGCGAATGCCAGCGAGATGGTGATCAGGTCGGCGCGGGAGTTCAAATGTTCCGTGTGAGGGCAGGAGGCAGCCGAATCTCGTTCGTCCGGCTGCGCTGCCAACTACGGTGGCGCCCTTGAGACTGCTCGAGATGGACGTGAAGGAGCTCAGAGGGTGGACTCCGAGTATGAAGGTAAAGTGTCTTCACGTCGCGTGCGGGACAAGCTCGCTGCAGATGATGACGGCCTTCTTCGAGACGGAGACTGGTGATGTGTTGCGTCGGGCCTGTATTCATCCTGGATCCGACCTTATGGGCCTCCCAAGATCATTCGTTTCGACGCGAGCAAGGTGAACTGCGGTCAGAAGCTGATGGACTACCTCGACAGCCAGGGCATTGAGGCTCATGATGCGGCTGGAGAGGCGCATGAGCAGATTGGCCGAGCTGAGCGTCATGGGCAGTACTTCGAGGTTATTTTCAACACTTCTGGATCAACGCTGTCCCGATACGAAGGAACGTTGGCTGGCGTGTCTGGATGCGGCTGTGGTGGCGAAGAATTCTCTGTTGAGAAAGCGCGGCACTCGCCTTGCCAGATTGCGATTGGTCACAACCCAGAGGTGCCCACTGACTTGCTTCAGGATGCTCCGGACGTAGTCGCGGGCGGCATGATGCTGAAAGAGGAACCTTTCGAGCACGCTGAAAAGTGTCGTCAAATTGCCAGACTGGAGGTGCTGGGGCGGATGGATGATCGGGCTGCTCGTGCCGCCCTTGATGCCAGGCCCCGTGTGGTGCAGGAGTTTTCACCAGGTGATCGCGCGGCAGTTTGGCGTCGAGGCCGAGGTATTCCTGGGAAGAAAACTCATGCGAGATGGCGAGGTTCTGGAGTTGTCATCGGACCTGTTCGAGGCAACTACTGGGTGGCCATGCCTGGCGTGGTGCTGAAGGCGTCCCCAGAGCAGCTGCGCCATGCCACGGAGGAGGAGAAGTTGGCCGAGGAGGTTGTGCGTCCTGAGCTACAGACGTTGGCTCGGGAGTTTATGTCTGGGGCTGGACCTCAGAGAGGGTTCCTGGACATCGCGGACGAAGGTGGACCACCTGGTGCTGCCGACGCGCCTGCTGCTGCGGCTGGTGAGCCACCTCGAGCAGCCGCTGCTGATGCTGGGGTGGAAAAACTGGGTCAGGCAAATCCCAATGGCATAGCCGTGGGTTCACCGTCGCCGGACCAGGTGACCAGCACCGAGGTCACCCCTTCCACAGGAGGCGGGGGACAACAGGCGTCTGGCGCTGGCGCCCCGTCCGTTTTGCTGGACGCAGGTGCCCAGAGCAGTGAGTCTCGAGCGCCGCTGGATGTCTCGGGCCAAGCTATTGGTGGTGTCATGTACCCTGCGAGTTTACCTCCACCGCCAGCTGCAGTGGCTAAACGGGAAGCTGAAGTTCGTCAGGAGGATCTCCGTCGACGTGACGAGGCACTCCGACCCCGACCCGATGAGGGCTCGTCTGGGACAATGGCGTTTTTAGATGAAGAGGAGGAGCTTGGTTTGTTGTACGTTGGCCAGTGCGACGACGCTGAGGTGGACGATGTGCTGTTGACGAACGGTCGGAAGGAGATCAACCTCAAGCATTCAAAGTGGTGCTCTGAGGAGGGAAAGGCAAAAGTGGCGGCGGGCATCCAGAAGGAGTGGAACAACGCGCACGTGGAGAAGCAAGCGTTGAGGCCGTTGAGTTCAGAAGAGTCCGCTCGGATTCGTCGTGACAGTCCCGATCGTATTCTCGGCAGCCGTATGGTGATGATTTCCAAGGTCGACGACAACGAGAACGAGATCGTTAAGGCTCGCCTATGTGGTCAAGGCTACTCTGATCCTGACCTGCTGCAGTTGGTTCGTGAGCGAAAGACTTCATCACCCACGCTCTCGCATAATGGAAAGGTCGCCGTGTATCAACTGTTGGCGTCAAACAAGTTCCGGATGAGTATAGCCGATGTGACTGGAGCTTTCTTGGTGGCGGACGAGCTCAACAGGCCAATGGGGAAGATCTACCTCCGACAGCCAAGCTGTGGTCTGCCGGGTCTTTCGCCGGATCAGATCTTGGAGGTTGTGAAGCCCATCTATGGCCTGAACGACTCCCCGGCCATGTGGTGGCAGAAGTTTCGTGATGCGCCTCTGCAGTGGAGTCCTGAATCTGGGGACTCAGGCTGGGTCCAGTCGAAGTTGGACCGGTGCATCTTTTACTTGTATGATGAAGGCCAGCTGCGCGGCCTCATCGCGACGCATGTCGACGACACGCGGTCTGGAGGCTACGGTGAAAAATATCGTCTTGCTATTCAACATCTGCGCAAGTCGTCTCCCTTTCGGAAGTGGTGCGTAGGCCAAGGACAGTTTTGTGGTTCTTCGCTGTGGCAAGGTCCTCATACGTTCGATCTGATCATATCTCAGCAGGGTTTCGCCACGGAGATGAAACCAGCTGGTGTTCGTCCTAGGTGCTCGCCCGAACTTCCAGCTACCGACCGGGAGATTTCCAACGTTCGAACGATGCTGGGTGCTGGAAATTGGCTGGCTCGGGAGACTCGACCGGACATTGCGGTGCAAGTATCGATGGGACAACAGATCTTACCGAAACCGACGGTGGGACATATTCGACATGCTAACAATTTGGTTCGACGAGCGAGGCAGTTCAGTTCGATGCGATGGCGAGTTCGACACATGCCGCTAGACCGACTTCGATTGGTTGCTCATGCTGATGTTTCTAATCAAAACGCCGTCAACTCCGGAACTCAAGCGGGATATGTTATTGCAGCCACCGACGAAACCATGATCAAAAATATGATCGCCCCCTGGAGTCCGCAGTGCTGGCGCAGTTATCGTCTTCGTCGGGTTGCGGCTTCTACCTTAGCTGCTGAGGCTCAGGTTCAGATGGATGCTCTTGGACATGTGGAGTGGCTGGCGCGTATCTTCCTGGAAGCTTTGGACCCAAAGTTTATTCTGGAGGCTCGGTCAAAGTTTCTTCCTCGGCTAAATCCTATCGTAGTCACAGGTTGCAAATCACTTTGCGATCATATGGTGTCGTGTAGCAGTGCGGGTTCGGCTACGGACAAGCGGGTAGCAGTAGATCTCGTAGTTACCAAAGAAAGTGTGAAGCGTCTTGGGGCTACGGTAAGATGGATACCTACGACCCTACAACTAGCCGACATTTTTACTAAGGACAAGGCGGAGGCTGCTGATTTAATACGGGCTACGATGGAAGCGGGAGAATATCAACTGGCCGACGAACCTACGGTCTTAGCTGCTGCTGCTCGGGAACGGGAACGTCGAAGGCTTCTCTCGGCTCAAGTGAGATCGGACTCCAACGCTGCAGCCCTGTTCCTGCAGGATCTCCGCAGGCATGGTCAAGCACGCCACCTCGCTGAGCGAGTTGGAGGTACGAAGGTTCCTCGAGGGTCTCGCGTCCGGACCTTCGGACATCACGAATGCTTCGGGAAAGTGCCATGTGACAACTACCATGGAGACGCTGGCCAACACAGAGGGCCTGCTGGCTCGCACCAAGGTGCACGTGACGTGGTGCAAGGGCTCGGGGTATGTTTCCGTCCGGACCAAGGCGGTGGTGGAGGACGAGGCTGTCCGGATGCTGAAGTCTCTGGACATGGTGCACAAGAAGCTCATGAAGGGCGAGGTGATCCCAGCCCCGGATGGAGGAGAGACGGCGGTAGCGACGTTCCGCAACCCTGCGTGGAGCGAGTACGAGGAGTTCAAGTCCCCGGAGAAGGCGGAGTCGGACGACTGGCAGATGCCAGAGGGCAAAGGCCGCTACAGCCATGTGCCCGACAACGAGAGCTACCACTTGGGCATCCAGACGATCTGCGAGACAGTCAACGTGGAGCTCAACGATCACCCCCTGTTTCGTGCGAAGCTGCTTCGCCTGCTGGTGAGGGACTTTGGAGCCTCCGAGGACAACCTGATCGACACCGAGGTTCCGATCTTCCCAAAGAACGAGGCGATCGACCGCAAGGTGAAGCCAGAGCGCTAGATGGATGACGCTGCTGAGGCAGTGCGAGCAGTCTCCCAGGTCACCACGAATCTTAAGATTGTGATGAATGCCGATCTGAGGGGTATCGGGTGAGGGGAGCCTGCCTTCGGAGCGTGCGAACGTGCGTGTGTGGCCGAAGCCGTTTCGGCCCGGTCTCAGGAGAGAAAAGGCGCGTGGGGTCGCGCCTCGCGGGTGATTTGCACCTACTCATACTCAGACCTACTCCTACTCAAAGTTATTGTTGTTGTTGCTGCTGTTGTTGTTGTTGTTGTTGGTGGTGTTGTTGCTGTTGTTGTTGTTGCTGTTGTTGGTGGTGGTGGTGTTGTTGTTGTTGCTGCTGTTGTTGTTGCTGTTGTTGTTGTTATTGTTGGTGTTGTTGTTGTTGCTGCTGTTGTTGTTGTTGCTGTTGTTGTTGTTGTTGTTGTTGTTGGTATTGTTGTTTGTTGCTGTGTTTTGTTTTGTTTTTTTTTTTGATGTATAACCTCGGCCCCCGAGGTCTGGGCCGCTGCCCAAGGACCGGCTCTTCTCCCGCGGGCGTTGTCTGACGGCTCCGGGGGCCCAGCAAGGGCCCCCCCAGATAGGCCGAAGATCTCGGGGCGAGCTTCCCGTCGTGACTTTTGTTGCCACGGCTCGAGGGCGTCTGGGATCCCAGACCTCCAGCGTGCGGGCGAGAAGCAGTCCACTGTGGGATGCCAGACCTCCGGCGTGCCGACAAGAGTCAGGAGGGGAAAAAAAACACACAGACACAGTTCATCGTCGACTCCCAGGAAGGTAGGGAAAGTCTGGGAGGGGGGGGGGAAGACAAAACCCAGAAAATATGGGAAAAATAGGAGGAATCCTTTCATTTGTGCGTATTTATTTATTTGTGTGTCCTTTTGGGCCCCTTCAAAGCGACAGTCCAGCGTTTTTTTTTTGTCCCCCCGCCTCCGGGCTCCGAGGGGGGCCCGCGCCGGGGCCCCCCCTCGGAGGGCCGTCGCAGAGCGGCTCGGGACGGGGGGGAAGCAAGTCGTGGCGAGGCGCCCTGGCACTCTTATGGTCGGGGTTGGTCGGGGAGGAGGAGGAGGAGGAGGAGGAGGAGGAGGAGGAGGAGGAGGAGGAGGAGGAGGAGGAGGAGGGGGAGGGGGAAGCAAGTCGTGGCGAGGCGCCCTGGCTCTCTTATGGTCGGGGTTGGACAGACCTCCTCCCTCGGGGTTTTCACCGCTTTTGGCCTCTCGGGGCCCTGACATTGGGCCTGGGGGCCATCAAGAAGCGATTATCAGGATGAAGAGCCGGTCTCGGAGAAGTGGTCCAGACCTCGGGGGTCGGCGTGGCGAAAAATCACGACGTCGGAGGGCTCCGTGGCTCAGAGAAGGGCGAGTTGAGACAGTCTGGGCCTCCAGATCAGTCGGAGGTTGATAAACCTCCTACCCTGACACGTCGATTGAGGAATTGGCCGTTTGCGGTTCGCGAGGGGGCGTCGCGGCCGTCAGTTTTTGCGGGCCCAGGTCCGTCGGCTTCGGTCCCAGGCCGTTCTCACTAAGAGGAGGCCTACGAAAGGGAGGTTTGTCCACCGCCGATATAGGTTCACTAGAAAATGTTCTGCCATAGACATAGACGTCTGGCGCTCCGCGCGGATTTCTTGTATCGGCGCCCCGACCCCCCTTGCGGCGCCTCCGGCGCCGCCACTGGCGCGCTCCGCGCGCCAGGGAGTGGGGTCCAGCGCAGATCCAAGAAATCCGCGCGGCCCGCCAAAAAGTCGATGTTTGTGCCGTTGCTGTCTTCCTCCATCCTTGCATCTAAGAAGCCTCCCCTCCCCCATGCCCCCTTGTGCGCACCGCCAATAGATGCAGCCGGAGGCTCGCGCAGCATCGCTGATGCATCGGTGATGCGGCTCGCTGTTGAGCCCGATATTCTCCACGCCAGCGGCGTTGATGCGCTGTCGTCATCGCACGGTGAACTGGAGGGACTCCGTGGCTCAGAGGAATGCGAGTTGAGACATTCTGGGCCTCCAGGATCAGGGCAGATGGGGTCGGGGGATCGCGCCGCATCGCCGATGCATCGGCGATGCGGCTCGACGCGGAGCCATATTTTCTTTGCGCCGATCCTCCGACCCTGTCTACTCGGGCCCCACCTGGGAGGCCCCCCAGACCCCCGACGTCAGTAGCACAGAATCGACCCCCAGAGGTCTCGATCCGCTCCCTGGGACCAGCCTCAGGTCCTAGGGCCGGTCACGAGGCCCGGCGAGGGCCCCCAGAGGCCGAAAGGGGCCACATATTGGTCGTCCTGATTTCTTCGCGACGTGAGCATGTCTGGGCGGGGAGGACGGAGGAGGCTAGGAGGTGGCACGAGGAGGAGGCGGCGGAGGAGGAGGAGGAGGCACGAGCTTGAGGAGGAGGGGCAGGAGAAGGAGGAGGAGGAGGAGGAGGAGGAGGAGGAGGAGGAGGAGGAGGAGGAGGAAAAAGAGGGGGAGGGGGAGGAGGCTGCGCACCTCCTCCCCCCTGGGGCCCCCCTCTGGGAGGCCCCGGCGGGCCCGAGGCGCAGCAGCTCCTCGGCGGCGGCGCGGGCGTGCGCGCGCTCGGGGCCTTCTGCCCCGCGGCCCCGGGCGGCGGCCGCGGACCGTGCCGGCTGGCGCCGGGGCGGCCTGCGGGGGCGGATGCCGTGGCCGAGCTGGAGGACGCGTGCAGCGGCGAAGCGTCTTGGCTTGCCTACAGTCAAAAGCCCTAAGAAGGACGCGCGACTTTGCTCGGGGTACCCTTGCGTCCTTGCTCTGCCTTGCTCTTTTGCGTCCTCGAGGTTTTCGTCGCCCGCCGCCCCCAAAATCCCAGCTTCGGCTTCCAAGGGTCTTGCGTCCTGACCGCGCGTCCTTATTAGGGTTTTTGACTGTATGTCAGGCGGTCGCAAACACGGATCAGGGGGGCGTGGATTAGCGACGGGTCCCGCTTCCACGGGAAGTCGCGGGCGTCCGCCGCGGAGCGAGGCGGCGCCGGGCGCATTTTGGGGAGGGCACCTCCCAGGATGCATGGATTTTTGGCGACCACGCGCCAGTTCCATGGATCGCTAATCCATGTTTGCGCGCCCCCGACTATGAGCCCAGTGATCGTTTTCTTGTTCCTTGTTTCGCCGATCGGCGCGGACCCCCACCCCCACCCCCTCCCCCCCATGGAGCAGATCTTGGCTGTTTTTTGGCGCCTGTTTCAAGCAGGTGCAGTATCCCCCATAGGCAGCACTCTTGCAAACAGTCGCACTAAGCAGATGTCCGGAGCCAGACCCCCCTCCCCCCCTTTCGCTCAATGTCGAAACGCCGTAAATAACGCTCACTCACCAAATCGTGTTCTGAAAAACTTGAGTGGTCTGCACGAGATGTGCTTCGAACATTCCTGGCCGAGGCCGTCTCGTTTAACACATCGGGTATATGTTCTAAGAAAACCGTTCTTGTTCTTGGAACTTTCTGGGGGAGATTCCGTGGTAGCAATATTTGAATGCCGGGACGGTTGATCCTTGCTCAAAGGGCGCCGCGCCTAGACATCTTGCGTCTCGAAATCATTCGGACCCAGGCATGACTGAGATGTGCAAAAACCAGGGCGGCGGGAGGGTCGGGGTGTTTTCGGCCTATCATGGTGGCGCACGCCGGGCCCATGACCGTCAACACAACAACCTGCGATGAAGAACTGGCCCCTGGGAACGGGTCGGGACTTCCGGGACCGCGCCTTGAAGAGTTCAGGACATCGCATGTCTGGGGACGCAGGTTTTTCACCGCTTTTGGCCTCTCGGGGCCCTGACACTGGGCCTGGGGGCCATCAAGAGCGATTATCAGGATGAAGAGCCAGTCCCGGAGAAGTGGTCCAGACCTCGGGGGGTCGGCGTGGCGAAAAATCACGACGTCGGAGGGCTCCGTGGCTCAGGAGGGCGAGTTGAGACAGTCTGGGCCTCCAGGATCAGGGTAGATGGGGTCGGGATTTCTGGGGACCGCGCATTGAAAAGTTCAGGACATCGCATGTCTGGGGACGCAGGCTTTTCATCGTTTTCGGCCTCTCGGGGCCCTCAACTGAACCTCGGGACCATACGACTCGGGATGAAGAAGCCGGTCCCGGAGAAGAGGTCCAGACCTTGGGGGCTCCACGTGGCGAAAGATCACGACGTCGGGGGGCCCCGTGGCTCAGAGAAGGGCGAGTTGAGACAGTCTGGGCCTCCAGATCAGTCGGAGGTTGATAGACCTCCTACCCTGACACGTCGATTAGCGAGTTGGCCGTGGAGGAGGTGAGGAGGAGAGGAGGAGGAGGAGGAGGAGGAGGAGGAGGGGAGGGGGAGGGGGAGGGGGAGGAGGAGGAGGAGAAGAAGGAGGAGGAGGAGGAGGAGAAGGAGGAGGAGGAGGAGGAGGAGGAGGAGGAGGAGGAGGAGGAGGAGGAGGAGGAGACGGAAGAGGAGGAGGAGGAGGAGGAGGCGGAGGGGAGGAAGAGGAGGGAAGAGAGGAGGAGGCATGAGGAGGAGGAGGAGGAGGAGGAGGAGGAGGAGGAGGAGGAGGAGGGGGGAGGAGGAGGGAAGAGGAGGAGAGGGAGGAGGAGGAGGCGGGGGCGTGGGCAGGAGGAGGAGGAGGAGAAACACGAGGAGGCACGAGAGGAGGATGGATGATGATGATGATGATGATGAGGAGGAGGAGGAGGAGGAGGAGGGAGGAGGCACGAGGAGGCACGAGGAGGACGAGGAGGAGCACGAGAGAGAAGAGGAGGAGGAGGAGGAGGAGGAGGAGGAGGAGGAGGAGGAGGAGAAAAGGAGGAGGAGAGGAGGAAAAGGAGGGGGGGAGGGGGAGGCCCCTCCTGGGGCCCATCTTGGAGGCCCCGGCGGGCCTGCGGCGCAGCAGCTCCTCGGCGGCGGCGCAGCAGCTCCTTGGAGGCCTCCAGACCACGGTCAGTTGGTCTTCGGGCGGCCCCTTCGTGGCCACGGCCGGAGGCCGCTCGGGAAAGTGGTGCGTGCAGACCCTGGGAGGGGTCCGAGGGCCACAGGAGGAGGAGGAGGAGGAGGAGGAGGAGGAGGAGGAGGAGGAGGAGGAGGAGGAGGAGGAGGAGGAGAGGAGGAGGAGGGGAGGAGGGGGAGGAGGAGGAGGAGGAGGAGGAGGAGGAGGAGGAGAGGAGGAGGAGGAGGAGGAGGAGAAGTTGGAGGAGGAGGAGGAGGAGGAGGAGAGGAGGAGAGGAGAGAGGAGGAGGAGGAGGAGGAGAGGAGAAGAGGAGGAGGGGAGGAGGAGGAAGAGGAGGAGGAGGAGGAGAAGGAGAAAGCGAGGGAGGAGGAGGAGGAGGAGGAGGAGGAGGCGGAGGAGGAGGAGGAGGAGGAGGAGGAGGAGGAGGAGGGCCAATCTTGAGTTGCCGTTGCTGCAGCCCGTCCTGCCCCAGAGGACTCCGTGTCGTCGCGGGGCTTCGCGCTCCTGAGGCAGGCTGCGCGCAAGGAGGGTCCTTCGGCGGAGTGCCCTCGGGGGAGGGGGGCGGAGGGGGGCCAGTGAAGTCGGGCATATCACTTTACAGGAGGAATATTCAAAACTATCAAAAAAATAGTCTGGGGACGATGTTTTGAATCTTCGTTGACTGTGATTTAGTTTTTTTGCTGGAGCATGTCAAAATTTTCGTTCAAAATCCGCGTGTAGAGGGCCATGCCCGACCTAAGGGTACGGATGCCACCGCCCTTGCCTCGCTCTCGCCATTTTGGGGCCTCCTGGGAGGACTTCGTCGCTACGGGTGGACACGCTTCGAAGTTCCAGTCAAAGCACACCCAGGGAGAGGTCCGTGGTATTGGGTACCTTTCCATGGTTGGCGGGGCCCACTAAGGAGTCCGAGCAGATGGGGTCGGGGGACGCGCCGCATCGCCGATGCTTCGGCGATGCGGTGCGATCCTCCGAGCCAATCTGCGCGGAGCCCATTTGGGAGGCCTCCACCCCAGACATCCTCCGATATTGTTTCCCTAATCCTGGGTGGGGCTTTCGTTTTCCCTTGGCACCCCCGCGCAGGATATATATATATATATATATATATATATATATATATATACATATATATATAAAAAATAAAAAAGGGGAGAGAGAGAGAGAGAGAGAAAACAAACAACCTCACCGCCCTCTCCTATTCACCTAATTTGACACTCACCATCACCACCACACCATCATCATCATCATCATCATCATCATCATCATCATCATCATCATCATCATCATCATCATCATCATCATCATCATCATCATCATCATCATCATCATCACCATCCAATTGTGATCACCGACCACAATCATCATCTTCTTCGTTGTCATCATCTGAAGCATCGTCATCATCACCAGCATCACCACCATCATCAGCATCATCATCAGCATCATCATCACCATCGTCATCGTAATCCTCATCATTGTCATCTTCATCGTGATCGTCAGCATCACCATCATCAGCAGCATTGGTATTATCAGCATCAGCAGCATCATCATCATTATCGTCATCATCAACATCAGCATCATCAGCATCATCATCACCATCTTCGTCCTCGTCGTCATCATCATCATCATCATCATCATCATCATCATCATCATCATCCTTATCATCATCATCATCATCATCATCATCATCATCATCATCATCATCATCATCATCATCATCATCATCATCATCATCATCATCATCATCATCATCATCCTTATCATCATCCTCATCATCATCATCTTAACTGCCATCTTCATAGTTTCATCATCACTCCTCCCGTCTACTCCCCCCTCCCTGTTCCAGCCTCCTCCTCGCCCTCCTCCCTCCCTCCTCCTGCCTCCTCCTCTTCCTCCTCCTCCTCCTCCTCCTCCTCCTCCTCCTCCTCCTCCTCATGCCCCGACGTCAGGCTACTAGGCGCCGCTCGACAGCGCTCCGCCAGGCTCTCCCGTCATCCGAAACTTCGGACTAGATCGCACGCTCCAGCAATGTTGTCACTGATTTCAAGGCCGGGTTGCCCTGGCACGCAGGTCGTCGCGAGGCACTCGCAGGCCCTGTGGTCGTGGGAAAACCCTCCCCCTCCTCCCCGTCGTACGTTTGCGCGCGGAGCAGAGCCGTTCAGACGCCTCAGTGCCGCTCGCCGATGATGCCGGAGCGAGACGTCGGTCGGATAACTCATGTGGTGTGGTGGTCCTGGGGGGAGGGCCTCCCGCTCGAGACTTGCTAGCGATTCACTCACACACGAAGCTCCCGCTCGAAACTTCCTCCGGAGTGGAGCCTCAGGAGTCAAAACGTGACGGCAACCACGCGTATTCTGATGACCCGCTCGGATTCGAACATGGAGGTGGGGACCCCATAGGGAGGGGTCTCCCGCTCGAGTCTTTCTCGCCATTCACACACACGAGGCTCCCGCTCGATTTTTCCCGAAGGATGCTGCCCACTCACAGACGAGGCTCCCGCTGGGGCCCGAGGAGGCCCCAGAAGAACCAGGAGGCTCCAGGGGGCAGCAGGACGCCCCACGAGGCCTCAGGAGCAGGCAGGAGGCCCAGGAGGAGGAAGAGGAGGAGGAGGGGGAGGCAAGATGAAGAGGAGGAGGAGAAGCAGGAGGAGAAGCAGGAGGAGGAGGAAGATGAGGAGGAGGAGGAGGAGGAGGAGGAGGAAGAGGAGGAGGAGGAGAGAGGAGGAGGAGGGGAGGAGGAGGAGGAGGAGGAGGGAGGAGGAGGAGGAGGAGGAGGGAGGAGGGGAGGGGGAGGAGGGGGGGAAGGAGGAGGAGGTGAGGAGGAGGAGGAGGAGGAGGAGGAGGAGGAGGAGGAGGAAGGAGGAGGAGGCAGGAGGAGGAGGAGCAGGCAGGAGGAGAAGGAGGCAGGAAGAGGTAGGAGGGGGGGGGGGGAGGTGGGAGGGGGGAGGAGGAGAGCCCCAGGCAGGCCAGAGGGATCATCGCGCGGGGCCCCGAACCGTCGGAGCGAACGTTTCCCACGTTCCGCGGCCCCAGACCTCCTGACCCCTTCCCTGGGGGCGCCACGGATCCATGGTTGATGGGCGGCCCGAGGAGGGCCCCCGGAGGCCTCTCCTCCTCTCCTCCTCCTCCTCCTCCTCCTCCTCCTCCTCCTCCTCCTCCTCCTCCTCCTCCCTCCTCCTCCCTCCTCCTCCTCTCCCCCCCCTTCCCCTCCTCCTCCTCCTCCTTCTCCCGCCTCCTCCTCCTCCTTCTCCTCCTCCTCCCCCTCTTCCTCCTCCTCCTGCCCTGATACGCCCGTGTTGCAACGCAACAGGTACCGTGTTCACAACACGTCCGTGTGAACACGTTGTGTGTTGGTTCAGCGTATCGGACCACGTTGTGGCGAACGCATCGCGGCAGACCTACGTCTTCCGTCTACGTGCTGGGCCCCGCGTCAACACGCTACGTGCTGCGTGTTGAGCATCGGGAATGAAAACCATGGCGTCCGATGCCCGGGATCGGTGCGGGGCCACAGTGGTCCACGCAGTTCCGACCCGCGCGCTAGTGCCTGGCACGCCCCGAGCTTCGACGTTGCGCAGTAACTGCGACGTCGTGACAAGTCACGGCCTGAACCCCGCGGTCGGGAGTTTTGGCTTAGCGTGTCGTGCCGCCGGCTCTGGCCCACCACACTTCGGCGCGACACGCTATCCACGTTCCCCGTTCCAAGCGTCAACGCCCCGAGCGGTTCACAACAACCCGCCCCGTGGAGCGGAGCGACACGCTTTCAGCTCGCAGAGTATAGCGTGTCGTCGGACCGCCAGCGAGACACGTCAAGCAGAAGCTCCCGACCGCAGACCTCATCTTTCTGCTGCATGTTTTTCTGGCTGGATCGATCCGTGATGGTCCTGGGGCCAGAAACTGGGCGGAAACACCAGGTGTGAAACAATTGCATCGCCCAGAGATCGTTGAGCTGGCCAACGCCAGGAACGCACCGAACTTGGTAAAAAGCCGGACCCCGAAGCTTGTTTTACAGTACACAGTTCAAGACGCTGCCTACTGTATGTGACGCGTTTTGGGAGCTCTTAGCCTCCTTCGTCGGGGATATGCCCAAATGGCTGCCGCGCGGCGCACGCAAACTACACACGCGTGCACGAAGGGGCAAAATGCGAGTGCGACTGATGGTACATCTGGGACCCCATGATAAGTATGTTGGCAAAGACGAAGGCCTTCACGATGACCTCGCCTGAAGGAACGCCCCGAGCAGAGTAACTTGGGGCCCGTAGGAAAAGGGGGCTAGGAGCCCCGTCGGCGCAAACACACATGTGACGAGTACCGCCGTACCTCTTCCCCACAATTGTGATCGAAGGCAGGTACTTGTCAGGCAACACCGCACCTGCAACCAAAGACCGTGGTCAGAGGTCCCCGTCGGCGCAAAAATACTTGTGATGAACACCACTGTATCTGTGAACCAACATTACGGAAGGAGGTCCACAACGGCACAAGAATACCCGTGACGAACACCAATTGTGGTGAGAGGTCCCTGTCGGCGCAAAAATACTTGTGATGAGCACCACCGTGCGCGTGAACCAACATTGCGGTAGGAGGTCCCCGTCAGCGCAAGAATACTTCTGACGAACACCAATTGCGGTGAGAGGTCCGCGTCGGCACAAAAACACATATGATGAGCACCACCGTATCTGCGAACCAACATCGCGGTAAGAGGTCCCCGTCGGCGCATGAATGCCTATGACAAGCACCAATTGTGTTTAGAGGTCCCCGTCGGCGCAAACATATCTGTAAAGCGCACCATCGTACCTGTGAGCCAACATTGCGGTAGGAGGTCGTCGTCAGCAGAATAATACTTGTGACGAACACCACCGTAAACAAATAAGATATTGAGAGAGAAATGTTGCCTGATGACTTGGAACTCCCACGTAGATGATCATCCTATAGACGGAGCTCCCCAGGTCCTGGAGGGTACAGGAAGGGGCGTTGTGTCCGTCAGGACGTGATCGATGCGCAGCTTGAGTATGTAAACTACGACTGCACACACACACACACACACCGCCGTTGCCATTCTGGATATGTCATGGACTGTGCCCGCCTGAGCGTAAGTTATCCAAGATGTCACGCGAGGGAGAGAATTCAGAACATCGCGGGCATGGAGTATTCATATGAAGCTGCGTCTCGTTGGCCTTGGTGTGCAGGGCACTCGGCAAGAATGTGGGCGAAGCTCGGGAAGGTCTTCGCGAGAGTGTGGGCGAAGCTCGGAGCACCACCGTACCTGTGAAACAAAGGAGCGGCAAGAGGTCCCCGGCGGCACAGTCATACTTGTGACGAGCACCACCGCACCTGTGAGACAAACAGCGGCCAGAGGTCCCCGTCGGCACAACAATCATTGTGACGAGCCCCACCGCACCTGTGATCCAAGATTTGCTCCTGACATCTGCCACCCACAACAGCAGCCGCCAGTCCACCCCTGCCGTCGCACCGCACCAGTGGGCCGGCCCGGGCGTCTTTGGAGAGCGCCCCCCTGGGGCGGGCACGCAGGCCCGCCCCAAGCACGCCTCTCCTCGACACTCCCGCACCGCGCGGTCGGTCGTTGGCACACTGCCTGCACACCACGGGCATTCTATCGAGGGGTCGTTCACTTGGCCCCGCTCGAAGGCGGCGGGTGACACGAGGCCTCCCGTGAGCACCGCCGAAGTAGACGGGTGCTCCTGCGCATTGGCGATCATGGCTTCGTGCCGCTTCGCGTCGTGGTGGGCAGTCGGGCACTCTTGCGCGTCGTTCCGTGTCGTGCCCAACCAGCTGTGGAATTTGTGATGCCGCCACGCTTCCCTTAGTATGTGACCCAGGACCTTGGGCGAGTGCCAGTGTTCACCCGTGCTATCTAGGGATATCGTCTCGTCGATCTTGTGGTTGTACCATTTCCACTGAGCCGTATTCCTCCACCCCGTCCAGTTGAGGTGTTCTTGGATAGTGCCTGCCAGGGCCCGTCCGGTCCTCCAAGCGCCTGGCGTGCTGCCGTCGTTCGCTCCGCTGGATGTAACGGGCGCTGCGGCGACGAGCGTCTCCTGCTGTGCGCGGAATCGCGCGTCGACCCTGTGACCCACCACCGAGCACTCGAGGTGCGGCGGCGACCGTCGCGGTACACCAGTGGCGCTGTGGACGGCCGCCTGGAGTTTGTCCGTGGCCGCGCGCGGCGGCGTGGAGTTGAACCACACCTCCACCTCCACCTCCACCTCCTCCTCCTCCTCCTCCTCCTCCTCTCCTCCTCCTCCTCCTCCTCCTCCTCCTCCTCCTCCTCCCCCCCCCTCCATCCAGGGAGGGGGGGGGGGGAGAAAGCGGCAGCAACCGTGCGCGTTCCACCTGTCGTTGTTCTTTGGACACGTGCTCGGCCTCCTTGGCGCTGGCGGCCCTGTGCTTTCTTCCAGCGAGTTGCATCCCCAAGACTGTCAAGCTTGGGAAGGTGATGTCCGCGCGGACACCCCGCGCCTGCAGCTGCCACCGCTTCCGCGGGTCACGGTGCGCCCGTTGTTGTTTGCCGTTGTTCTCCACCATGCACAGGGCTTGTGACCAGTCGTCCCAGATGGCCGTGGCGCCAAGCATACTGTCCAGAGTGCGAGAGGTCCACGTACGGTCGTCGATGTACAGCGCTGTGCTGACCCCCAATTCCCGCGCGGCAACCTCACAGAGCGGACCCGCGAGCACGGCCGTAATGGCCCAGGCGGACCACGGATCCCCTTGTGGGTGTACTTGTGGGAGGGAGGTGGTCACGTCTTCCAGCTGCTTGGCAGTGGCCCCGTGTAGCTTTAGCCATTGTCGTTGGTTGGTCCATTGCCTCCCCAGCATCTTCGCAAAATGGTTGGGCATACCCATTTGCTCCATTGCTTTCGTTGCTGCCGTAGGATGTACCTGGTCGAACGCCAAGCTGTAGTCCCAAGACGTGCCGAATTCGCTGGCCTCCAGGGCAGCGATGATCCGCGCCGCCGCGTCGTGCATCGCAGCACTCTTCTTTGCTCTGTGGGCCTCCTGCGGCCACCACTCCTCGCACCAGGCGGCGCAGCAGGGAGATCGCAGGCGAGCCGTGGCCCAGACCCTCTACCACGTGCTGAACACCATGATCGGCCGGAGCTGCGAGACTGGGATGGCCCCTCCCCCCGCCGGCGGGCTCCCCCTGGGGAGGTGGATCTGTCGCGCCTCCGACCACGGACTCGGGAGGGCCTCTGCCATCGCAAAGGCGTCAAACACCACGGCGCCCGCCGGGGCCACTACAGTGAGCGGCTTGAGTAAGGAACACCTACTTTTCAAAAGGGGCTCGGTCGTTCCTTAAGGCTTGCATGCGTTACGTATCCTTCCTTATGCGCTTTTTATTATTATTTATTGTTCCTTCTGTTTTTTCCTTGGAAAACAGGGGCTTCGTTCCTTATTTATCGTTCCTTAGGTCAGGCCGATGACTGTATGCCACCAGGGGCAGCCACCTTCCCAGACCATCCGGCGGTACCTGCCACCGTGCCCCACTGTCGGGCCACTGCGCCACGCACATCAAAAATACGTCGTGGTCGCCCCAATCCCGTGGCGGAAGCCGCTTGATCCACACCCGCATTTTGTGTCTCTCCACCTGTCTGGGACGTCCCGGTCCCAAATTTCCCGCCACCGCTTTGAAAGTAGTTGCAGCGCCTCCTCTGTGCTCGTGGTGGTGGTGGTCGCAGCAGGGGCGGCGCTGCTGTCGCCGTACAGTGGCGCGCCCCGCACGGGCGCCTCTCCGCGCAACTAATCATCCACCCGTCGGCGGCTGTTCTGGAGCCCAGTCGCCCATCGTCGCAACCGCACCGAGCACGCAGGCGTTTTTGTATCAGTGAGAACACAAAACACCCAGGTGGTAATAAAGATCGAGGTCTCGGGGGGATGATACATGATTTGTCCTGGCAAGTCGCACGAGGGATGTATGACGAGGAAAGAGGAGGTCGTCGCGTCGTCGCCGTCGCACGAAGACGACGACGTCGACGACGACGACGACGACGATGATGTTTCCCGCTGTCTGTCTCGTGAGAGGCCTAAAGCTTGCCCGCCTTCCTCAGATCCTTGGCGCTCCTCGCCAGGAAGCCTCTCTTGCTATTCAGTATGAGAGGATAGCAACTCCGCGGTAATGCAGTTCGGCCTCGCCGCCCCTCTCCCCCGACCAACTCTGTTTTGGTTGGGGAGAATCAGCTGTCAGGTGGAAGGGGGGGGTACGATTTATCATCCGGGGCTCGCGGTTAGCACGATGAAGACGTGGCTTCACTGAGGGCCCTTTCTTGGCATTAGGGATCAGGGATCTGGGCGGTTTGGCTTGGTACACCTGCAGAAAAGACCTCATATCCCTCATGCTTTTGGCCCTCCTATCCCGGACCCCCGACGTCATGATTTTTCAGAACGTCGACCCCAGAGGTCTCGACCCATTCCCCGGGACCGGTTTTTCGTCCGGAGGCGCTTTCTGACGGTCGCGCGCGGCCCGGTAACGGCCCCCAGAGGCCTAATATCGGGGAAATCTCCCGTCGTGATTTCACGATTCGAGGGTGTCTGGGAACTTGGGTCCCTTCCCAAAGGGTTAGGGGTCCTTTTTTGGTTCGTCGCTGTAGCATACGGGACTCCTCCTGCCCTCCCCAGCCAGGGCGCGCCAAGTGTACAACAGCCCGTTGTACCTCGCGACGAGATGTAAGTCGGGCATGTCCTTCTACAGGAGGAGCATTCAAAAATAGTTCAAAAATAGCATAGGGACGACTTCTCTGCTATGTTTGACTATTTTTGACGACTTCTCTGCTATGTTTGACTATTTTTGAATATTTTTACTATCTCTAATGTTTCCTCCGAAATCCGCCTGTAGGGGGACATGCCGGACCTAAGACGAGATTCGTGAGCTGGCGCTCCTGGAAAGGGCGGCCGTGGAACCCCGCAGAGGGCCCGCATCTGCTTTCGCTTGAGCTTGACCTCTCCATTGTGACACCCAGAAGGGGTACTCCGTGACTCTAGGCTTCCTGGATAGGGTCCGAGTAGATGGGGGAAAAGTTCTTCTCCGGGAAAAGGGTTACTTCTCCGGGAAAAGGATTATTTCTCCGGGTGAAATGAGGCAAATGCCGGGTCGGTTACTTCTCTGGGTGAGACCATCACAGGTTTTCCCGCTTTCCCCAAACACTACAAACCAAACGCCAAACACCACCCCCGAAACACCAAACACCAACCCCCAAACACCAAACACCAAACACCAAACACCAACCCCCAAACGCCAAACACCAAGCACCAACCCCGAAACACCAAGCACCGATCCCCAAACACCAAACACCAACCTCCAAACACCAACCCCCAACCCCAAAACACCAAACACCAAACACCAAACACCAAACACCAAACACCAAACACCAACACCAAACACCAAACACCAGACACCAACCCCCAACCCCCAACCCCCCACCCCCAAACACCAAACACCAAACACCAACCCCCAAACACCAAACGCCAACCCAAACACCAAACACCAAACACCAAACACCAAACACCAAACACCAAACACCAGACACCAGACACCAGACACCAGACACCAGACACCAGACACCGGACACCAGACACCACACACCACACACCACACACCACACACCACACACCAATCACCAATCACCAAACACCAAACACCAAGCACCGATCCCCAAACACCAAACACCAACCTCCAAACACCAACCCCCAACCCCCAAACACCAAACACCAAGCACCAGACACCAAACACCAAACACCAAACACCAACACCAAACACCAAACACCAGACACCAACCCCCAACCCCCAACCCCCAACCCCCAAACACCAAACACCAAACACCAACCCCCAAACACCAAACACCAACCCAAACACCAAACACCAAACACCAAACACCAAACACCAAACACCAAACACCAGACACCAGACACCAGACACCAGACACCAGACACCAGACACCAGAGACCAGACACCACACACCACACACCACACACCACACACCACACACCACACACCACAAACCAATCACCAAACACCAAACACCAAACACCAAGCACCAGACACCAAACACCAAACACCAAACACCAACACACAAAACGCCACACGCCAAACACCAAGTCCCAAAAGCCAAACAGCGAGCACGGAACACCAATCACCAAACACCAAACACCAAACACCAAACACAAAATGCCACACGCCAAACACCAAGCACCAAGCACCGAACACCAAGCACGGAACACCAAACACAAAGCACCAAACCCACGCACCAAACACCAAACACCAAACACCAAACACCAAACGCCAAAGACCAAGCACCAAGCACCAAACACCCAACACCCAACACCAAACACCAAGCACCAAACACCAACCCCCAAATTCCACGCACCAAACACCAAGCACCACCTCCCAAAAACCAAGCACCAAACACCAAACACCAAACACCAAACACCAACACCAAACACCAAACACCAAACACCAAACACCAAACACCAAACGCCAAACACCACGCACCACACACCAGACACCAGACCCCAGACACCAAACACCAGACACCAAACACCACGCACCACACACCAGACACCAGACCCCAGACACCAAACACCAGACACCAAACACCAAACACCAAACACCAGACACCAACACACCAAACACAACGCACCAAACACAAAACACCAAACACCAAACGCCAAACGCCGAGCACCACGCACCAAACACCAAACACCAAACACCAAATACCAAACGCCAAACACCAAGCACCAAGCACCAAGCACCAACCACCAAACGCCAAACACCAAACACAAAGCACCAAGCACACAGCACCAAACACCCAACGCCAAACACCAAACACCAAGCACCCAGCACCAAGCACAAAACACCAAGCACCAAACGCCAAACGCAAAACACCAAACACCAAACACCAAACAGGAACCCCTAAGCACCAAAAAAAAAACACCACACACCAAACACCAAGTACCAAACACCAAACACCAAACACCAAACACCAAACACCAAACACCAAACGCCAAACACCAAACACCAAACACCAAACACCATCACCAAACACCAATCACCAAACACCAACCCCCAAACACCAAACACCAACCCCCACACACCAAACACCAAGCACCAACCCCCAAACACAAAGCACCAAACACCAAACACCAAACACCAAACGCCAAACGCCGAACGCCACGCACCAAACACTAAACACCAAACACCAAACACCAATAACAAACACCAAACACCAAACACCAAACACCAGCCCCCAATTCCCAAACACTAAACACCAACCACCAAACACCAAACACCAAACACCAGACACCAGACACCAGACACCAGACATCATACTACGACTACACTTACTACTTCTATTATTACTACGACTACTACTATGAGTACTACTACTACTACTACTACTACTACTACTACTACTACTACTACTACTACTACTACTACTACTACTACTACTACTACTACTACTACTACTACTACTACTACTACTACTACTACTACTACTACTACTACTACTACTACTACGACTACTACTACTACTACTACTACTACTACTACTACTACTACTACTACTACTACTACCACTACTACCACTACTACCACTACTACCACTATTACTACTATTACAACTACTACTACTATTACTATTACTACTACTACTACTACTACTACTACTACTACTACTACTACTACTACTACTACTACTACTACTACTAAGATCTGACTTCCAACCACTAGCTACTAGGTACGACCTACAACCTACTAACTACTAACTACATACTACTTACTACATGCAGCTAGCTACTAACAATTGATCGTTAATTATGTTCGGACCGTTATTCATAACTGAATACCAACTACTACGTACTATCTACTAACTCCTAACTACGAGCTGCTAGCTACGAACTGCTACCAACTTGGTCGCCACATGTAGTTTCGTAGTCTTACCAAACGGAGTTACTTCTCCGGGTAAAAGAAGCCAGACTGATGGGAAATCTCTGTAGCGTCTTAAGGGCACCTCATTGCGATTGACGAAGGTCAGTTTTGACAGAAGTGTGAGGATCCTCGATGAGGTCTCACCCGGGGAACTAACCCTTTCCGAAGGATCCCCAGGAATCTCGAAGGATTCGGTAGTTCACCCGGAGACGTAACCCTTTTCCCGGAGAAGCAACCCTTTTCCTGGAGAAAGAACTCTTCGCCTATCGATGGGGTCGGAGGATCGCGCCGCATCACCGATGAATCGGCGATGCATCAGCGATGCGGCTCGATGTGGTGCTCCATTTTCTCCACGCCGACGTCGCCGATGCGTTGCCGAAGTCGCCGGTGCATGGCCGATGCATCGCCGATGCATCAGCGATGCATCGCCGATGTATCGCCGATGCGGCGAGATCCTCCGATCCCATCCGCGCGGACCCCATCTAGGGGACCTCAAGTGACATACACGCGTTGCCGTTGTAGTGCCTCCCGCCGTCGTGCTCCTCCAGCCCTGGTCCGCCCGCCGCGGGGCCCGCTCCCCCGTCGTCTCCAGAGCAAAAGAGAATTGCCGCCACAGGTCGTCCACCCAATGCTGCACGCCCGACGTTCCCTTGACGAGCCGTCGTCTCCAGAGCAAAAGAGAATTGCCGCCACAGGTCGTCCACCCAATGCTGCACGCCCGACGTTCCCTTGACGAGGGACGCGCCGCATCGCCGATGCATCGGCGATGCCTGTAGGGGGACATACCCGACCTAAGCTTATGTCGGGCGTGTCCCCCTACAGGGGGATTTTCGACGAAAAATCAAAATACCCCCAAAATACCCCCAAAAAGTCAAAAAATATTCCAAAAACAGTCCCCCGACTATTTTTGGACGATGTTTTGATTCTTGTTGGGGCATTTTCCATTTTTCGTCGAAAATTCCCCTGCAGAGGGGACAGGCCCGACTTAAACCTAAGCGCAGCTCCCCTGCAGGGTGACGGGGCGCGCGGGTGCCGCGCCGCGGGACCTGGCCTACGCGGCCGGCGTGGCGGAGGGTGCCCTGACCGCCGCGCGCATCGCCCAGGCGCCGACGCGGAGCGGAGGGCACCAGCTCCTTGGATTCGGTGGCGAGCGAGGAGGAGGAGGAGGAGGAGGAGGAGGAGGAGGAGGAAAGGTGTCTGGAGGTGTGCGGGAGTGATCTTTGTTTTATGAGTGCTTTCTCGCCACGGGACGAGGTTTCAGCAGTCGCGCCTGGCGTTCTGGGGGGGTCCCAAAGTCGTCCCAGACGGCTGATTGAGCTGGACCCAGTCGTCCCAAACCAGATCCCCGTCTTCGTGAAATGACCAAGACGGAGATTGGTTTGGATATCTTCGTCGGCGGCGAGCGAGTGGGGGGAAATGAGAAGGAGAAGGAGAAGGAGAAGGCCTTCTCAGAAGGCGGCGGGACTTCTCAGAAGCCCTTCGCGCCTTCTGAGAGGTTGTTTGGTGTCTTCAGGGAATGCTTAGAAACCTTCTCAGAAGGCCAGGACATTTCCGAGCCTCCTGAGAAGGCCCGCCCCTTCTCCCTTCCTCCCTGGGCGCGCCACCTACAGACCCCCTCGCGTCGTGAAGAATAGCACAGACGGGCGTTGTTGTTGCTCCTCTCGGCATCTGGGGGCCCTCGCCGGGATCCAGGGCCATCTCGGGATGGAGGCCAGTCTCTGGACGCCCGAAATGGGTACGGAAAGAATGGGTACAATGCCCAACAGCAGTTCCTGTTCATTTTGAACAGGACTCGCTGTCCGCGCCGCCGCGGCCTGTGTCCACTTGAGACGGAAGGCCGCCTGCCCAACAGCGGCCGCTGTTTGGGACAACATTTGTTGTTGGGCATTGTACCCATTCTTTGGGGAACCAATTCGGGTGTCCAAAAAGTCCCGGGGCATGGGCAGAGAGACCTCTGGGGGTCCACGCTATCAAAACATGTACGCGTGCGGGGATTGGGGTATGCACCTGCACTGGTCATGGCCAGGGCGATCCTGTGTCCAAGATCTGTGTGTACGCCCTCCTGCCCAGGCCAGGAGGGGGGCATTCACCGAGCCAGGGCCCAGGACAGGCCCGGCCAGGATCGGCGCATGTGTATACCCAGCGCCCTGGCAGTGGGAGGCACAATGGGGTCCCGAGGGGAGCGGGGCCTCGCGTTGTCTCGCCACCTGCGGGCCCTGCGGGGCCCTTCACGGGCCCGTGGGGTGTCGAAAGCCGGCTCGGGATGACGCAGAAGACGCCTCTGGATGAAGAGGTGGCCCTGGGGGCAGGCACCAGGCTCCAGGGCCCGTTTTCCTCAGGAGGGAACGAAACACACAGACACAATGAATCGTCGATTCCCCAGAAAACATGGGAAACTATGGGAAGTGGGGGGGGGGGAAGACAAAAGCCCAGAAAGCATGGGAAAATAGGGGGAATCGGGTTATTTGTGTTGATTTCTTTGTGTGTCCCAGTTCCCCTTCATTTCCTCGGGGCCCGCTCCCTGATCCCCACGGGGCAGGTTCCCTCCCGGATCCATGCCTGGTGGTCCCGTGGCCCGATGACGGGCCCCGAGGCCCGATCTCGAAAATTATCCAAGTGCGACCCTACCTAGGAGTTGGAGGATCTAGAAAAGCAACATCTATATGAAGCTAAGTCAAGCTAAGATGAAGCTAAGCTAAGATGAAACAAGCTAAGCGAAGATGAGAGAAGCAACGCTAAGCTAAGGGGACGTAACTGGGGGAACCGCGGGGCGGATCCTGGGGGAACCGCCCGGGGCGAGTTGCACTGCCCGGCCCTGTAAGCATACCGAGTAAGAACCCGTCTAGGCAGAGCCTAGGTCGGGAAAAAACAGCTCCACAAAAGCATCGTCGGAGGCCCGGGTTCCCGGGGCGCCGACCAGGCGCTGAACGCCAGCCTCGCCGCGGAGTTCGGGGGCGCCCCGGAGCTCTGGAGCAGGGCCGCGGACTTCCTGCGGCGCAACGACGGCTACCACCACCCACCAAACCACCCCGACCCAACCCGAGGGCCTCCATTTGCCCTCCATTTCCCAGTTGGGGGGGGTCGGGGAACGTTGAAAAAACACGTGAACCCGTACCCCGCCCCAGCCCGAAATTCGAGTCTTCGGGTTGGGTCGGGGTTGTATGGTAGGTAGTCAGGCTACGTGCGCGAGCGCGTCGCGGCGGCCGCGGAGGGCGAGGAGGCGGACGGCTACTGGTCCCAGGCAGGGCCCACGTCGATCCGATCGGTCTGATTCGATGCCGATTTTCCAGCCGACCCGATGCGACCCGATGCGGCCCCCTTGTGCTCGCATGGCGTCCTTGTGCATCCTGGCGCGGCCGAGCCGATCCGGTTCCGACACGGTGCCGATGCGGCTCGATGTCGCAGGCCTCGAGGTTGACACCAACACCAATATCGGCGGTGTGCCTCCTTTGAGGGCAGAAGATCCCGATAACGGTGATGGTGGTAATATTCTGGCTTCCAAGGTGACCGAAATATGATCACCAGCACCGAAATCTAGGATCATCTTCCCCCTGTGGAGGCATCCCCCTGTGTTGGTGTTGGTGTCCCTCTCCAGGTTTCCAACGGTGCGATGCACATTCCTATGCGATGCGATGCCCCAAGTCTCGAAGCCGATTGGGCCCGGTGCCAGGTCGGCCTCGTGTGGGCGCAGCTGGACGGGCTGCTGGAGGGCGTGCGCCTGGCGCGGGCGAGCGGAGTGGCGGCCCACGCTGTGGACCGGACGGGCCTGCTGTTTCTCAACGCCCTCGTGGACCTAGCCGCGAGGTGTAAACAACGGCACAGATACAAACTTTCGAAGCTCCGCGCGGACTCCTTCGATCCCAGGCCCCCTCAGGGCAGGAGCAAGGCATGGCGGGAGGTTGCTCGCTACTCTTGGGGGACCTTCACCAAGCCTCGGGACCGTCAACAAAAGACAACTCAGGATGAAATGCCGGTCCCCAGGAGGGGGTGCAGACCTCTGGGGGTCTTTTTGGCATCTTGACGTCATATTTTTGGCATGATTTGACACCCAGAGAGGTCTGCACCCCCTCCCATGGGGACAGGCTTTTCATCCTGAGTCGTCTTTTGTTGACGGCCCCGAGGCTTGGTGAAGGCCCCCCCAGAGGCTGAAAACAGCGAGCAACCTCCCACCATGCTTTGTTCCTGCCCTGAGGGGTTCTAGGATCCAAGAAATCCGCGCGGACCGTCGAAACTTGATGTTTGCGCTGTTCTTTCTGCCTCTACCTCCACCGTCGTCGACCGGCCTTTCGCCGCCGCGGGGCGCGGGTTGCCGGCCGACCCGGCGCGGTGGACTCCGGGGCAGGCGGCAGCGTTCGCGAGCTACGGCACGCACTGCAGCGCCCTGGTGAAGCTGTCCGCGGACTTCTCGGACTTGTGGACGGCCCACAACACCTGGACCTCAGAGGAGGAAAAGGTTTACCAATGCCGCTGCCATTGCCTCTGTTTCGCGTTGTTGGGCCTCCTGGGAGGCCCTCGTCGCCGCGGCTGGATTCGCCTCGAGATTCTGGTCAGGGCGCACCCGGCAGAGGTCCAGCGAGCAGCGGTATCGGTATCTCTTGGTCTCCCCAGGACCGGCTTCTTCACCATGCTGCGGGTCGCAAAACTCTACGACCTGCCCCTGCCAGGCGCGGCAGCCACCAAGTCCGCGTTCCCGGGCTACTTCGGGGCGCTCAGTTCCCTCGACGACTTCTTCGTGCTGTCGTCGGGGATGGTGGTGCAGGAGACGACCAACAGCGTGTTCCCACCGCGGAAGGGCATGTGCACGCCATATTCCGTGCTGACCTGGGCCCGCACGGTGCTAGCCAACCGCATGGCCACCGACGGCAGGAGCTGGACGGAGTGGTTCTCCCAGGAGAACAGTGGCACGATCAACAACCAGTGGATGGTGGTGGATTACAACCGCTTCACCCCAGGGAGCCCACTGCAGAACGGGACGCTCTGGGTGCTGGAGCAGCTGCCGGGCTTCATCGAGAGCGCCGACATGACCCCACAGCTGCGGATCAGCCACTGGCCGAGCTTCAACCAGCCGTACTTCCCCGCAGTCCGAAACCTATCGGGCAACGACGCCATGGCCGCGCGCTTCGGCCTGCAGTACACGTACGACCTGAACCCGCGCGCAAAACTCTTCCGGCGGGACGCGCCCAAGGTGCAGAGCCGTAAGGAGCTGCGCCGGTTCATGCGCTACAACGACTGGCGCCACGACCCGCTGTCGGCCGCGGGGTACGGGGGCGCCACGGATCGAAGAGCAAAGAACACCATAAACATAAATGTTCGACGGACTGCGCGGATCTCTGGGATCGGAGCTGGGCCCCCCTGGGCGGCGCATGCGGCGCATCTGGCGCCGCCCTTGCCTCTCTCCGTGCGCCAGGGAGGGGGCCCAGCGCCGATCCAAGAAAACATCCGCGCAGGCCTCCGACAGTGTATGTTTATTAAGTGCTGGGTGGGTCCTGCGAGGTTTCGCCATGCCGCCCGGTGCAATCTACTTGCCGCCTCGTGCGCTGGGTCCGGCGAGGTTTCGCGACGTCGCCGCCCGTTGTCGCCTCGTTGCCGCCTCTAGCTTGGACCATGTATGTTGCAGCACATAACTTACACCACATAGCGTGCACCACATAGCTTCATAGCTTACGCGTCCACAGGCTTCAGAGCAACAGCTGGTTCTTTGGGGTCCACGAAGATGCGTCTGCAGATTCTTGTTGGAAGCGGCCCAGGGGGCCTGCGATGTATGGGCCCCGAAGAGATGGGCCCAAAGGGGGGGACGAGTGCCAATCCGCTCGTGAGGGGTCCCGGTGTGGCAGCTGGCCAGTATGCTGACACGCGCCCCGCCGTGGCGACGAGGCGGGCCGTTGCCCCTCCTGTCTGCTGGCTGGAGCCCGCGCTGGGCCACCGCAGCCGCCCGGCCGGCTCCCGAGCTCCTGGCTCCTCGGAAGGAGCCGCGCTCCGCCGAGAACGCCATCGCCGCGAGGAGCGACCTCATCCCCCGGGAGGCCGCCACGCCCGAGCAGGCCGCGCTCCGCGGGGCCCACGGCAACACCGACGCCAAGCTGGTGGGCCGGGGCGACGTCCGCGGCATGCGCTTCGATTTCGTGGCCGTCGGCGAAGAAAGCTGGGGCAATGCTCGCGTTGCGGAGCAGTCACGACGGACAGTTTTTGGCCGGTTTCGGCCCCTGGGGGCCCTCGCTGGGCCCCAGGACCGTCGAAAAGCGGCTCGGGGTGCAAAACCGGCCCCAGGGGCTGGGTCCACGAGAACTCTGGGGGTCGACGCTGTGAAGAAGTCATGCCGCCTGGGGTCTGGGTCGTCTTTGATTCGAAGAGGTGGGAAACGGCACAAACACAAGAACGTCGGGAGCTCCGCGCGGATCTCTTGGACCTGGGCTGGGGCCCACCCCTCCCTGGCGCGCGCCAGGGGGGGGGGGGGGCTCCAGCGCCGACCCGAGAAGTCCGCGCGGAGCTCCGAAGGTCTGTGCCCATGCCGTACCCGCTCCTCGATCCGTGGCGCCCCCGTACCGATCGGGGGCCTGTCGCCGCGCTACTGGCGCCGCATCGCCGGTTCAAGGTTCATGATGCGCCAACCTTCGACGAGCGCGTTCCACTAGTCGCAAAGTAACTACTCCATGGCCTGGATCCCTCGCGGGGCATCGACGACAAATCATATTGAAGCAGGCGGGTGTTGTTCGGTCGCTTGCGAGTAGGCGCTTTGCGAGTAGTGGAGTGCGCTCGGCGAAACCTACTCTAGCCTGGATCACCAGAAATACTTTCGAGCACCAGGAGAATTCCGAATCTTGAGGGTTTTCACGCGTCGGCCCTGGAAGGCGATGCTCGTTCGACGCCGTTTCGACAATCGTCTGGGTGCTCGAAACCACTGGGATGTGGTCCTCAAGTACGATGGGGGCAGCGTAGTTCAAGGTCGATGTCTCCCGTGCCCCCCCGCTGACGTTGCCCCTCCAGGTCGGCCCCACCCACGACGACCAGCCCGTCTTCACGTGGGCGGGGGAGTGGGCCGCCACGCCGCACGACGGGCACCCCGAGGCGGAAGTCGGGCCTGTCCCTCTACAGGAGGAAAAGTTTAAACATGGTCAAAACATTGTCTGGGGACGATTTTTGTTTGAGCATTTGTTGGTTGCTGTTTGAAGTTTGTTGGTTCGTCCAAAATCCGCCTGTTGGAGAACATGCCCGAGGCGTTCAACTTCACCTGGGCGTCCGCGGACTTCTCGCGCCTGGACCGCCCAGCGGAGGAGGGTGGCGAGCCCGCGGCCCAGGCGTTCACGGGCCCCCACCTGCCATCCCAGCGTGCACCAGCCGTGACCTCAGAGCAGATAAAAGGTACCCATACCTCTACCCTTCGCTCGTGTTCCCCCTTTATGGGCCTCCTGGGCGGCCCTCATTGCCACCGCTGGATTCGCTTCGAAAGCCTGGTGAGAACGTACCCCGAGAGGGTCCGGGAAGTAGCAGTAGCGGTACCTCCTGTTCTCCCCATGACCATGGGGCCTTTGGGCCCAGGATCGGTGGATCGAGGTTGGCACCAACACCAGTATCTGCGGTTGCCTCCGCCGAGGGAAGATGATCTTGCTCTCGGCGATGGTGGTAACATTCGTGCTTACTAGGTGGCCAGCACTAAAAAATCCAGCAACATCTTCTCCGATTGCCGGGCCCCCAAGGATGTTCAGGAAAAGTTAAAGCAGACGATGTCGGAGGTACGCGCGGGGTTCTTGGGTCGGCGCTGGACCCCGCTGGCGGCGCATCCCGCGCCGCCCCTGGTGCGCTGCGCGCGCCAGGGAGGGGGTTCCCGCGGAGATCTAACAAGCCCGCGCGGGCCTCCGAACGCTTCTGCTCGTGCCGTGTTTCCCCAAGCAGTGCTTGCACGTAGCGGTTCTCGTTTGTCGTTGCAGAGCTGGGCCTGTCGGTCGGTTTGACCGCTATGTTGCCGCCGTCGCCGCCCCGTCGCCGCGTCGTTGCCGCGCGTCGTTTGGGCCTGCCTGTTGGTTGCCGCGCTTGTTGCCGCCGTCGCCGCCCCGTCGCCTCCCCCCATAGATTGCACAACATAGCGTCCACAGTATAGATTCCACCACATAGGTTGTGCACCACATAGATCGCAGTACATCGAATGCACCACATGGGTTGCAGATCAGACGTTGCAAAACCTAGATGGTGTTGAGCCACATGCATTGCTCCAAAGATATTCGACCTCGTTTATTAGTTCGAGCTCCTGGTCATTCCGACCTCCTGGCAGCCTTTTGGGGGCTTAAGACGGGTGTTTGCGCCCACCCGCTCGCGCGCGGGCGCGCGGGCGTGCGATTGGCGCTGCGCGGGGGAGGCCAGCCCGAGTGCGGCTCGGAGGGGCCCAGGCAGAGATGCCTCCCCCCGCCGCGATGCGGCGCCCCGCCTCGCGGCCCTCGGCGCCCGTGGCTAGGCGGCCCGCTGGCACGGCGCATGTCGGGCCAAGGAGTGCGGCACGGCGCTTCAAGGGCCGGGTCCGCGCCGCGCGAGCCAACCGCGGGCCGCCTCACGCGGGCGGCGCAGGGGGCCCCCGCGGACGTTCCAGCACCGTGCCGCGCCCCGCGAGTGGCGCCCGCACTCGCGGAAGCGGCAGCGGCGGCGGCGCGGCCGCGAGCGGCGGCGGCGTGCCGCGCGGGCGCTCAGCCCCGCGAGGCGGAGACCTTCGCGAGGCGGCGAGGAGGTCCGCCGCGGTGCCCGAGGCAGGCAGCGGCGAGGCTTTCGACGTGGAAGACGAGTGGCTCGAGCCCGCGGTCACGCGAGGCGTGGAGCGCAGGGCGTCGGAGTGGCGCTGCAGTGCCTACCCAACGCCCGCGAAGTTCGGGCCCAGGCGAGGGGAGGCGCCGATCGTCGACGTCGAGCTCGACGGCCTCGTCATCTTCAATGTGCTGGGGCCCGCGACGGACGCCGACGGCCGCAGGGGCAAGTACGGCCGTGCGGGCTTCGACGGGATGTTCGAGGTCGTGCACCTTGGGGCGGAGCTCGAGGCGGAGCGTATCCGGATAGGTGTCGCCTTCGGTGACCCCGCCGAGGTGCCGCTCATGCACTTTTGCCCCGCTGGCACGGACCATAGCGAGTGCCAAAACGGGCAGGAGGGCTCGGGCTCGAAGTCCTACGACGCGGCGATCATCCACGTCGGGCGCTGGAGGTGCTCGAAGTTGCCGTTCTTGGGCTACGCGGGGAAGGATACCTCTCGTGCTAAGGTGGACAAGGCCATCCACACCGCACGGGCGAAGGCGAAGGCAAAGCAACGTCCCTCGGGTGCGACGAAGCCCAGGACGCCCCCGATCCCCGTGGAGGATGACGAGGAGGCGGAGGACGAGGAGGCACCGCCAGAGCGGGAGGGCCCAGGGGGCGGCGCGAGCGCGCGTGCCTCTGCGGTCGCTGGGCGCGAGCACGGCCTCAGGGAGAAGCTCGAGAGCCTTCGCGATCGGGTGGCGGACAGGAGGCTAGGTCTGCAGCCCACCGCGAAGCGCAAGAGTGCCCGATCCGTCGTCCGCCTCCGCTCCAGCAGCTCACGGGCCCGTGAGGCCGAGGACGACGAGGGCGCGGAGGAGGCCGAGGAGCTCGAGGAACCCTCTGCGAGGCGTGGCCGCTCGAGCAGGCGCTCGGACCGCAGGGGAGAGGGCGCGCAGTCGCCCCAGGACCGCATCCTGTCGAAGGCATCGGTCCAGGGCGGCGCAGGGTCGCAGCCCAGGCACGGGTCGCGGTCGGGGGGCGGGAGCTGCGGTCGCTCCCACCGCTCTCGATCCCGCCGCAAGGCGAGCAGCGACAGCTCGGGCTCTCGTTCCTCCAGTGATTCACGGGGCCATTTTCCCGACGTCCGACTCTCGGCACGTGACAGGACTAAGCGTGCTGTGGAGAGGAAGCCGGGCGAGATCACGCAGCGTGCTTTGGACAAGATGAGGTCGTACCTTGGCGCTCACGGCCATGACTCGGGCGACCCGACGTGTCCCGTGATGACCACGTGCTCCGCGAGCGCCTTCCTGCCGAGTTGCCAGGGCAAGCTGAGTGCCCGCGACGAGAAGGAGATGCGGATGCTGCCGGAGGCCGTGGACTCGATCCTCCTGCCCGACTTGAGCCGCGCCACCGACTTGTTGATTCAGCAGTTCAAGGCGGCAGAGCAGCGCCGCGCCGACGAGGGCTCGTGGCGGACGGCCAGGCACCTCGGCGTCGCGGGGGACAGCAAGGCGTCGGCCATGGAGGCCACGGAGCGCCAGGGCATCCTCAAGGACGAGAAGTCTGACTTGAAGTACGCGAAGCCCCAGTCCGATGTGCAAGGCCGCAAGTCCGCCATGCATTGACAAACCCCCGCGGGGGGCGCGCGGGAGGCGTCGCCACCCCCGCGGGGTCCGGGCCCGGGGAGGCCATCGCTGTCCCCTGGGCCATTCGCGGCCGCGGGCTCGCGAGAGCGCGGTCCAGCGGTGCTTCGGGGCGCTTCCGAGGTGGGCGCCTCCTCTCCGCCCCGTGGCGGAGGCGACCGAGCCCGCTTCTCGAGGGGCCCACCTCAGCGGGCGACCTGTAATCCTGCCAGCCCCGCGGCCAGCCTGCGCCCCGGAGACGGGCGGGGGGACCTGCCGCCCGACGAAGAAGGTCGAGGTCGCGGCGGGCCCAAGCCACGCTCACCCAGCAGATCCCCGCCGTGGAAGGGCAAAGGAAAGAGCCGGGGCAAGCGCAGGGGCGGCGGCAAGGGCAAGGGCTCCAAGACCGACCAGCCGAAGCCAGGGACTCCAGCTTTCTTCGTCAAGATGCGGCAGGCTGCCAAGGCCAAGCAGCAGGCTGCCCGCGGCGGCAGCCCTGCCAGGGGCGCCCGCTGACCTCGCCCGTCCGTGGGCGATAGACCCCCCCGCGGCGCGGGCCCCAGCGCCGCGGGGGGGGAGTCCCTGCCTGAGAGGCAGGAGGCAGTCCGGGGGCGACCAGCCACTTCCCAACGGAGGCGGAGTGCAGGGCCTACATGGCACAACATCCGTTGGAAAGGCTGAGGCAGATCATCCAGCCCGACGCCATCAAGGGTTCCGATCTCGCCGTGTTCGGAGAGTTGCATTACTCCGCGCGCGCCTCCCTGCCAAGCTGCCAAGGGTCGATAGCAGCGCTGCGGCGGCACCAAACGGGGGCTCTAGCGGCAAGGGCTGCGGTCGGAGAGACATCTTGCCGCCCCCTGTGGGGGGGGGGCGCGGGTTCGAGCATCTGCGCCGACGGACGCGGACCTATCGGGACCTTGCTGAGAATGGCGACTGGGCTGGCCGTCGTCGCGCTCATCCCGAGCCCCCTGGCCTGGAGGCGTGGCTGGAGTGCTGCGTCGTGGCGCTCAACGCCACGTGGCTTGAGGGCGACGCGTGCTGGCCACAGCTGTCGGCGCTCGGTAAGGGGCGGCACGTCGCTGCGGGTCGGGCGCGCGCGTTCTGGACTCTGGGGCGGCGCGCGGAGGCCTTCCCGGGGCTGCAGCCTGAGCCGCTGCCGAGCGAGCCAGCGTCGACCTTTTTGGCGTCGCGCAGCATCAGCTATACCGGGGAGGCGGTCCGCCGAGCCGAGGGGCTGAGCTGGGCCCGTGTCCTGCCTGGGCTGCCGCCCAAGGATCGGTGCGCGACGCTGCGGGTCGTGGGCCTCCGCGGCGAGCGCATGGCCTGCCGGTTTAACGATCCGCTCTCGACGCTGGCGCCGCTGGACACGGCGCCAATCCGCCCGAAGCCTGGGCGCGCCATGCGCGAGCAGGAGTCGCCGCTTCCTCTGGCGCGCCGGCTTTTGGAGCGAGGGCCGGGCATTCCCCTTGGGAGGCAGACCTCTTGAAGATCCAGGGCAAGCCTCTGCTCAATGGGCTGTTCGGCGCGCCCAATAGCCAGGTGGCCCCTGAGGACCCCGAAGGGAGGGAGGTGCTGAGGCCCATCATGAACCTCACCGCGACGAACGATCCCTCGACTTTGGAGGAGATGTTGGCGCCCTGCCATACTTCGCGCAGTGGAGGTCCATCGTGCTGGGGCCCGACGAGGAGCTCGCGTGGTCGTTCGACGACCTCAAAGGGGCCTTCTACCTCTTCAGGCTGCCCGATGCTCGCCGCTGTTTGCGTTCGACGCGGTTTTCGGCGCGGCGAGCCTTGGCTTGGGGGCGCCGTTCGGGGGCCAGGTCTACTTGAACGCTGTCACCATGCCGATGGGGTACAAGGGCGCGATGGGTCTGGTGCAGCATGTGCACGGGCGCATGCTGCCCGAGGCCGAGCTGGGACCCCCGCCGACTTTAAGGGTAGCTCTTTGGGAGATGTTATAGTATCGGGAGTATAGCTCGCGCGCCGTTGCCTTTGGCTCAAGGCACGCGCGCCCTATTTGCCCGGACACTTACTTTAGTGTTCGCTATGTGCTGGAAAGACCGATACATCGATCTTACATATCCTATCATACCCATCCACTCCCCATATCGTATTCCTTCGACATGGAATTGGATGCAATGTGAGCTCATCCGCCTCCCATGGAGACGGATGCTATTTGACCTACCAGGCTCACTTTCGACTTGGTAGCGGAGCTGGCCGCACTCTCGTGCGGTCAGCTCTTGCTCTTCTCATCCTCATACTCTTCGGCACGATCCTCGTGAGCACCTACCACCCTGCGCTATCACTCCCAGTACGTTTACGAGGATATATCCAAGAGCAAGAAGCAACACGAGAGGTACGACGTCTAGACAACAACATCGGTACCATATACGTTTCATCATTGCGCCACTACCAACCGCTCGGCAACGAGCCAAAAGCGCAATACCTGAAGCATGGGCGGAGAGATCCGCCAGATAGAGCGCCTCGACGACTCGACAAGGCGTTGCCCCAGCGCGTCAACGCGCCTAATAACCACCCCTATCTACACAGCCTTGGGCTGGTTATCTTTGCCATCATATGGTTCACGCTGGGGGCAGCAATCGGACACATGCGCCGCGGAGAAAACAGCACCGATGGGCAAACACATGGCCCATTCTGGGACCCTCAAGGCAACGTACCTTTCCGTGAGTACGTTTACGAGTTCAACGCGTGGCTCAACGTCACAAGCGGACGCATGGCGCCACAGGCCCAAGCGGCCGCCATATAACGCCGCCTGGGTGGCCTAGCGAGGACACTCGCCATGAGGGTACCACTTGACATTATAAACTATGGTGCTGACATCGATGGGGTCCACGCCGACCCAGTGACCTACATCATGTTTCTCCGAAGCATGAAATTCGAGCGCCTGGAAGATGAGCGCCAGCTCACTTCCGGCACACAGCTCATCGACTTCCATGTGCCTCACGGAGAACGAATCGATGTCACTCTAACCCGATTCGAAATGGCCCGACTTGAGGCACAGTCGGTGGGATTAGACCTTCCCAACTTCCAGTTACTAACCACGATCCTGTTCCGCGCCTTAGGCGTCGGCAACCAGCGAGCCATGCAACTCGCTACAGCCACTCAATCATCAAATGCCCTGAACTCAACAACAGTATGATGAGTTGCTGGAGAGGATGCGTTCGATAGGCCACCTATCAGAACGGTCTCCTGGCAATATAGGATCTGTGTTTGGAAGGGGGAGGGGATCTGGTAGTGGAAATTTCTACACTACCTTAACCACCGAAGCCCAGCCTGGAAACGGGCCCTCAATCATATGGGCCGATGATCCCGGAGAATCTACTGCTTTATTAGCAGGGGATCGACCACAACCAAGCTGGGCAACCAGCCCTCCTTCCAGAGAACCTCAACCACACCGTTCTCTGTGGGGTGAATCAAACCCCCTTACCGACGGTGTGTCCACCTACTTGGGAGACGATGATTTCGACTCCGGCACCGACACTGATACTGCATCATCCGACGGTGTTGAAGCTTTAGATTGGTCAGATATTATGAATATGGAAACTGACAATCAGCGCGCTGAACACTTATTTTGGTTATTACAACAGGCTAAACGGAGGTGGAGGAGGTTCACACGAAAACCAGTGCGACGTGTTAGGAGGAGGATACGGAGGAGTTTCAAAGGAAAAGGTAAAGGCAAGCGGGGTCGTCGGAGGTTGAACGGACGAGGCATCGCGGCATTCCTCCAGAGGCTCTCAGATGAACAGTATGATGAGATATTCTTCGGGGGAAAGGGCCGTGGCAAAGGCCGTAGAGAGACCTCAGGAAAAGGCAAAGGTCGGCGGGGAAACCCGCGAGGTAGAGACGGCCAGGTTCTAAGGTGCCATGAGTGCGATAGTACCGACCATCTTGTGAGAGATTGTCCAGCGAAGGGAAATGGTAAGGGCAGATCGACCGAAGTCCATTTTGGCTCGAACCATTCATCGAATATCTGAGCCTCCAGGATTTTGAGGCCATGGAACAGATATTTTACACTTGGGTCAGTTGCATGGACAACGTCGACGAGCTCGAGGCGTATGGTCATGGATTGTACGCGTACTACCTCGAGTACGTCCGCACATCATGGCCTACGAAAGCAGTGACGAGGACATCACTGTTGAGGCCTCGCCTTCAGAGGTTGAGCGCAACCTCCAACCTCCACCCGAACTCCCGCCTGGAAACAGGCCAATCTATCCCCGAAATAATGATGAATTTATCGAAATGGAGTCTCAAGCGTTCGTTCAAGCTTTCATTACAGGCGTGCCAGGGGAACCATTTGTACCCCCTGGTTCGCTTGCCCCAGGCGAGTACGGACCACGCACACTACTGCAAACCCTCATGAGGATGCACGAGGTACTGACCATCGCATATCCCGAGAGTCAAGAAAGCATCGAAGCTGGCATCATGATGCTGCAGGACACCGACGCCTGCGACGACTCGGAGTTAGTGTTGGCAGCTTTGACCCTTATTGACAGTGTGCATCCTGCGGACGTGCAGAGACATGTGTGGTACTCCAGAGGGAGATGGCGCGAGGCTCTTGAAAGGGCCATTGCCATGCGCGGCCAGGCTCTTCCTCCGCCAGGATGGGGTCTCCAGGCGGCAGGACTATGGCCAAATCATACTGCCATGCGCAACATTGCTGGGCAGCCTGTGCTCGGCAACGAGCCTGAGCCGACAACCGTGCCGCCTACTCCGGGACAGCCGAGCGACGCACAGACGCCGGCTACGCAGGGAAACCTGCCTGTCCCGGCTTCGCCAATGGCCATCATCATTGGCCATTCTACATCAGAAGAAGAAGAGGGCGATGGTTGCGGGCTATGCGAGGATGAAGCCACAATCCTTATGATGGAGGTCACCGGTGAGGTAGAGGTGGACTTTGATCCTGACGAGCCTGATGCGCCATCACCATCGGCACAAGCGCCATTTGCGCCAGGCTCCAGCCAGCAGGGAAACCCGCCTTTACTAGCCGATCCACTTGGGATCGCACAGGAGCCTCCGCCGGCGCCTCCGCCGGCTTCTACTCAGGCTGCTTCGGCAGCCTCTTCTGATGAAAATGCTGGAAGGTCTCGTTCCCATCCGCGCGTCCGAGGAGAGCCACATCCACAGGCTCGGCTGCCTCGTGAGTATAGGCAGGCTGGCCCAAAGGAACACGCTCTCAGGCGAGGAGGCGAACTACTGCCGTACAATGATCCAAGACGCCGTAAAGGGGAACACTCGGCCTTCGGCAAGGGCAACCCTGCCTATAGGGACGCTCAGGGTAAGGCCATCCGCGGAGGCTATCAACTTGCAACAAACATCCGCCGCCCTGAAATTGAAGAAGTGCGGACACAGCTGCGAAACGTTATCGCGGCTCGCAAGTTGCATAGGCCTCAAGCAGCTTGCGGACCTTGTTCCGAGCCGTTCCAGAACCACAGGCCGGGATGCCCCGTAGGAAATAATGAAGGTCTGAGCCCAAACAGGGGTAAAACCCCTCATAAGGAGGGCGCCCATCCGCCACTGATCCCGATGACGCAGGACGAGATCGCAGAAGTTAACCGTCGTCTCGGGATCATGGGTCACATGGGGCCGAAAGACGAAGAGGATAAGCCTCCTCCGGCTCCAAGGGGACTGGTGCCCATGACCCAGGAAGAAAAAGACGCGCTCTTTAGTCTTCCTGGAATGCGAGGAAACTCGCCCGGCGTCTCCAGCCAATCCCAACAGCCAGAACCAGCAACCAAGGATGAACAGAAGGCCCAGCGAGTTGCGGCGGATGAGGAACGTATGCGGATAGCAGAAGAACGCACACGCGAGGCAACTCGCCAAATGCTGATGGACTCCAAAAAGATTTACATGAAAGGGGCTAAGAAGCCCCCGCTCCCACTACAATCGAAGGCTAAGAGTGAAACTCCAGCACCGAGGTCGTCTTCGGAAGTGAGACCGAAAGCACGCTCTGAGGATCCTGGGCCAGATGTGCAGATGGAGGCGCCTCGCTCTGAAACGCCGAGATCGCCGATTGGCGCAACTCCAGCACAAGGATCTGAGCCCAAGCAGCTACCTCAGGACCCTGTGGAGGAACGGAGACGCCCGCCTAGTCGCAGCAGTTCCATTGCCAAGAAGGCGACGGCTTTCGAGCGCACAGGCTATGCCCCTGCGCCAGCTTCGCCTGTGGTTGCCCGTTCCAAAAGGTCCGACGAAGGTGCTCTGTCTAGGGGTACCTGGGTGCCGACGATTAGGGGTAGCGCCAGTCGCGGATCACCGCGGGGAAACCCGCCAGGCGCTGCTGCTGCAGCTTCCTCCTCTTCAGGAGCCGCAGCCTCTTCAGCGACAGAGGCTCCTGTGCGGGGAAACCCGCCCGTGGATCAGCTGCACCACCCAGGAGACACGTCCTTCACCAGTGGGGCTCCGAGTGTGATCAGGGATAGACTTGCTCTGCGGAAGCAACCACCGATACGCTCGGTGGATGAGGAATTCATGCGAAGATGCAGGCAAGATAACATTATCCCGAGATCCAATCACACCTTCAAGCAACTGAGCAAAGCTTTCAGTAGGATATGCAGACATGCGCCGGACAGAGCACATGATCCTGTGTGGGATCTGGCTACATTCGATGACCATGATGGCTGGATTAACCTCGTAAGCTCGTGAATAAGTATCCTTGGAAAACCGGGCGATCGAGGCATGATGGGTACAATCCCAGACATGGCGAGGCCAAGGTCATTACCGCGAACCTATATGGTCGATCGGTGGACCAGTTGGCGGCCATCATGATGGAAGTGGTTCATGTCCGCGAATCAGACGGAGAAGAAAAACAACGCCTTCAGTTCAAGGTGTTAGTGCGGGACTCCGGCGAGCCCGAGATCTTCATCCGCGCCTCTCAGGGGCATTCGTGGACATTGAAAGCTCCATGGTCGCTGTACAATTATATTGTACTGTGCGACCAACCTGCCGGGAGACCGGCCCCGTACCCCGAGGTCGCCATGCATGGCACTCGGTGGAATGCCTTCGAAGGCATTATGTGGCACGGCCTGTCCTGTAGACCCGAGCACAGCACGAAGAAACGGGGGACAGGCCGGTCGCACATCCACTTCGTGCCGACGGTCCACCGTCGCGTCGTGAACAGTGGGCGCGACCCAGAATCTGACATCATCATCTTCGTAGATTGGCGCAAGGCCATGCAAGATGGTATAAAGTGCTGTTGGTCTGATAACGGAGTCCTCTTGTCCGAGGGAAATAAAGGTATCATCGAACCTTACTACATTTCCCATGTAGAGGACCTTGCCACGGGGAAGCACTGGCGCAATCCAGAGTACCTGGGGGATCGCCGGGTGCGTGTCCCCCCCGCCGTGCTTTCGAACCCTGGCAGGTGGGCTGACGTTGGCAGTACCAGCGTCAAATACCAGTGGTCCCGCGACCAAGAGGGCGTCGACCCTCCCATGGTCTACCTCCACAGGGAGGTTGGGGACCACTACAGTCCTGCCACGCTGGGAAACCAGCCTGAGGTCCATCAGATCTTCATGATCACCGAGAGTGAGGCCGGGAGCGCGGCTCCAAGCCGCGCCCCAAGCCAAGGGCCTAGCGCCATATCTTGGCAGGCCATCAGCACCTCGGACCTGGGCCAGATAGCGGCCGCTCTGAACCATGAACAGGTGGAGCAATTGGCGGACAGGTTATACCAACAAGACCCCTGGGCCGCTGGCCAGGGAGCAATGTCCGCCATGGCGACGCGAAATCGTCAGGCCATGCAGGGAAACCTGCCTATACATGGACTCAGAAATGAGAGGCCTGAGCCGCAGGGAGACCCGCAGACGTTCGGTCACATCTTTGGAGAGCCTGCTCGATTCGAGCAGATGCATGGTAGCCCCTCGCCAAGTATGCACACACCGAGGGGCATGACCCCAATGGCGACGCCACCTGCACAGTCTCCGTTCGGGACTCCTGGTCGCCCTGCCACGAGTGGCACCCTCATGGAGAGGATCGCAGCGGCTAGGGCTGAGCATGGCACAGCTCTCCTGAACACGATGCCGCCTGGCACTCCAACGAGTCAGCAGGGAAACCTGCCCGGCACCCCAGGCCATTCAGGACCGTTTGCTAGTCATACCTCTGTCGCTGGTGTGCCTGAAGACTACCGTGCAAGGGTGGCAGCCGCTGTGCAGCAGGTGCAGAGCCATAATCTGCCTCACCCAAGTGGTCAGAGATGGAGGCCGGCCTGGTCCTGGGAGCCTGAGGGCCTCAATCCAAGGGATCCTGCTCGGCAACGAGCCTTCATCCCAGCCTTCTATGCTCACCCGAGCATGGCCCAGGGCCAGAGGCCACCGCCAGCACACATGGATCCGCCACTGTACCCTGATGGGTCTAGAGTCCCGAACAAGTTTGTTCGTGAAATGGCGGATCAATTCCACAGCCTCACTAACGCGCGCTGTAGTGATCAGCCCATGTATCCGCACATGGCCTTTATGCCTGCGCCGACGACGCCAGATGTGGCTGTCCAACCCACTGCCCATTCGATATCGTCTGGCAGTAGAGGTGTGCCTGATTATATCAGGCAGACATACCACACTCAACAGGCATGCTTTAGGCGCAGACAGGCCGTGCAGAACGCGCGTGATCATTCGCGTGCAGCCGCGCTTGAGGTTGCGAGGAACAGAGGCTCACCCTTGCGATCAAACTCGCCTGCTGTGACGCCTACAGCCTCCGTGCCAGCAGCCCCTCCAGCCGTGGCTGCCGGAGCGCCGGAGGTGCTGGATCCATCAGGGGATCCCCCAGCAGCCTTCATGCCCTCCGAGACGGTCTTGGAGAGACAGCGGCGGGTATATCCCAGAGCAGCAGATGTGGAAGTTTTCACTGGGATGGAAGATACCTGCGCGGTATGCCTCGAAGAATTTCAGCCCAGGGAAAGTGTTTACCGTTTGAGGTGTAATCACTTATTCCATGAGGGGTGCTGGAATTCAAATGCGGTGGGCCATGTCGCAAATCAGCGCGAGGGAGATCCTCAGCAGCCACCATGTGCTATCTGCCGAGCACCTGGCATCATAGCGTCATCATTCCCGTGGACCGGCTCCTTCATTCAGACTCCTGAGCAAGCAGCGAGAGAGCTGCGGGAGTTGAGGAGCATGGTGGAGGAGATGACAGCCAGGATGCTAGATAGGCAGACAGCTCAGCCCCAGCAGCAGGGAAACCTGCCAGAGGAGGTGAGGCCGCCGATGGAGACGGGATACTTCGATCAGCTTATCCCGATGACGGCGCCTCAGCAGGGAAACCTGCCTAACACTCCTCAGATGTCTCCCCAGAGTGGGGGCGGGGCAGAGATGGCACTGGACCCTGATCAGTTGCGTGAGTTGCGCGTTCGGCATTTCCAGAATCAAATGGATAATGCGCACACAACTTTTATGCTGGACGCCGACAACCCTGAGACTGATGGTGCGTCGTTTGACCTCCCAGATTCCTCAGTGGCAACAGCAGCAACAGCAGCTAGGGCCGTTGACATCACAGCGACGAACGAGGAGTTCGAGGAGTGGCTGCAGTATAGGGATCACCTCACGAATGAGGGGTTGCAGGATATCGCCCTTCACTCGTATTCTGACGCTGACGAGACGCACGACCCGCGAGCAGTATAAGAGCATACGTGATGAGTATGCCAACTGGCGGGAGGAGCGTGGCGATCATGTCCAGCACGTGTCGTACTTCCAGTACATCGACCTGGTACGTATGGCCGAAGGCAGGCCGCATGCCAGCGTCATGCGGAGTAACCCGCCAGGGAGTACAACTGACCTGCGGGGAAACCCGCCAAACAGCACAGCCGACACTTCAGAAACGGTGCACATCAAGCAGCCGAGTAAGACGTTCTTGGACGATGGGGGAAACTCTATCCTCATCGATGTAGGCTCGAAGATCAACATCATGGGTGAAAGCACGAGCCGCAAGTTCGTCCAGGTTGCTGAGGCACACGGCCGTACTTGTACGTTCGAGCCCCGCTCTCGTCTGAACATCAACGGGGTGGGAGAAGGGTCGGCCCCAGCGGATACCGTAGGCACATTCAGCATTGCCTGCGAGTACCAGGGGTCGACCCAGCTCGATTCGTACAAGACGAACATTGTGTCAGGCTGTGGCAAAGACCTGCCGGCCATCCTAGGCCTCGGTAGTATGCAGGACAAACGCACGATCATTGTGCTTGAACGAGGCCAGGAGAAGCTGATATTCCCTGGGAAGGGGGAGGTCAAAATGGAGCTCCCCGAGGGCTCCAAGATCATGCCGACGACGAAGTTGCCGTCAGGGCATCTGTCGATCAGGTGTGATCGTTTTGGAGCTGCGGGGCAACCCGCCTCGAGCTCAAGCAGCACGTCATTCCAGACGGTGCTGACGGGCGAGCCGACCCCGACGCAGGAGCGCGAGCAATTGCAGGGAAACCTGCCTCAGGGGTTGATGGAGACGCTCGCCAAGGCCACTATGCGAGGCGACAGCATCGACGATCTTGAAACGTTCGATTGCTTCGTTGCCAGGACACTGCCCAAGCATGGTGGAAGTGTACCCATGGACGCTGCACGGTCCCGCCGGAAGATAGTGATGGGGTACACTAACCATGAGCTGCAGACAGTCAGCGACGCGAGGTCCAAAGGCGTGCTGAAACAGCTGATGGATAATCCATCCATGCTGACAGCATTTGCGGAGCAATCCGCCTCTGAGGCCACGGCGCGCTGCAGTGCTGAGCTCCAGCATCTGAGGGAAGCCCAGATGCTGGCAGACATTGCAGGCACATCTTCTTTATCTTGAAGATGGCAGGGCGACGTCGCCCCCTCGTCGTCTTGCCCGTTGGCCGAAAAGCCGGGGGGTAACAAGGACAGCGGGGTAACCTGCCTTAGTAAGAGGGCTTTTGTCATTGAAGATACGAGAGAGGCTTGCGCCGACCTCCGCACCCGAGGTTATATCTGTGATCGTATTTCCCACAATGAGCTTATGACGAGCGTGGGCACAGATTACCTGGGTGCGGTGATCAGTGGAGATTACACTCTCATATGGATTAGTACCCCGGGTGACTGGTATGTACGAACTCCAGGAAAGAGAGTGGCCCCACATTGGTCACGTATCCAGAACCTATTGATAAAAGCTTGGAAACCCCGCATGAAAATAATGATATTCGGTCCTCCAGGATATGTTTGGAAGTTATCTCCAGTACGTGATACCCTGGAAGATCTCAAGTTGTCAGTGATACGGATGCGTTTGTGTCATTTCGGTATTCGGTTCAATATGCGAGACAGTACACCGAGTGGTACTTATATGCAGGTAGCGACATCAATACCGCTTAGCTCGAAACTGTGGGCACGTACATGCAAACAGGCGATACCACAACATGTGTTGGATTGGTATGGTCATACGGTACGGCATGCTGAATGGCGAGCTCAGACACGTACTATACGCATCCGTCATCTGAACGACAAAATCCTGGGAAGCACCACCACGCACGGAAACGTGCCTATATATCTGAACACCTATACACGCACGGACCATAACATCCATCACTACGTGACGACCAACAAGGGAGGACCGAAATGGTCTGATGTTATCCGACGTGTAACTATTAACCTGGATACCAATGCGGTTATTCAGGATATCTCAGTCGCCGATCAACCAACAGGGTATGATTGGCATGCACCACTACCTGCAGGGGTTGCCAACATCAGCACTCGGTTGCATTGGCAACCCGAGGAACCGGTCTTGCTCGGAAGCGAGCCGACTCAATCACCACAGAAACCTCGACGCGTCATCATAGATGACTGTTCTCTCCCCCTCCCGACTCTGGCGATTGACGCATGTACCCACTCAACCGCGACAATGGGCACACAGACCGGCGAACAAAACGAGCAAGTCTTACCTACAGAATCGCGTATCAAGCAGAAGGAAAGGCTCAAAGCCGAAAAGGAAGCAGGCATCAAGCCTCGTCGCATGAAAAAGCACGTTGAAGACGGAAGCGACGATTGCGGCGACGTCTTGTCAGGACTCGGACAGGATCTTATGGCGACCTGGAGTACTGATGTCCCTACTGAGCTGATAAGCTCCGATGAGGACGATGACCTGTTCCTTGCCCTCCCCACATCTATGCCCGACACACACGCTGACATATACAGCATAGTTGCTACACTATGCTATGGTCATAATATCTGCGTGGATATATTGGAGCTTTGTGGCGGCGAGGGTGGCATTTCGGAGCTTGCCTTCTCAAGGGGGCTCTCCTCAGGAGGCAACCTAGACAAGACCACATATGTCGACCTGGGGGGCCCCTCGGTGCAGCGGGTTGTAGATCATTACTTCGCTATATGCTACGTGCGAGTTGCCATGCTACAACCCAGTTGCCGCACCACAGGACCACCATCCTACTACAACTACAAAGTCAATCACAACACTTGGGAACAGCACCACACATAAGATTTACCACACATAACTTATTGTGGTAAAATTGCTGTTACTCAAGATGATGCACGGAGGTGGTTTATACGCGAACAACGTACAGGAACATGGGTGGATGATATTTCCCCATGGAAGAAACTTGCCAACCGACCACACAGTACAACAGTACGCATTGATCAGTGTGCGACGGGACTCAAAGATACGGCTGGTGATTACATTAAAAAGCCGACAAATATCACCAGCAACGACGAGACGATTCTTAAACCCTTTGAGCGACTCAAATGCAACGGTCAGCACGTGCATGCACAACCGTGCAACAGAGAGCTTCCACTGGCACAAAAATACACTCGACGATTGCAGTCTGCCTTTGGGGAAGCCGTCTATTTGGCGAAAGCCATTGGCACTACGCGCGGAAACGCGCCTACAAGTACTGCACATGCTTACCCTGCTGACCTTCCTGATCAAGCCGAAACAGGCGAAGGTATGAGACGCATCGGTGATCGTATCATCCCACAGGAGGCTACATGCCCGGCATGCATCGACAACGTCCGAAAGGACAGTCCCAGCCACAACAGAGACCCTACGCAGTGTAAGTATCATGACTCCATCTCTGTATTTTGGCCATGTCCCGCATGCCAGAGGGATCTTACGAGAAGCAAAGGTGTTAAGAACCACCTCGATACCGAACCTGGTAAATGTCGTTTTGCTGAACCATTCAAACTTCCAGATGACCACGACCCTGAAGGTAAGACCGTGCCAGTTCGGTGGAAACCCTTACCTAAACCTGGCGAGGGCCAAGCTTCAGCGTCAGGTGGCCGCCAAGGCGCACACGCCAGGCCACCGCGACCACGATCCTTCGGGAACGTTGATCCGACATCTGGTGCCAGCAGTTACGACATGCTACGAGACGCCCCCGAGCGTGGAAACACGCCTTCTGCGTCCTCTAGCGAACCGCCACAGGTAGCGGCCCGTCGTGGCCGCCTACAAGGCGCACCACCACCACCAGATGCAGTTGACGAAGGAGACCGACTGCGGATAGCTACAAGGAACCCTCTTGCCTCCACCGGCTCGGGGGCTCCACGACTACCCGACTGGACGAGATTTGATATCCAACGCAGTCTGCAAAATCTCCGTAGTCATGAACCTCACGTCGTTAAACAGGAACTCCGTAAACTGCACCCACGGTGGTATCATGCGAAGGAACCCAAGACGAGGCTAATCCTAGACAAAGTGGGACTGGACAGCGTTCGACTGAATATGATCAAAGAAGTTTGCGATACCTGTCGGGAATGCAGAGCATGGGAACGTCCAGGAAACTCCACATTACCTTCGGTGAGCCTTCCTGGCAATTGACTCGATGAAGACGAAATGGATCTCATGTTTTACAAGAAACGAACCATATTTCACATTATGGATCGTTGTATTCGCCTGGCAGCAGGCCAAGAAATCTCAGACAGAGAACGTGATGCTATACCTGACGCTTACCACTACTGCTGGATTGCCTATCATGGACCCTTCAAAGTCTTATACTCAGTCGGAGAAGGCGCCCTGGACAATGATGCCGCTAAGGCCATGATGGCTAATTATTCACTGCGTGGAGCTCCCCATATGTGCATCTACTCGCATGGACCTGTCCGCCGTGAATGTCTAGGCGCAAGAGCTTTCGAATATTAACGGGCTTCAGTTGTGACGGTCTGGACATCAATCTAACTGCGAATGAATTGGAGTGTGAATGAGCCTCAGTAGTACGAGCGCGTCTCTGTGCATGAGCCTGGGGCCTCCTGGGGCCTCCTGAAACCTACTGGGGCTTCCTGGGGTCTCCAGGGGCCTCTTGGGACCTCCTGGGACCTCCTAGGAAGGTTTCGTGCCCCAGGAGAGGCGCCAATTATAGCAACATACGTACATAAAACATTGCGGATTAGAGCCACAGGAGAAGGGCAATATATAGGAACACGCGTAAAACACCAAGGACTCGCGCCCCAGGAGAGGCCCAATATATAGGAACATGAGTAAAACATTCAGGATTGTTTACACTGGAGAAGGACCATGTATAGAAACATACGCAGAACATCGAAGAATCGTGCTCCAGGTGAGGCCCAATCGATAGGAGCATACGTAAAACACATGGGATTGGAGCCACTCCTGTTGCCTTTTGATGCCTCCTGCTCCTGGGGCCTCTCGGGGCCTCCTGTTGCCTTCCGAGGCCTCCTGGCGCTTCCTGTTGCCTCCTGGGGCCTCCTGTGGTTGCCTGAGGCCTTCTGGAGCTTCCTGGGGCCTCCTGGAGCCTCCTGGGACATCCTGTGGCCTCTTGAGTCTTTCTGTGGCCTCCTGATGCCTCCTGGGACCTCATGTGGTATCCTGGGGCCTCCTGGAGCCTGTTGGAGCCTCCTGTGGCATCCTGGGAAGAATCTGCGCCCACGAGCCTGGCCGCCAAAACAAGCAAACCGATCGAGACATCTTCAAAATCTGGCCCACCTGGGGGGTGAAAATGAGCGCCTCGCTCGAGACATCCTCCAAATCTGCTCCGAAAGCGCAGGATGTTGAGCCCAGAAACAAGCAAACCGCCTGAGACATCCCCACACAATGGCCGCGAACGAGCCCGTGCAACCACCCCTGGCGGCCCCCCTTAAGGCCACGAGCCTGGCCACCAAAACATGCAAACCGATCGAGACATCCTCAAAATCTGGCCCACCTGGGGGGTGCAAATGAGCGCCTCGCTCGAGGCATCCTCCAAATCTGCTCCGAAAGCGAAGGATGTTGAGCCCAGAAACAAGCAAACCGCCTGAGACATCCCCACAAAATGGCCGCGAACGAACCGTGCAATCACCCCTGGCGGCTCCCCTTAGGGGTGCTGAAACCAGCGCCCCGCCTGAGACATCCTCACAATCTGCTCTCCAAGCGAAGGATGTTGAGCCCGGAAACAGGCAAACCGCCCGAGACATCCCCACAAAATGGCCGCGAACGAACCCGTGCAATCACCCCTGGCGGCTCCCCTTAGGGGTGCTGAAACCAGCGCCCCGCCTGAGACATCCTCCAAATCTGATGTGTGTTGAGTAAGTCTGAGTGCATGAGTAAGTCTGTGTATGAGTATGTCTGAGTGTGAGTAAGTCTGAGTAAGAGTCTAAGGCCATGATGGCTAATAAGGGCACAGAACTCCGCATCCGAGCGCCTGGCCAACACGCGACTTCAATTGAGTCACGAAACGGTATTCTCAGGGGCGTTCTCCACATGATTGAGGAAGAGCTGAATAGACACAACATCCCTGTCGTATTCACTAGAGTATTGGCTGAAGGCATCTTCGTTACCAACGCCTTCACGTTTTACAGCGGAATATGAACATACCAAGCACACACTGGACGTCAGCCCTCCTTTCTCCCTGACCTCGACACCCTTGACTTCCCCAAGGGACCCGAGACATCAGGACACGAACGGGAACGTCGTGTGAGGGAAGTTAGCCTAGAAGCCATAACGCAAGCCACTGCTGTGGCCAAGACAAATCGTGCTCTCAGGGCTAAAACGACTCCAGATGGTGCTCGCCTTTACTCAGCAGGGGATCTGGTCGACTACCACCGACCTACTGCCACTAAGGACGATCATGGAGGCTGGAACGGCCCATTCCCTGTGATCCGTAACGTGCCTGAAAGAGGACAGATTGTTGTCAAGGCAGGATCTCGTGAGGTAATTGTGATGCATCCTGATGCTCGTCACACACTATACATTGAATGTCTCCTCGCACGGGAACTTGGCATGGATAATATGGCCATGCAAACCGTCCTTACGTATGTGGCACACCTCGGTGCAGGGAAGCCTGCTAAAGTCTCCGGCGACACCCCAGACTACAAGGGAAACCTCAATCTTTCAGACGACAGCAAGTTCCACCCGCGCGTACACCTTGCATTACAGTATCTCGTACGAAATTATTTCCGAGTAGAACACGTAGTAGCAGTTAGATTGGCCAGAAGTGTGTCCAGTCTACCTGCAGTGAAGTACGCCACCGGGTCTACGCTGACCCACTACGACAATGATGTCAACCCAGCCTTCCACTACTATGAGTGTGTAGGCACTGGTCTGAACATCTCTCAAATCACTGGTAGCACTCATTCCAGACATATCCAATGCTTGACTTCACATGTTCCTTCCTTAGGATTCCACGACGACCTGGCCAAGTATCAGCACTCGGGCACCACGTCTGGAGAACGCGATTCGCTTGGAAACAGGCTTCCACCAGATACCCCAGGTGCTTCATCGCCAAGTGAAGGCCGTCTGTCGACAATCTATGAAGAAAACGAGGAACATAATATCGAAGCCATGATGATGGAAGAGTGGTACGACGAGTTACGTATGGACCTTCATCCCACGACAACTACCGACGATTATCTCTACTGCGTCCCAGCAACCGTGCTGCCCGACCAATGTGTTTTGGTTTCGGCGTCGGTGGACGAAGAAGATATCGTATTGTCGGAAACGCTCGGAGACGAGCCTGAACCACAAGAGTCTTGTCTAGTCTCTCTTTGCTCAACTACACCTGACGAGAGCTATTCTCTTGACAGTGATGAATATGGTCCCTATGTTGAGTTATGTTTTACATCAGAAATGTCAAAGGTAGTGTTGGATCAGACTCAACTTGCACAGCTCGACACCGATATGGTCGCAACGATGAGAGTATATGTATCCTCTGCTGCTAAACGCGCTGGGGTAGTCAAGGAAGACGACCTACTCACCAAAGCCGACATAGCAGCGCACCCAAAAGAGGTCAGTGAAGCTTTGTACATTGAACTCGAAATCTGGATTGATAACCGGTGCTTTGAGATGTATGATTTATCTAAAGCTTCCAACATTATGACATCCAGGTATGTATAAGTGGAATTTTGTGAAGGTAGGTACCGATAACGTTAAAACCATCCGTCTCAGACTTGTCCTTCGTGGATTTATGGATACTGAGGCTTTCGATGTGGAAACATTCTCGGGAACCGCCCGTAGGCTGTCCCAGAGACTCCTGGCGAGTGAAGCGGCATGCCATCCAGAGTGGATCTCAGCATCCATGGATATCGACAAAGCATTCCTCAAGGGTTTGACCTATGAGGAACTTGCCCATGCCACCGGCGAGGAAACTCGCATGGTTTGCTTCACCCTTCCACCAGGAAGTGCCCAGGTACTTCGTACACTACCCGGCTTTTCATCCTATGACGAAAGCCGACGCTGCCTCAGGTGCCTCAAGCCAGGAACGGGTACAAAGGACGCCCCAAGAGCGTTCTCTCTCAAACTTCGTGCGACCACACGAGCTATAGGCCTTACACCGACCAGTTATGATCCTGAATTTGAATTCAGCCAAGATTTGCTAACAGCAAAACATGTCGATGATATTAATATGACAGGCCTAGAGAAAAACATAGACGACTATGTACAACGTGTCGAAAAGGTGTTTGGCACATGCAAGCTTAACAAACACTCATATACGAATTGCGCCGTTCGCTACACCAAGAATGACCAAGGGGATGTGATCATGGATCAGGACGAGCATATCAAACAACTACGTCCGATCACACACCCAGAACTTACAGGAGCGGCGGCCGATGCCAAAGCCACGAAACTCATTACCGACATGTTCGTCAGCTTGCGAGGAGCCCTCGCCTATGCCCTTCTTACTCAAATGTGGCCCATGGTATACGTGGTCTCTCTCCAGAGAATCCAAGAGCCCGCCAACCTACAAGTCAGACGACTGAATGCTGTGACACGAAAGCTGATCAGCAGCCCGAAACGCATCACCTTCCCTCGGATGAAGCCGACGAGTGAAGTTGACATACACAGCGATTCGGGGTATCGGAAGCTCACCGGGGAGGAGGACGACGAGACCAAGGGCTACGGCATACGCGGGGCCAACGTACTACGGCGAGGAAACTCGCCTCAAGGCAAATCCGTCGTTCATCTCTGTGACGGACTATGCAAATCACACCGACTGCAGGTGAGGTCCAGCTATGCTGCGGAGGCACTCGCAGCTGCCCATAAACTCGATGAGTGTTACCCTACGCTCATCACTCTCCACGAGCTCAAGGCAGGAGCTCTGACTCCACGACAACTACGAGATATGCGTGAAGTTGGGGGTCTAGCCATTAAAGTATCTCTTACCATAGACGCTGAGTCGGTTTATAAATCGTTAGCAAGCAAGGATCTTAAGATACCGACAGAACGGACTCTGCTTGGACATATCAGTTGGATACGTGAGCTCATGGATATAGGTATAGTACATAACGTGCAGTGGTGTGATACTAGAGATATGACCGCAGATGGGCATACAAAGGGAAGCATCGATCGGGAGCTGCTTTTGGAAGTGACGTCAGGCACTCAGTCATTCAAGTATGATGTGAAGCAGTTTGTTCCCTTTCGGGGTCCCGAGGACAGAAACAAACCCAAGTCTAATCAATTTTAGTATGTCCTTGTTGCCCCCCCCCGCGGTCCAATTTGCCAGCATGGGCGCCTACTACAGAGGCGCCCTTCTAGTTGCTCGGAAACGAGCCTTGCATTTCACGCCTGGCAACGAGCCGGCTTTATATAATTCAGGCTCTTTGCCTTAATACTCGTTTGCTCGGTGAGGTATGGCCCGTTTGGCTTACCTCTAGCTGAGCCGATAGCCCTTCATCGTCCGAAGGGGCTATCTTGCATTTGCGTGAAATGTTTTGCGAGGAAACTTGCCTTACAGTCTGGTGTTAGGCCAGACTGTACACACTGTTTTCTTTCTTGCAAACAGTCGTGCGCGCGGCCTTTGTAGAGCCTAACGGCTTCGCGGCTACACTCTCCGTCTCCTCCCCTCCCGACTTTAAGGGTAGCTCTTTGGGAGATGTTATAGTATCGGGAGTATAGCTCGCGCGCCTTTGCCTTTGGCTCAAGGCACGCGCGCCCTATTTGCCCGGACACTTACTTTAGTGTTCGCTATGTGCTGGAAAGACCGATACATCGATCTTATCCTATCATACCCATCCACTCCCCATATCGTATTCCTTCGACATGGAATTGGATGCAATGTGAGCTCATCCGCCTCCCATGGAGACGGATGCTATTTGACCTGCCAGGCTCACTTTCGACTCGCCGCTGCCGAGGGGCCGCGAGGTGCGCAAGGACAGGTCTTTCCCCGCGTTGCGGGAGGACTCGGCCGTGAGGGAGCTCCGGCAGGTCTACTGTGACGACGCGGACTACGCCGAGCCCGCGCGGCAACGTTCGGAGCCGGAGGGCGGCTTCGCCGCGAGCGCGCGCGACCGCTGCGCCCAGCAAGACTTGCCGCATAGCGGGAAGAGTGGGGCGCGCGTGCCTTGCTGCCCGCGGCTGGGGGCCCTGGTCGACGGCAGAGACGGGCACGTGCGCGTCTCCCCTTCCAGGGCAGCCCTCTGTGCCCAGCTGACGGCCCATCTGCTAACGGAGGCTGTCAGCAGGAAGGAGGTCCAGGTGGTCGCTGGGCATGGGTGCCACCCGAGTTCCTTCAGGCGCGAGTGTGGCACGGTCTTTCGGAGGCTGCGGCGCACCATCGTCCACTGGGGCGGGGGCAAGAGGAGCCTGCTGCCGACGGACGTTTGCGCCGAGCTGGTCCTAGCTCCCAGCATGCCGCCGCTGCACGAGCGCGACCTCCGCTCGCCCGTGGAGAGCATGATCACCGCGAGCGACGCGTCGGAGAGGGGTGGCGGAGCTTGCTGGACGACGTGCCTCCGCCCAGAGTTTCGCGACTCGGCCTTGTCGGTCCTGGCGCAGGGCCGAGGGGCAAATAGGGGCGATATAGGCACCATCGAGCGGTTCGAGGGCATCGGCGTTGGGCGCATGGCCCTGGAACGACTTGTCGCTGAGGTCAGCCCCCACGCCTCCGCCGAAGTCTTCGAGCCCGCGAAGCGCGTGGCGCGGCAGTGATGACCCGACTGCGTCGAGCTGGGGGATGGTCGCTCCATCGCTGCCGAGTCGCTGCGTGACCTCCTGGCGCGATGGCCCCATTTGCGGGTGCTTTTCGTCCTCGGTGGGTCGCCCTGCCAAGGCGTCGCGCGGGTCAAAGTGACCGCGGGGGGCTGGGCCGAGGCGCGTACCCAGCTGGTCAGGCACATTCCCCGCGTCGCCGCGCTGGCGCGGGAGGCGTGCCCTGAGCTCGCGGCGCTGTCCCTTGCGGAGAACGTCGGCTCCGCGGGCGAGGACGACCGCCGCCGCTTCACCAGGCCGCTGGGTTCAGTGCCGATCGAGCTCCGCGCCAGCGGCTGCAGTCCGGTCAGGAGGCTGAGGTTGCACTGGCTCGACTTCGCTGGGCCTGCAGACTCCAGAGTTGAGCTAGGAGATTGAGGCCGGGGCGGCCCGAGGGGCGCTCCGAGGAGCACGGCCTACCTGGGCCGAGCGGCTCGAAGGCGGGGCGAGCCGTCCGCGGGGAGAGCATGGAGCTCGGGCGACTTTCATGCGCCCAATCCCTCGCGAGGAGCCACCGATTGCCCCCGCGGGCCTCGCGGGCACGGGGCCTGCCGCGCGGGCTCGCTGGGAGGCGGATCAGTATCGGTGCGCTCCGTGCCAGTACAAGCTCGGCAACATGGTCTATGATCGCCAGGGGTGCCTCCGCCCTCGGACGAGTTCGGAGATGGCCGCGCGGTTGGGCTTGCCAGCCAAGCACTGCCTGTGGGCCGTGCCCAAGTCCGCGGGGAACTCCAGACCGCGAGGCGGCGGACGCGCGGCGTGGTCTCTACGGCGACACCTTCTCGGCGCCCGCGGTGGCGACGTTGCTGGGCCGCGGCCTTCTGGCGGCAGGTGCGCGGGCGCGGCCGCCGACCATTGCCGAGTGCCGGGGGGCTCGCAACGTCGAGGCGGGCGAAAACCTCAGCCCGCTTCTGGGCAAGGCCCCCTCCGACGCGAATGCCGAGGAGGTGCGCGACGCCATGTGCGCGGGCATGGTCCGCTCTGCCATCTTCAAGAGCAGTGATGTGCGCATCGCGAGCGGGCGCGCCCACAACGCGGCTGGTTGCCCGCGCCGAGGGGTGGAAGCGCACATGTGGCAGTGCAAAGTGTGCGTCTCCTCTCCCCGGGGCGGGGGTCGACATATACATGCGTTTGAGATGCAAGCGCTGCTGACTACTTTTCGGTGGCGCCTGCGCACGACCTCCGCCCTGGGAGGCCGACTGATTCATTTTTGTGATTCGCAAATGTGAGGGCAGGTGCGCCTCTTCGCTGCTGCAACGGTTGCTCATGCGCTTGAGTGCGCTCCTGCTATCTACGTCGTGCCATCCTTTAACGTTTCTGTGAGGTCGGAACTCAATCCTGCCGACGCGCCAAGCAGATGGCGGTGACCATTCTGGCGACAGGCGCGAGACAGCAGAGACAACGCAACCGAGCAGCAGCAGGCACATTGCGATCACTTCAACTCCAGCTGCGCACGCTGAAGCGCAACGCTGGGGCCGCCGACTTTTTTTTTACTTGGTTCGACAGGCGCAATGGGCCGATGCCCCAGTCCGTCGCTGCCGCCGACGAGGTTCTGGGAGAGTTTTTGGAGGAGTGCTGGGCAGGCGGCGAAGCCGAGTCAATGGGCGGCGACGTCGTGTCCAGTTTGCAGCACTTCGTCCCGCGCTTGCGGCGAGCGCTCAATGACTCGCGTCGGCTTTTCTCAACTGGGTCGAAGAACGAGGTCCCCTCGAGGGACAGGCCGCTACTGCCTGAGCAGGCCTTGGCCATGGCAGGGTTTGCCCTGTCCGAGGGAGACCGCCATGGCGGCCGCCATCCTCGTGAGCTTCAGCGGCTTCCTTCGCCCAGTGGAAGCCATGCTGCAGGCGAGCCAGCTCACGTCGGACTTCGACCGCGGTTTGGTGCACATCAACTTCGGCTTCACCAAGGGCGGCAAGCGCGCTGGAGTTGCCGAGCACGTTGCCATAGACGAGCTCGAGGCTGCGGTACTCTTTGCTCGAGTGATGGGTAGCGAGCCAGGCGGGACCCAGCTTTCCCCCCGAGGAGAAGCAGGCTTTAGGACAAGATTCCGCCGCTTGGTGGGGCAAATCGGAGCCATTCCCGATCGCCATCGGTTCTGTAGCCTGCGCCGGGGAGGCGCCACGACCTGTGTGCGAGGCCGCTGGAGTCACCAGCCGACAGCGAGGATCTACATCGAGGATGGCGTGGCGATGCTGGAGCGAGGCCGCCTGTCGAGCCGACAGAAAACACTTGTGGCTAAAGGTAAGGCGCTGTTGCGCTGCCTGCTGCGAGCCCTCGGCCAGCCCGGCGCGTCCTCACATCGGCAATCTGGGGGGCATGGAGGGGCGCCCAGGGGATCGCGGCCGCGCAGTGCCGTCGTGGCCCCACTCTCCCCGCCCTCGGCGGAGGCCCCACCCCCTGCGCCCAAGCTGGGCAGGAGGGGGGTGGAGGCGGCTGCGGCCAGCAGGTGGCCGCGGGGCGACGGGCGCCCAGAGCACGGCCGCGCTCGCACCACAGGGCGCCCGCCGCCGCGGCGCGCAAACAAGAGCGCCGCGCGCGGCGCAGAGGAGGAGGAGGAGGAGGAGAAAGGAGCGAACACGATATATTTCCATCCGCCACAGCACAACATAGATTGCACGCAACAAAGATTGCACTACATAGATTGCGCCACATATATAGCCCCACGTATATGGCTCCACATCAATTGCACAACATATACTGCGCCTCATAGATCGCACCACCTCCAGTGCGCGACGACTGATGCACAACAGAGGTGACACAGTATATGTTTCGCCACCTACCTAGATTGCGCCACACGCCGTGCCATATACACATATATATATATAGAGAGAGAGAGAGAGAGAAAAAAAAAACAAAAAAACATATAGCTAGATGTGTGTATATATATATATATATATATATATGTATACACACACGTAGAGGTTGCTAGAGGCACGCTGCTTGGGGGCCCACGCTGGCTAACAGCCCTGCCCTTCCAGATATGCACGTCCTCCTGGCTCCGCCAGCTGGGCGTGAGCGCCGCGCCAGAGGCCGGGCCTTGCCTGGCCAGGGCCAGAGCTGGGGACCGCGGGCGCACGGCGCCCCTCCGTCGCATCCTTCATCCTTCCTCGTCCTCCCTCCCTCCCTCCCTCCCTCCTCCTCCCTCCTCCTCCTCCTCCTCGTTCTCATTCTCTCTCCTCCTCCTCCTCCTCCTCCTCCTCCTCCTCCTCCTCCTCCTCCTAATCCTCCTCCTCCTCTCCTCCTCCTCCTCCTCCTCCTCCTCCTCCTCCTCCTCCTCCTCCTCCTCCTCCTCCTCGTCCTGCTCCTCCTTCTCGTCCTCCTCATCCGCCTCCTCCCCCTCCTCCTCCACCGTCCCTCCTCATCCTCCGTCGCTCCTCATCATCCCTGAGGTGTTCGCCGTGTGACCCGTGCGGCACGGGGGGGCCGTCCGGCGCGCGAGCTATGCCGCCCAGCTGGGGAGTCGCGCAGTGAGGGGCCGATCAGCGGAAAGACAACGAGGGCTGCAGAAAAGAGGCCCCTGACTTGGCATCGCTCGGACGTGTGCATGTTTCTTTCGGCGAGGACCATCGAGGAGCATCCTGGATCATGTTGCGGAAAAAACAACGCACGAAACCGACAAAAAGCACAGGGAGTGGACGTCCGAGCGATGGCCAGTTGAGGCCCCAAAAGGGGGCCTTACAGGGCCCGCGACGTGCACCCTTCTTCCCCCCTCCGTTCGCCGCCCCTCCACTCGGCGACGCCCCTCCGGCGCCGCTCGGAAACGGGCAGCGCCTTGCGAACGAGGCCCTCGAGACCCTGAGGTCCTGGCGTGGCACTCGTCTTCGCGCCCGGCGTTTCGCTCCAGGTTCGGGCACCAGGGCCAGCGCAGATCGATCCGGCTCGAGACATGCCGCAAAGAGATCGGAGGTTGATAGAGCTCCTGCCCTGACACGTCGACTAGCGAATTGGCCGTTTTCGGTTCGCGAGAGGGCGTCGCGGCCGTCGTTTCTGCGGGTCCAGGTGCATCGGTTTCGGCCCCAGGCCGTTTTCACTAAAGGGTGGTTTACTAAAGGCAGGTTTGTTCACCGCCGAAAAGATGAGGTCTCAGGCTCCGGTCGCGATTTCTCGTGATGTTGCAACTATTTGGCAACGTCGGATCTCAGAGGAGAGCCCGCTGGCAGCTTCGACTTGCGAGCGAGAGGCGAGAGGCATGCAGCGGATACGCGGCACGCACGGCAGGGGCGTGGCGCGCATCAGGCGACGCGCACGGCTCGGCACGCACGACCGGCACGCGCACACTGACCGGCACGCGCGGCAAGGGCGTGGCGCGCACTAAACGGCACGCCGTGGGACGCGCACGGCGTAGCACCCGTGGAATGGCACGCGCGAAATGCAAGTCACGTGTGGCGCAGCACGCATGGCACAGCATGCGCGGCACTCATGGCATGGTATGGCTACACAGACGGGGCCCATGGCACGCACGGCGCGGAATGCAGGACACGCACGGCACCCATGGCACGGTATTGTTTCACTGTGCGACGCGCGCGACGTGCAAGCAAAACATTGCACGCAAGGCAGGGCATGCATGGCACAGCCTTCCGTTGAAGCGCAGCGCGAACGGGACAGCACAGATACGCGACACGGCACGTCACAGCACGAACGACACAATTCGGTACGTACGCCGTCAAAGTTTAAATCTGCAAGCTCGCATCGCTGATGTCCCCCTTGCTCACCCAGCGACGTAATCGAGCACGACTGAAACAGCGTTTGTTGTCCCCGACGGTACACGACAGCGATTAACACGAGCTCTTGGAGCCCTCGAAAATCTGCAAAAGCTCTGATGCGGCCACTGCTCCGCAGACTTGCTCGCCTGAGTGTCTACGCGCTGGTTGCGCGGGTGCATTACACCCCGTTGCAGGTCGGTGCAAGTTTGGGCATGGAAATGTACTGGAGGCGCGAGAGGCAAACTGTCGCTATACAGCGTGAGAAATAGTCTTGACGCCTCGCTTGTCCCCACCAGCCCATCCAGAAACGGTGCCCATGAGAGCTGACGAGGGGAGAGAGGACGAGACACGCATAGTCAAACAGCGAGGGAGGCTTGGAAGGCTCCGTGGCCATCTCGAGCCGTCTTGGAGCGGTCTTGGGGCTGCTTGGAGCATCTTCGGAGATATCTTGAGCCAGCTTGGGCTATCTGAGCCATCTTGGAGGTCATCTTGGGCTCTCTGAGGCTGCTCGGGGGCCTCTTTGGTGCCTCTCGGGTGCCTCTTGGAGCCCTCTTGGGGCCTCTTGGGGCGCTCGAGGAGCCGGGCCTCTTGGGAGCCCTGGAGGGCCTCGTGGGGCCATCTTGGAGGCGGTCGGTCAAAAGAGGCGGGGGTACTCGATTTCCCTCCCCCCCTCGGAGACCACGATCCTCGTGAGGGGTGTCAAACATTGCCCTCCCAGGGGCCGAAAAAGGAGCCTCCGACAACTCGCGACCCCTCCCAAGAAACCTCAGGGAAGAGGGGCTGTGGAAAAGGAAAGAGGGCCTCATTAGACCACCTGTCGCTCAAAGGGCTGCTGGGATGTATCATGTGCCACGTCAAGCACTGGCACATACTAGTATGGCACGGCACGCCTGGTATAGCACGCAAGGCAAGGCGCGAATGGCGCACAGCACTGCGTGGCGCATGGCATTGCGTGCACAGCGTGGCAAGTACGGCACGGCACAGATATGGCACCGCACGAGTGGCGTGTAGCGGCAAGCCGCGCGCCGCACGGCATCCATGGGGCGGCACGGTGCGGCGCGCCACGGCACACCACGGGACGGCACGGCGTGAAAGCCACGGCATGTTCGGCACGGCGTGGCACGGCACGCGTGCCCAGCACGGTGGTCGGACTCCCGCGTGCGCGGACGGAGCCGCGCGCACAAGGCCACGTGTACGGCACAGCGCACATGGCTGCACAATCGCGCGGCACCACACGCTCATGGCACAGGCACAGTCTCGTGCGCACGGCACCACACATGCGGCGCCACGCGCAGCACCGGCGTTTCGGCCATACGAGGAGCAGTGTTTTGTTGTGTGCAGGAGTTGCTTGAGGAACTCCTAGCCCAACTCAATTCACCGATGACGCTCACGTGCCGCAAAATATAGGCTTGGGGGAAGACTTGCACATAGGAAAGAGAGGATCCTTGTGACCAAACCAGTTTCCCAAACCTCAGACGAGGAGAAGCACCCGTTTCACCGAGCAAGCTTTCCCGATGCAAGATTACGCGAAGGTTTGAGTGTGTGTGTGTGTTGTGTTTGTGTGTGTGCGTGTGTGTCCAGCTGCTCGGATTTTCGTAGCCCGTCGGGCTCTCAAGGTTGCTCGCCTTGCGAGGTGTCCCCGCGCACGCGCGCCGATGCGGCATGGCCTCGCCGTCACGTCACGAGCCCGCCGCCGGCTCAGACCCCTGTGAGCTGTGGCTGGGAGGCCTGCCGAGAGTGAGCGGAGAGGAGCTGGCCGAGCTGGAATCCTGCCTCCTCCGCGCGCTGCGCTCCGAGTGCGGCGCCGATGGCGCCCGCGACGGGCAGGCCGACGTGCAGCTGCGGCTGCACACCAGGAGCTCCGGCGCCGGCCTCGGCTTCGCCTTCGCCTGGCTGCCCTCGCGGGCGGCCGCCGCGCGCCTCGCGCAGGCGGGGCAGCTGGCCTACGGGCTGCGAGGGGCCGAGCAGGCCGCGCGGGTGCGCGCGGCGCGTGGCCACCCGGGGGCCCGCGCAGCTCCGGCGACCAGCGTGGCCGGCTCCCTCGGCCTGGCGGTGGCGGTCTGCGCCACCTTCGACTGCGCCGCGGTGCAGGGGCCCGCGGCGGCCTGGAGGGCGCTGCTGGCCGGCGCGGGCGTGGCCCTCGACCTGAGGGTCGTGCCCTCGGGCCGTTCTCGTGCGGGCCTGCCCAGGCTGGGCCAGTGCGACGTGGGCGTGGTGCTGTGGCGCCGGCAGGACCTGGAGCCTGGGGGGGAGGCGCGGCTGGCCAACGAGGTGCTCCGGCTCGCCGAGGCCAGCTCGGCGCTCCTGGTTGTGGAGGGCAGGCCTAGCCCAGACGAGAGCGCTTCCCCGAGCGCAGCGCACAGCACCGCCGACTTCCTCGCACGCCGCCTGGCGGATGCACCCGGCGTGGACGTTGTGCCTTGGGCTCGCACGTGCCAGCTCTACCCCTGTGCGGCGAAGTGCGCTGCCGGGGAGTGCGCAGCGATGTGTGCATTGGCCGTCCGTCGCGCCGTGGGCGTGCACCTGGGGAAGGCGATCAAGGTCTTCGTGTGTGACTGCGACCACACCCTCTGGGACGGAGCGGTGTCCGAAGACGGCGTCCACGGCATCCGAGTGGGCGGCCTGCACCAGCAGCTCCAGGAGCGCATGTCCCGGCTCCAGCGCGCGGGTCGCCTGGTGTGCCTGGCCTCAAGGAACGACGAAGCCGACGTGCTTCTGGCGTTCGACGAGCGCGCCAGCGAGATGGCCCTGTGCCGCCCTCAGCTGGCCGCGTGGCGCATCAATTGGGGGCCGAAGACGGAGAGCCTGCACGAGCTCGCGGACGAGCTGCAGCTCAGCATGGACTCGTTCGCCTTCGTGGACGACAACCCCTCGGAGGTGGAGGCTGTGCGCCACGGCCTCCCAGAAGTGTGGGCGATGCGGGCTCCCAGCCACGATGACGCCGCATTCGCCCGATTCCTGAGCCACCACTGGGCTCTCGACACATCAGCGACGGAAGAGAGCGGGTTCGGCTGCGCAGACACTCGCGCGCAAGCTGCTCCCTCAGGATCGCGCGCAGGCGCCCGCGTTTCCCCTGGCGCGTGCCGTACCGGCGGCCCGCGGAAGCCACCGCGCGAGGTGGCCGTGCCGACGAAGAACGGCGTAACATAAATGTTTCCGCCGCCTGGGACGCCTGCCCCACGGCGGCTGGAAAGTGTCCACCCCGACGTGGCACCATGAGGGTACAAACCTTCCAGCCTCCCTGGGGCAGGCGCCACAGGCGGCGGCACAGTTTATTCAACGGGCGAAGAACGGTATAAAATGAATTGTTTCGCTGTCGGGGGCGCCTGCCCCACGGCGGCTGGAAAGTGTCTACCCCGACGTGACACATTGAGGGTACAAACCTTCCAGCCTCCCTAGGGCAGGCGCCCCAGGCGGCGGCACAGTTTATACAACGGGCGAAGAGCGGTACAAAATAAACTGTTTCGCTGTCGGGGGCGCCTGCCCCAGGGCGGCTGGAAAGTTTTGTACCCTTACGGTGGCGCGTCAAGGTATGAACCTTCCAGCCGCCCTGGGGCAGCGCCCCTGGCGACGGAACAATGTATGTTGCACCGCTCTTCGCCCGCGAATTCGTGTGATGCCGTTCTTCGCCTGCCACGCGGGATCCCTCCCTCCCCGTCCCTCGCATGGGAGGGCGCCCCCGTCACCGCGGAGGATGCCCGGCGCACGCAGATGTACCAGGAGAGCGCCGCGCGGGGCGCGGCGCGGCGGCAGGCCGCCTCCTACGGGGCCTTCCTGGCCTCGCTGAGCACGCGGCTCGAGCTGCGGAGGCCCTCGAGCGCCGAGCTCGGGCGGGTGAGCCAGCTCACGGAGCTGGAAGGGGGAACGGCTGCACCTGGGCATCACACCGGGGAGAGGCCCCAATCAGAGGATGGTGTGCAGACTGGTGACATGAATGTTGAGATCGGCTGCGAGATCGATCGTCGGATCCATGCAGTATCGTCAAACCGCTCCCCGTCCCCATCCCCATCCTCATCCAGACCCCCGCCATCTCCTCCCCCCAGTTGGGGATGTACCCGTCGAAATCTGAAAGGAACTGCCTGCATCCCCGTCTGGGGGGGTGAACCGGTCAGTGTCGGGGAACGTAAGACTCGAGTAAGCCAGAACTCGGGTTTGCCGACGTTTTTTGACGAGCGCGTCCTGGATTTTGACGGTCCCGTTTTCGCGGGATGTTTGCAGCGGGAGCTCGCGTCAAGTTTCAGATTGGGCCTCGTCATTTTTACTATGGCCCCGTCAGGCCAGCCCGAGTCCCCCGTACCCGAGTCTTACGTCTCCCCGACAGTGGGGCCCGGGCCACGCGAGTGGGGACAGGGATCGGTCGAACGGTGCTCATGGGTGGTGTCCGAGGGCCCGCGCGGAGGTGTCTGGCTTCTCCCTGTGCCGGGGCCTGTGCCGCGTGCGCTCCCGCGGGGCGGCGAGGTCCACGCCAGGGCTGCTCGGACCGCAGGGAGAAACCTGTGCTGCCCCCCATCGTGCTTAAGGTTGCGTCGGGCCTGCCCCTCTACAGAAGGAGTGTTCAAGCATAGCTGCGTTTTCAATTGTTTAAAAAAGACTCTGAGAACGATGTTTGATGTTGTTTGGCTATGTTTGAAGATTTCTTGACTATGTCTTATTGTTCGTCCAACATCCGCCTGTAAGTGGGACATGCCCGACCTAAACTGAAGGACCACATCCCAGAAATAATGTCGAGCACCCAGAAAAAAGTGTCCAAACAGTGTCGAGCGAGCATCGCCTGTCAGGGCCCGACGCGCGGAAAGCCCTCCAGTTTCGGTGCCTTCTTGGTGCTCGAGATTCTGTCTAGCGTTCAAGGCTCAAGCCGGTTGGAACTGAACACGTGCTCTCGGAGGTCCGTGCGGATGTCTTGAATCGGCGCTGCCCCCCCCCCCCCCCTGGCGGCGCCTCTGGCGCCGCCCCTGGCGCGCTCCGCTCGCCAGGGAGGGGTTGGCGGCGCGCACAAGGGGGGGTATGGGGAGGGGGGAAGACTTCTTAGAAGCACCCCTGCTTCTTAGAAGGCGCGGGCCTTGTCTACAAATGTAAGGCCGGCGCCTTCTAAGAAGCAGCCTCCTTCTAAGAAGCCTTCCCCCCTCCCCCTGCCCCCCTCTGCGCGCCGCCAAAGGGGGCCCCGTCCGCAAGCTCGTGCTCACGCGTCCTTTCCTTCTTCGGAGAGCGGCTGAACCTCATGAACAGCACGCGGCTGGCCCTGAGCGAGAGCGGCCTCCGGGACTGGCTCGCCTGCGAGGGCCGCTGGGCGGTCGCCGCCTGGGCCTCCGACCGCTTCTCGAGGAGCAAACAAAAAAAAGGCACCGACGGAGACCGCCGGAGGCCCGCGCGGATGTCCGCGTGGATCGGCGCCAGAGGCGCCGCCGGGGGGGGAGTATCGGGGTTGGACAGACCTCCTACCCTGACACGTCGATTGAGGAATTGGGCGTTTTCGGTTCGCGAGAGGGCGTCGCGGCCATCATCTTTGCGGGTCCAGGTCCGTCGGTTTCGGTCCCAGGCCGTTTTCACGAAGGGGAGGTCTACTAAAGGGAGGTTTGTCCACCGCCGAGAATATCCACGGGTGCCGATGCGAGAGAGACCCGCGCGGAGCTCCTGGCAGCTGCGCGCCCGTGCCGCGGAACTTTTGCTCCTCGGGCCTTTGGCGACTACGGCATCGTGGGGGCCCTGCTACTCGCGGCGCGCCCGGGGTCCTCCCGGGCGGTGGTGGAGAACCTGCTGGTGAGCTGCCGCGTGCTCCACCGCGGCGTGGAGCACGCCCTGCTCCGCCGCGCCGCGCTCGAGGCCCAGGAGGCCGGCCTGCCGGCCGTGCTCGTGCCCGTGGTGGAGACCCCCCGCAACGGCGTCATGCGCGGCTTCCTGTCCCGGAGGGCTCCAGGGGAGGAAGAGCAAGAGCGCCACAGGCACAGACTGTTGTCAGGAGGGGAAAAAAAACACACAGACACAATGAATCGTCGATCTCCCAAAGAATATGGGAAAATGTGGGCAGTGGGGGGGAAGACAGAAACCCAGAAAATATGGGAAAATATTGGGATTTGTTTTATTTGTGTGTCCCAGGGCCCCTTCATGTTGGCGCTCCGCGCGGATCTCTCGGATCTGCGCTGGGCACCCCTGCCTGGCGCGCTCCGCGCGCCAGGGGCGGCCCGGAGGCGCCGCTGGGGGGGGGGGGGGGGGGGGCAACAGTTTATGTTCATGGCGTTTTCTCTTCTTCTATCCAAGCGGGTTGGGGCAGAGGTGGCTGTTGGAGCTGGCTGGGGGCCTGAGCTGGCCCAGCACGGGTTTTGGCGAGGCGGGATTGGGGGGGGCGGGGTTCGAGGCTCTTGGGTTCTGGAGTTTTTTTTTGCTTGTCTCCTGCACCAGACGGACCCCCAGAGGGGTCTGGTGACAGATTTTGCGCGGATTTGGCTTCGCCCCCCCCGCTTGATCGACTTTCTGGGATCCGATGCAGGTCAGAATTCCGGCCGCCTCCGAGGGCGCTTGCCGACCGTCTCCTTTTGCCCACCTTGTCCAGTGCTGGGACAAAGGATGCACGGCATGCTTGTGGAAGTCGATTAATGGAGAGGAAGCATGCTGCCAAATCATTTTCAGATGTCTAGAAATTAGGTTAAATTGTTTTAAAGATGTTAAACACATGTCTAAAACATGTTTAGAACATTCTCCGACATTTTGAACATGTTGAATTCGATGATAGGCCTGTTAGGGTGTCCATTGTCGTGGCATCCACAACGGTATGCACATCAAATAAGATATTACCGGCCCGCCACAGAGATGTCTCGTCCCCCGATGGCCCTGGGGACCCACGGGTTACTGCAGCAGGTCCAACGATCGATTGCACGTGGGCCCATCGATGCCTTGAGGTCACAGCATGGGTCCAGGGGAGACGGTCGTGCCCACCCTTTCCCCAGACATGCGATGTCTTTTTTGGGGGACGCTTGGGCCCCTGGATGTCTCGACCCATTTCCTGGGACCCGGTCTTCATCCTGAGTCGTTGCTTATATCTCGGGTTGACCCAAAAGAGGGTCCAGCGACAACGGGGTGGTGCAATAGATTTGGTGCAATTGTGGGGTTGAAATACATTTGGGGCGTGCAATACATTCTGGGGCGCAAATGTATTGCTGGATTTTCGCGTGCAACGCATTCCTTGCAATATAGTGCAACGCAATTCTCTGGCGCAATACGTTTGCAGTACAATTGCCCCAAGTCTACTGCACCACCCCCTTTTCAGCTGGGCTGGGTCAAACTATCGGCCCTGGGGCCCGGCGGGGGCCCCTGGAGGCCGACAACAGCCAACAGCCTTTGGTCGGGATCCTTTTTGTGACGCAAGTCTGGGTCTGGGCCTGCCTCGACCCCGCTGGGGAGCCTCCGGCGAGCGCGCCTCGCGGCGTGGTCCGGGTGCCCCGGCCTCTCGAGGGGAGCCGAAGCGCGGCAGAAGCATACAAAACCTCGGAGGCCCGTGCGGAGTTCTCGGCTCCGCGCTGGGCCCCCCCTCCCTGGCGCGCGGAGCGCACCGGGGGGCGGCGCCGGAGGCGCCGCCAGGGGGCCCCAGCGCCGATGCGAGAAGTCAGCGCGGAGCTTCGAAGGCAGCATCACAGAAAGTCACGACTGGGGCCCTGGACTCCATCCTATGCTGCGTCATTCCTCGAGCCCGATGGATCTGGGAGGGTCCGGGGGCCCGAGGCGGGGCGAGGACGACCGTGGTGGAAAGTGGCAGCGCCAAGATCTCAGGGAGAGTTTCTGTGGCTACAGTGAGCGGCTTGAGTAAGGAACGCTTACTTTTCAAAAGGGGCTCGGTCGTTCCCTAGGCTCGCATGCGTTCTTTACAGTTCCTTATGCGTTGATTGTTATTAGCGTTCCTTATGTGTTATTCCTTGGGATAAAAAAAG